>CAKOAT010486264.1:43723-60283 GCA_932364175.1 Eruca vesicaria subsp. sativa
AAAAAAAAAAAAAAAAAAAGATCTGCACTGTTAATTAAAAAAAAAAAAGTAAAACTTTTTGTATGAAGAGTCGCATGCAGATAACGAACAAGGAGAACTCTAGCTGTTCATAGGTGCTCAAATATTCTCAATGAGGCCTAACAGTGGACAGAATAGATAAAACAAAAAAATTAGGTTTTTTACTTATAAAGAGAGGAAACTACAAACCCCATCGATTTCTAGGGGAAAAAAACAAAAAGACTTACAGAGAAAGCGAAAGAAAACAAGTTGGAAGTCAGATCTAACCTTGACGCTAAATATCTTTCGCTTGGGAGAAAATCCTCAGAGTGAATATTAGGTAAACTGTTATACCTCTCTCGATAGGAGGACTAGGTCTATGATGAGTCTTCGTCCAAGCGGAACAAGGCATTTTTCCAAAAAAAAAATAGAAAAAGAAAAGAAAATGAAAAGCCCACTGCATTTAATAAAAGGAAATATACCAAACCACGAACTACGTCTGCTTTACGTCACCTTGCACACGTGTCAACATCTTGAGAGTCGGTGTTTTCTAGTATAAAAAGGACCCCTCTCAGAGCATCTTTAATGCAAGATTGCTTATAAGGGTGGCTTATTTATTTTCTAATGGTTTTTAATAGAAAAAGTGATTTAAGCCATCCTAATAAGCAACCCATAGATTTAATAAGTGCAATGCAAGGCTCTTATTTTAGGGTTCTTAAAAAATTGAAAGAATTAAACATATTTAAAAAAAACTTAGAATTATTTGATTAAATAAAACATACTAAAAGATTACATTTTAAACATAAGATTTTTTTTTAAAACATAAAACAAAGCTTAGTAAAATAAACGATAATAATTTGAAAGCAGCATCGGAGTTCAGTTGTCGTCTTGATCACGTCCAAATTGAAGCCATACATGTTCAACCAAATCATTTTTTAGTTGTTGATGCATCTGTTTATCATGAATTGTAGTTCGAGCAGCCATCATATTAGCGATATTTGAAGGGATATCTGTAGAATACGCAGGAGTCACATGTGAACTTCCGATGTCTTCTCCGTGTTGGAACTCTGAAACATCAAATTGAGTGTATCCATCTCGTTCGTCTTCTACTATCATATTATGGAGTATGATACATGCTTTCATAATCTTCCCAATCTTGACTTTATCCCAAAAAAGTGCTGGATTTTTAACAATTGCAAAACGAGCTTGCAAGACTCCAAAAGCACGCTCGACATCTTTTCGGACAGCTTCTTGACGTTGAGCAAATAAAACATCTTTCGGTACTTGTGGCAATGAAATAGATTGGATAAAAGTTGCCCATTTCGGATAAATACCATCGGTGAGATAGTAAGCCAAATGATACTCTCGTCCATTAACATAGTAAGTCGCTTGCGGAGCTTCACCATTTATTATGTCATCAAAAACAGGTGAGCGATGAAGAACATTGATATCGTTTAAAGTACCTGGAGCTCCAAAAAACGCGTGCCATATCCAAAGATCATATGAAGCGACCGCCTCTAAAACGATTGTTGGTTTACCCGAACCACGTGAATAGTGTCCTTTCCAAGTTGTGGGACAATTCTTCCACTCCCAATGCATACAATCGATGCTTCCTATCATCCCGGGAAAGCCACGATGCTCGCCAATATCAAGTAGACGTTGAAGGTCAGCCGGTGTTGGTCGTCTCAGGTACTCGTCTCCGAATAAATATATTATTCCTTCCACAAATTTTTCCAGACATAATCGAGTTGTGGATTCAGCGAGACGTAGGTATTCGTCGACCGTATCTGCCGCAGTACCATATGCCACGACACGAATAGCTGCTGTACATTTTTGGAGTGTAGAGAGACCAAGCCTTCCGAGACCATCTCTCTTTTGGGCAAAAAATGGAACTTCGTTGGAGAGTCGATCGGCAATGTGCATGAACAATTGCTTGTTCATTCTGAAACGGCGTCGGAAAATATTGTGTGGATACGTCGAAGTTTCGCTAAAATAATCATTCCATAAGCGTACATTACCTTCCTCTCGATTTCTTTCGATATAAAGTCGTTTGTTTCTTTTTTTTCTTGCTTCTTGCTCACCATAAGCAATGGTTAAAGCCTCAAACGTTTGATCGAACTGTTGATCAAAAAAATCATCAAAATATTGATCTAAAGAATCATCATGAGAAGACGATGCCATTGTTTATTTTGTAGTTTGCGGTTTGATTGGTGAAATATGAGAGTGATAATAGGAATTTTGGTTGAGAAGATGAAATTGTTTGAATACTATGAACTATGAGAATGAGAGTTTATATAGACTGCACCAGATCTTTACATAAGTTGGTACAAGTTGAAAAACAAACGTGAAACATTTTAATAAGTTGTTACAATGGTTGGTACAAAGAAAAGCAACTGGCGAAACAGAAAAAACAAAGCAAAAAGACATGTCTTGTTCTGTCACGGAGTGAAGCAAGGAGAGCATGTCTTGTTCTGTCACGGAGTGAAGCAAGGAGAGCATCACGAGAGCATGTCCTGTTGTGTCAGGGAGACACCTATAACAAAGCAAAGAGACCATCAGACCCAACAAAATAAAGAAAGCAATAGACCACAGACATCTTACCAATAAATTCAAATCCATCACGGGAACAAAGTATTATCAGATGTGTCTCTCAAAGCTTGAATCTTAATAACGGTTTGGGAACACTAATTACTATCAGTGCCACATTTTCTGTTCGTTGCTAACAGAACATGGTACGTGGCTCTGATGGTAAGAAGTGCACCCACACCCATATTCAACCTTCTTCTTCATCACCTGGAGATAGAACATTCAGCATTATGTTTTCATTAAACAAGCTGTTATATTAAACAAGACATAATATTAAATAAGACATAATATTAAACAAGAAAATTCAAACAACATGGAAACAATTAAAACAGAGAAACAATTAAAACAGAGAAACAATTCATACAACATAACATTAATCATGCAACAACACAGAAATTTCAAACAACAGAGAAACATCTAAACATTAGAACAATTCTTTCATAAGTTTTTTCTTCAGAGCCGCTTCTTCATCATCTAAACCGTCTTTTCTGGCAACCAATGACTCGAGCAAACTTATTTTGGACACCCTCTCTTTCATGGTCATTTCCTCCTTTTTAATATCCCACAAAGTCTGAAACTGTTTCAGTGCATCCCCCTCCGCAACCGGCTTCTTACCTCGGGCTTTTGCAGCCTTAACACCCATGGGGCGAGTGGTTACCTCCTCATCTACACCAGTGTTAGCGTGAGAGCTTGCTGAAGCTTCACTCTCCCCACACTTCCTCTTTTTGGATGCAGATTTAGCTTCAGACTGCTCACTCCACTTCTGCTCATGTCGCAACTCCCGCCAAGCATACTCAAGTTTGAAATTTTTTTTGTAGGTTCCGAGAAATATACTGTGGGCTTCTTCGAGAATATTGTTGTCATTTTGCCCACTGGTTCTCGCTCTGTTTGCAGCTGCATAAGCGCCACAAAACTTACAAACTACCTCATTGATCTTGTGCCAGCGATTCTTACAGTGAGGTGGGCCTCTCTGCTCACACCCAGCACGCTTAGGGCTAGCATTGAAATACGCAGCAACTCGAGCCCAGAAGGCAACAGACTTTTGTTCATTTCCGACGATGGCATCTTTGCTTGTGTTTAACCACGCGCTGATGAGTACTATATCGTCAGTTTGGGTCCATGTTCTTCTTTCTTTACGAATGGCTTCAGGGTTTTCACCTAAGGGGGGAGCTTGCGATTGAGATTGTGAAGCACTATCTGCTACGTTACCGAACACAACACTTTGTTGACTAGTAAGTAAGTCAACAAAGTTACCAGAATCACTATATGGATTGAAATCCATTTTTCTAAGTCAAAGAAGACAGAAAAAAACAGATAGAAATCTGTTTAAGCTGGAAGAGATAAGAAGAGTTTTAAACAAGACAGAAAAAAACAGATAGGAATCTGTTTAAGTTGAAAGAGAAAAGAAGAGTTTTAAAGAAGAAAATGAAGACTCGCATTAACACTAAAACCAACTACCAACAACCAAATTGGTGATCAGACCCATAGCTACCTCGAATTAAACATAAAGCAAGCACTTGTTTTCATTTAACTCAACCACTTATTTAACTCAATTTACTCATTTCACTCAACTTACTCATTTCACTCAACCACAAAGCAAGCTCAGTTATTATCCGCTCAACTACTTCTTTTCATTTCCACAGAGACAATTAAATCAATACATTACCAACCAAACTCAACCATAACACATTCAATGCATACAAATCGTGCTCAGTTTACTAAATTAACAGAAGCTAAAGTAATTCGTTTCAGTTTACTTCGGCACAAACAACTCATGATTAACCAAAGCTAAATCATTTCTAAAAACTAAATCTAAATCAATTCATTTTACAGAAGCTATTTCAATTTACTTCATCACGAAACACTAAAAGAGTAACAGAAGCTAAATCTAAAAACTAACCTGTTTACACGAATGAACACCTTCATGTCTCTCGGTGAAAAACAACTCCATCTTCTTCGTTTGATCCATACATCTCAAGACAAAGACACAAACAAAACGAATTAGTCAAACCAAAATCAAACTGAATACAACACAACAAATAAATCGATCTACCATCAAATCCATTTACTATCAAATCCATTCACAATCAGACTCCAACTCAACAAAGAAATCAATCTAGAGGCAGAACAATCACAATCCAAGACATGCATGATCGGAAACCAGAACCTTTACCTTTGGATTGGAAGAGAGCCGCCAAGACAGAGCTCCGTCGCCGTCGAGTAGAGCCGAGAAACAAAACAAAGTACCCATCAGAACAAGACCAACCATAATCTAAGACATGCATTCAGAAAAAAACACAACTTTGCCTCTTTACCTGTCGATGCGATGAGATCTTTCCGTCGGCGTCGAAGAGACCCACGGAGCAGGAGAGAATCAGCCGTAGACAGGCACCGGCGTCGAAGAGACCCACGGAGAAGGAGAGAATCACCGTTCGTCGAGGAAACAGAGACCATCACCTTTTTCGTCTGAGAGAGAGAAAGAAACGAGACAGAATGAAGAAAGAAGACGAAGAATCCAAAGCCACCTCTACTCTCTCTTCTCATCATCCAACACGTGTACAATAAACAACGTTTCTTTTGTCTCAAATTAAGCCACGGTTTTTCAATAATTATGCCATTAACATTTATTTTTAAATAAAAAATCCCTTAAGCTACGCGTTAAGCTACCGCGTTGCGGCTGCTCTCAGAGCTCTTCTTCTCCTTCTCACACAAACTTGCCTTGGTTTCCGAATTCTATAAAAGATTTCTATCAATTCACTAAATCTCTCACGATCATTCAAAGGTATATTCGATTAGTTGTTCTTTCATTCAACCGCAACTGATCTTTTTCTAAAGAAAAAAATCTTATTAATATTTTTTTTGTATTGGTGAATAATGATCAGATGCAGATATTCGTTAAGACTCTCACGGGAAAGACGATCACCCTCGAGGTGGAAAGCTCCGACACCATCGACAACGTTAAGGCAAAGATACAGGATAAAGAAGGTATCCCTCCTGATCAGCAGAGGTTGATCTTCGCAGGTAAACAGCTCGAGGATGGACGGACTCTTGCCGACTACAACATCCAGAAGGAATCAACCCTTCATCTCGTCCTCAGGCTTCGTGGAGGCATGCAAATCTTCGTTAAAACCTTGACGGGGAAGACTATTACTCTTGAGGTTGAGAATTCCGACACCATCGACAATGTGAAAGCCAAAATTCAAGACAAGGAAGGCATCCCTCCCGACCAGCAGAGATTACAACATCCAAAAAGAGTCTACGCTTCACTTGGTCTTGCGTCTCCGTGGTGGTATGCAGATTTTCGTCAAGACATTGACCGGGAAGACCATCACCTTGGAGGTTGAGAGCTCTGACGCTATTGACAATGTTAAGGCTAAGATTCAGGACAAGGAAGGCATCCCACCGGACCAACAGCGTCTCATCTTCGCTGGCAAGCAGCTTGAGGATGGTCGCACTTTGGCTGATTACAACATCCAGAAAGAGTCTACTCTTCACTTGGTTCTCAGGCTCCGTGGTGGCTTTTAAATTATATTATCTCTTGTACTCTTTTTAGAATCAAAAGAGAATGAATGTCTCTCTCTCATGTATATACATCATGTCAGTCTCTTTAAAACTTTCGTTGTTTGTGTTTTGTTTGGGTCTCTTAAATGATTTGTGGAACTGTGTTTCAATCGACCTTTTGCAATAATTTTCCCTTGTAATCGTTTCTGCGCATACTTTGATTCGTAAAATGTCAGGCTCATTCCACTTTAGTTTGTATCTCGTCTCATTGATGGCCATTAAGAGTTGGCTTATATGTGTGTTGGAATGAGCTAGGACTGCTGCATTTAGCTTCACTAATTCTGCTTTGTTAAGCAGGTGGCAGTAGATAGCTAGTTTGATAGTTTTTTTTTGGATTAACTCTAGAAAAGATGTAATCTACTTCCATCTGGTTAGGAAGGAGAGACTATTTTGTTGTGGAATTTGAAGCTTAACAGATGAGTTGACAATGAGCCAGAAGACTTATGTGTTCATTGGTGTCACTTTGCTTGCTTCTATTGCTAGTGTGGAGTGGAAGGTTAGAGCTGTATTTTTAGAATAAGTGGCGTTTCCAGGGCAGAGTTCATTGGCTTCAACGTATAGTAACTGTGGCTGGCTCCAATGACTCTGTTTTCAATTTGTTGACTAGGACTTGTGTGCAGGCTTGAATAACTCAGAGTAGTTCACTCGGCTTTTTCCATTGCTGCATGGCAAAGGTTATGTAGTTTCCATCGATGCCTCTCATTGTGTGGGTAGAATCGACTTGGGGAGTTTATATCAAGACATTTTTCCGAGTGGTGGTTATGTTTACACTCTCAACATCATATGGTTAATGCATTGTGCAAAGATGGTCAAAATGGAGAAAGTTGGATTCTTTTTTTGTCTCAAGTGGTAGATAAGATGGGAGTTTATCCTCATATATCGTAGTAACGTATAATACGTTGATTAGCGACTACTCTCTAGTAAAGGTTTCATGGTGAGGCATTTGAGTTTATGAATGCTATTTCCCAGCAACGGGTTTAGTCCTGGGCTTTTATACTTATAACAATCTGATTAATGGACTGTGTAAGAACTGGAAATACGAGAGAGGCCAAGGATGTTTTTGAAATTCGGGTTGAGTCCTGACTCCTACACCACATACAGGCCATTGCTGCATGGAGGCTTGTCAGAAGGGTGATGCGGTCGACCTTGAAGAGATCATCAGTAATAAAGGTTTGCAACTCACGTTTCTTAAACAAAACGGTCCCCGTAGTTTAAAATATTTTCACTTTAGACCCCAAATTCTTGTAATCCATATTTGCTCCTTTTCTCCATTTTACGACCCCTTTTTTTTTTGGGGGGGGGGGGGTCAAAACGACCGTTCTTTTCATAAATTCTAGAATTTTGGAGAGTAATATATTAGACGAATCAATGAAAATATATGAAAGGAAACGAGAGCAATGTATCAAGATAAAATAGAAAATTGAGGCGATGACGGTGGGGACGGAGAACCGAAGGCTATAGCACTCCGTACTGTACTGTACGCGTTTTTTTTTCTTTCTTTTGATCTCACCGTACGCGTTTTATTCTTAGCATACGTGAGTGTATATCAAACAATATTTTACGTCTCAATCAATATATCCTGAAATATCGTATATGAGAATATAAAATCAAATTCGTTAAAATGTGTATGATAATTGTTATAAATCCCTGTCTGGTGTATATTTATCCATAGTAGAAGTACATCCACATATATATATATTTTTACATATTTAACTTACTATATCAGATTTCGTATGTGGAAATTTAACAGAATCTAAAATAGTACACACATTTATATATATATTTAAAAGAAGATAAAAAGTATATTAGAAGTCCTTTCTGGAAATAAAAAGTATAATAGAATTTGCCAACCCTAACGAGAACCATGCCAACCAACTACGAACCTTCAGGTTGCAGGTAGAGAGATATTGACTTTCCCCAGAAGAAACTCAATGAGAGACAATTCTACCAAAATGTCGCGTGGTCCCACCGTTATACAATATACTAGTATACTATATTCTCTCGTAAAATGATACAGGTTGACAAATGCATACATAACTCACACGTGTCCATGTGGAGAATAGGTCAATTTCTAGTCTCTTAAGTCCATTTTTGAAAGCGTGTTGTGATTTCGACCGAACGTCCAATGGTTCTAATTGAGTCTTGGTCCCTTTTTGACGTCAGAGAAGTTCGAATTCTACTTCCTTTTTGTTGTTTTAAAAATATTACGTTGGAAATTCGGTTTAAGAAACTAAAGTAAAACTATATAAGGAGTTGACTGAAAGAACGTGGAAAATCGCGGTTCGGAGTATAATATGGTCTAGACCAACACACATAACGTTAGAATGGGGATTCTCTTTCACTATTCTATATATCAAATCATTTATGACTTGTTTGATTGTGTACACTTTTTTTTTAAAGACCATCATCTTAGGTACGTTACCGTCTTAAAATGCTAGATTGTTGTAGTTTTCCACGGTAGTAAAACTATCTCTAATTAGTTTATTCATTTCTTATACAGCAACGTCTTTCTACTAAGCTTTAGAACTTATTTGCATCATATTATCTGTCTAAGAATATTTAGAACACACGTCAAGATTTCTGTGACATTATATGATAATATTTATAACCAGAAGGTCCGGAATAATTCGTATCAAAACTCTATTAAACAAGTTAAGAGATGCAGCCTATTTAAATCACGGAATCGTTTACGTACACAAATACATTGTCACTGTCAGTTAAAGATTATATTGAACGTTTCTTATGAATTGTTTTCTTTAAATGTAGTAGATTGACTCATTCTCTTTCTATATCCTAGATCAGACTTATACAGGGTTCGTGATGGATTACAAATCTTCTATACGTTGCACTAGGTTTTAAATCGGATCCAACACTCTGAAATAACATAATAATCTGCGAGAAAGTATCTATTTTAACTCTGTAGTGCTGCCTGACATAGTCAATAGAACAATGATTCCAGCTGATGAGTACAG
This sequence comes from Eruca vesicaria subsp. sativa, assembly GCA_932364175.1. NCBI lineage: Eukaryota > Viridiplantae > Streptophyta > Magnoliopsida > Brassicales > Brassicaceae > Eruca > Eruca vesicaria. The sequence goes on from CAKOAT010486264.1 coordinate 52,840, forward strand.
AACTGTAGTTATTAAAAACCACTAGCTTGGGAGGATTATAATAGTTGCGTTTATTAGCATGATGGAACTCTAACGGTTACCAAACTAAATGGGTTAAAGTATTTAAATAAACATCACAAGCAAGTAATTTTAGGCTTTCAAATAGTCTATACAAATGATTAAAAAAAAAGTCTATACATATGATAAAAAAAAAAGTCTATACAAATGATAAAAAAAAAGTCTATACATATGATAAAAAAAAAGTCTATACATATGATAAAAAAAAAATAGTCTATCTTCTCTATTAAAAGAGAAGTACCAAATTTATCTACTATTTAGAAGTCATATTGGACCATGTTATTAATTACTAAATTGACATATTTTATTGTTACATTAACCAGTCAAATATATATGATTTTCACAATATCTTAATAACTAATAAGAATATTAATAATAAATAAATTTAAATATAACAAAATCTATTGAAAAAATCTAACAAAATCTTACCAAATATTTTAAATATTTTTTTAATAAAATAAGTATTTCTTTATTTCGTTATTAGATATGATTATAATTAAAACTAAAATATAAATCATATATTAAAAAAATTAGTTATATATTTATAAAATAAAAATATACCCGCACGGATGTGCGGGTGAAACTCTAGTACATATTTATAATAAAACCTCTAAGACGTGTCTATTTGTTATGGAGGATCAAATAACTACCACGTCCAGTACTTTATGCTCAGACTTGGGCGTGTATAAAAATATACAAAGCTTAGAGCAGCAGCATTGAAGGTTGTTAGACCAGGTTCACACGCATCCGAAGACGAAAAGGAGTGAACTCGGCTTGTCTCGCCCCTCTGCGGTGAACCCGTTTCACAACTTTTTTGCGGGCCCCACGCCACCTGGCGGCCCGCTATTGGTCCAATTTTTTTTTTTTTTTTTAGAAAAAGTAAACGAAAAATAATTAAAAAAATTTTAAAAACGCCACGTGTGAACCTGTACCAAGGTTTATTGATGCTGCTGCTCTTAGATCGTGAAACTAAACAATTCGGTAACACCAACTACAGAATGGAATCGAAGTAAAACATGGCTTACTTGGGAAAAACTTGGACTACACATCGAAGCAGGGCCGGTCCTGGACAAACCGGATGAAACATTTACCTTGGGCCCCTCCAATTTTTTTGAAAAAATTACATGTATATAGGAATCATCTTAGACCCCCTATCTCTCAGGGCCGGCCTGCATCGAAGTTCCAAGTCGGAGAAAGAATTCCAATAAAAATGGAAGTAATCATGTGTTAATGCATTTGGTGCTTGTAAAGTACTATATAAAAATTTCGCGGTATGGGTATCGTTTAATGGAGAGATCTATAGAAAAGGACGTAGGAAGAGGACAAATAAATTTGGGAATTCAAGCAACGTTCGAATTTATCCTAAACGTTTTTTTACTTTTAAAAACACTCAAAAACTTACTAACATCTAATTAATGTGTAATTCTACTGTTTCTAAATTTTACGTGTCTATCAGCTACTAGTTAGGCAAATACAAATAAATATTTATAAATGTAATTATCAACTATATAAACTTTATCAACAGCTATAAAAAGGAATAATAAATCAGATAATCTCTCGAGATTATTGTACTTCGTAAGTTACAGTAATAAAGGAAATAGGAAAAATATTCGGTATAAAAATTCTGATAAATTTGTTAAAAGCAAAATTCGAAGTCGTACACTAATGGGATTTTAATAAAAACGAACCTTTTTACATGGTGAAATAAATAAAAGTCCAAATAAAAATAAAAGTTGGAACAAAACGACTTTTAATTTCCACGTATAATAATACATTCACACGTATATATAACAGAGGAAGTAGGGAAGAGGAAGCAGAATTAGAGAGAGATTGTTTGTCTGCTCGCCTGAGATCACGCGGCACCGGAAATTACTAAAAAAAGAAGGAAAGAAGATTCATTGTTTTTCTCCAAAAACATCCATTCGTTTCTTAATTCCCCCCTGTTTATTTCTCGGCCATATGTCAGTCGGCGTTCCGGTGAATACGTCAAGCAGCAGCCAGTTACCGGCGGCGACAACAAGACGTCGCGTTGCTGATTCTCAGGAAGATCATTGCACCGGAGGAGGAAACGCAGTCGTTTACGTCGTCCCCGACGAGGAAGAAGCGACGAGCTGCAGCCTCTCTTCCGACGGATTATCATCGACGTGTTATCCGGTGGGGTATCCGTCTCTCCGCAAGTTCAGACTCGTGTGGATGCTCATGTTGGACAACAAGTCCCAGTGGTCGGCTGGAATCGCTAAGAACATGAGATCTGCCACTAACCTCGGCCGTGTGATTCTGTCCTTACTCGGGATCCTCGTCGTCACTTTCTTCCTTATCGTAGCTCTCTCCGGTGGACGACAGCAACACGTGGAGGAGAAACACGAGTTTGTGTTTTCGATTCATCCAAGAAATAACATTGAAAAGATCATCCGAGAAGAAGAAGCTTCATCATCCAACTCCATTCAACTTCTCCTTCCTCAAAGAACACCGGTAAGCTTCTATAAAAACAGAGTCTGACGTTTTCGTTTTTATTATATATTTAAAATTTATTTGAAGTTCTAATTTTTAAGAAGACGATGATATAAATCTAAGCTGAATCTTTTCCTAATTTAGTTTTGCATTATATTAAAAAAGGATTAAGTTTCGTATGAAGAAAATTCCTTAAAGTTCGTTAGTGAATATTTAATCAGTTTTTTCCAAAATACGAAAGTCATCGTGGGGTGCATATTCGTTCTTTGAATTTTCCAGAGCGTTGACTAAATTAATCCAGTATTTACGCTATTAACTTAATCACATCATAACACATTAACTTGTACGTTGGCCCATCGGGCTTTTGCTTATTCGTTATCCTTGTCTGAACAACTAATAATATTGGCTTTTTTTTTTTTTTTTTTTGGCCAACAGATCCCAGAGATTTGGAATCAACCGGACACTGGGAATTATCACAAATGCGTAACTCGTCCTAAGAACCAAAGTAAGTTTCCTACTTCTTCTTTGCATTTGCCTTGGTTTGACCTATCAACTGAGAAATTTAAGACCTAATTATCGGATTTTGTTGTTTTAGGACCAATCAAGCAAACCAATGGTTACCTTCTTGTCCACGCCAACGGTGGTTTGAATCAGATGAGAACTGGTGTAAGTCTCTTCTTCTTCTTTCTAGGTCCTCTGGCTTTAAATTTTCTCAATTCCTCACATTGTTTGTCTCTTCACAGATATGTGATATGGTCGCAATAGCCAAAATAATGAACGCTAGTCTTGTTCTTCCTTTTCTTGACCATTCATCTTTCTGGAGTGATCCAAGGTAACCAACCCTTCATCATCACTAAATCAACAGAATCATCATCCTAATCATCTTTATAAGTTGTGCTGTATTTTCATTCTGTTTCCAGCACGTTCAAGGACATTTTCGACTGGAGACGTTTCATCGACGTGTTAGCAGAAGATGTCAATATTGTCGAGAACTTACCGCAAGAACTTGCTTCCATCAAGCCTCTTGAAAAGAATCCTGTCTCCTGGTCCAAGGTTAAACTCAATTTTTCATTGCTTTTCGACTTCTCTCTGTTCTCTTCCGTATTTTTTTTACTTTAACACTTTAATTTTTTGATTGCGCTCAGGCGAGTTATTACAGAAACTCAATCGCAAAGCTACTAAAGAAGCATAAGGTGATAGTGTTCAATCACACTGACTCTCGCCTAGCCAATAACAGCCCACCTCCTTCGATACAGAGGCTTAGATGCCGGGCCAACTACGAAGCTCTTCGTTACTCTCCAGAGATAGAGAATCTAAGCAAAGTTCTCTCTTCAAGACTTAGAGAAAACAATGAACCCTACCTTGCTCTTCACTTGAGGTACAAGCTACCACTATTACTCTCTCCCTCTGTTATGATGATTCATACCATTACTCAAAATAAAATAAAAAATTGTTATTCTTCATCTAGGTACGAGAAAGACATGTTGGCGTTTACCGGATGCAATCACAGTCTAACCTCCGAGGAATCTCTCGATCTTGAGAAGATGAGGTATAGTATTCCTCACTGGAAAGAAAAAGTGATCAACGGTACAGAACGTCGTCTTGAAGGTAATTGCCCTATGACACCACGCGAAGCTGGCGTGTTCCTCAAGGCAGTGGGGTTTCCTTCGACCACGAAGATCTACATTGTCGCAGGAGAGATCTACGGTGAAAACAGTATGAATGCACTCCACCAAGAGTTCCCAAACGTTTTCTTTCACTCCACATTAGCTACAGAGGAAGAGCTTTCCACTATCAAACCTTACCAGAACAGATTGGCTGCTCTTGATTACAATTTAGCACTAGAAAGCGACGTGTTCGCTTACACTTACGATGGAAACATGGCTAAAGCGGTTCAGGGTCACCGAAGATTCGAAGGTTTTAGAAAAACGATTAATCCCGATAGGTACTGTTTATGTTTTTCTTTGCGTGATGATGAATGAAATCCTCTCTTTTTTTCCGTAACCAGCTGACATTTTTTACCGTGTGTTTTTTTTGTGCAGGCAAAGATTAGTGAAAATGATTGATAGGCTCGATGCTGGACTAATTTCTTGGGAAGACTTCTCGTCCCAGGTTAAGAGAATACATGGGAAGAGATTAGGAGCTCCGTATCTAAGACGACCAGGAAGGGCAGGGTTGAATCCAAAAATGGAGGAGAATTTTTATGCAAACCCTCTGCCTGGTTGCTTGTGTGACACTTCTGATGAACAACAACCTCGTCGTACGAACCGGTTTGAAAGACCAAGTTTACGAGCACAGTCTCTCAGATAACCAGATATAGTGGAGGGGTTCTTAAAACACACACGCACACGAGGAATCACATGACTTTTGGTTCTTTCTTTTTTTTTATGTATATTAGGAAATTGCAGAAATACAAAACATAATTAGTGTATTCAGATACGAAATAGAAAATACGAATCATTGCTCATACAACACATATAGGAATCCATATGCAGTTGCCATAGTTTCAGAAAGCTTAAAAACGAACAGAAAAGCTAATTAAGGCTTTGAAGACCAGACCGCCTTAGTTGAGAACAGCCTGAACTTGGAGGGAGTAACCTCGATTCCCTTATAGCAACCCCCCCCCTCACTACTTTTATCTCCTCCTTCCGTAGCCCCATGTTCTAGAATGTGACATCTAGGCCCACTCCTCTCTATTTTATAAATTTGTTTAACAATATGCTTATATTATTTGTTCGGTAACGATGTATAAACAAATTGCCGAATCGTATTAAATAATCATTAAAGAAAAGAAACATTAAGGATTATTGTTTCACATTTCTATATTACCACTAATTTCTCACATGAGAAACATTTCGGTATGCATGCATGTGCATGTTAGTTCCATTGTTGTATTGATGCTCACTCAATTCTCACAATTGGCGTTTTAATATAATAAATATATTTTTAAAATTATAATATTATGGATTTAGAAATGGCTGCCGACGTCGGTGAATAGCTTGCTTGCTGTACGTCTATGCTTTCTGGAGCCACCGATGAACTACGAATGTCCCAATACCGATTTGATATTCTCGACAGTTCCCTTCAACTAATTAACTAGTCCTTATTTGTATGTCTAAAATCTGATCACAAAGAGTTATAAATGAAGTTTGCCAAAGCCATACTTGTGAGTGTGAAACGAACTTATACTAATCGATGTACTTATCTACTAGTATGTTTTTAGTTTTTTTTTTCAAGTATCTATGCGACTATGAATGTGGAATAGTTTAATGAAAAAAAAACATCATTTAAATTTGACAGTAAAGAAAATTCGAAATTTTTTGGAAGCAATAAAGTTGTTGATTCGACTCACATCATGGCATTAACTTCTTCTTTTTTTTGAAAGGCAACTAACGCTATACGACATTAATATTATCTTTTTTGCTTATAGTGGAGTTGTAGTATTTTTTTAAAAATCTTCAGTATGCTTTTTAAGAGCAATTTTCGTGTTTACGGTGCTGATAGATTACCCATTAAATTTGATAATGCTATTAATAAATACTCGATAAGACAATTACTACTACTGATTTTCTAACCACTGACTATACTAGTAGTAGCTAGTGCTATTAAAATAGCCAACGAGCACAATTATCGTCTCATATATTAAAATAAAAAAGCACCGCCTCAACCTCTGTATCTTCTTCTTCTTATAAACATCATTTTGTCTTTACGTACGTTCATCTCTTCTTCTTCATTTCTGTTAATGGTGGAGGTAGAGAAATCTGGACACGTGTCTTAAACGAAAAGTAGTGGAGGGGCAGCATTAAGTATAGCCAATGAACGAATTTTGAGCTGTTTGAGGTGCTTCATCTCTGCCACAGAGAGAGAGAGAGGGCAATAACTCTGTTCTCGATTTAGCCCACAACTCCACAATCAAGACACAAAAGATCCAAGAACCCACCCACATGGCCTTATATTCATACACATCTTCTTTTTGTTAAACGATCGCTCTCTCTCTCTCTCTATTCAAAAAAAAAAAGAAGGGGAAACTTTCTTTGTTGTCTATTTCTGAAGAAGTAGAAGATGAAGCAATCAAGATTTGTCTTCACTTTGTCTGTCATTCTCTTCTGTGTCTCACTCGTTTCTTCTGGTAATCAATCATCTTATCTTTAGTTTGCTGTTGTTTTCTAGTAAATCAATTAATAATAATTCACGTGGAGAAAAAAAAAATGGCAGAAATGAAGTTGGGATTGGAGGATTACAATATGCGGGTGGATCCACCTCCGACAACGAGACATTCTGTTAGAGAAGGTCCTATTGAGCATGGAAGCCCTCTCAATCCTTATATTCCCAAGCCCAGGCCTACTCCTTCTCCTCCTCCCCAATCTCAAGACGGTCCTTGATTGCCTAATCTTTTCTTTGTAATGTCTATTTTCGTGATCTACGTTCTCTTTCATTTGTTGGTTTTAATTTCTCTGTTCAGACAGTAACTCGTTGTAATAACTTTTAATGTATTCCGCTCGCTATGTTAATTAATTCTGCATTTGTTCATCTATGTCTGTTATATTATTCGTGGGTCTAAGGCTCTTTATGTTATTAGTGGGCCTGAATTCTAGTTAATTGAGAGCAGCATGGTCTTTCACGTGACCCACCAAACTATTTACGGGAAGTCACCTAATTTCTACGTAAACATGATTCAACGGTCCCAATTTATGCGAAAACATACATCAATTACAATTAGATTAGACAAAAAATTCAGTTTTTGTTAAGAAATGAAGATGGTGGTTGGGACATATCCGGAAATGGACCAGACCACATCAGTCTACTTCAGTCCCAAGACTAGGCGGCCAAGACTTGTCATTATCCTCCCTTGTATTTATCCATATGTTGTAGATATCCTAATCATTATAGGATTAGGATAATCATCCCCTTTATTTGTAGCAATCCTTATCTCCTA
>CAKOAT010486264.1:66197-176002 GCA_932364175.1 Eruca vesicaria subsp. sativa
TCATTATCCTCCCTTGTATTTATCCATATGTTGTAGATATCCTAATCATTATAGGATTAGGATAATCATCCCCTTTATTTGTAGCAATCCTTATCTCCTAAGGAATATGCTTTATTCTCTTGTATGTATATATATATATGTAACCACGTGATTAATAATACTATGAGAGTTACAACCTTCTTTATTCTTTAACAGTTTTCCTATATGAACTTTTAAAATTTGATTTTAAACAGTGGCCTATTCCATTAATCAAACGTTAAGTTATGGTTAATAAAAAACATGAAATCGGTCAATTCATATATCTAACATAACCAACAATCCCAATTAATACATAAAAAAATCATTTATGTAAAAACACATATTAATCAATACAAAATTTAAATTTAATACATGAATTTCCAAAATCTGATTTTAACATACATTGATCTAGTTTCCACTAATCAAATATTACTGAATAAAAAATGTCCATTTGTGTTGATTAAATAATGTTTTATTGTATTATATGGTAATTAAATCATATTAATTAACTGAGAAAAATCAACTATTGAGGCTAAACAATTTCGTTCTCTTGTAATTCATTAATTGGTTTTTTTTCTTAATTTTTGTTTTTCAAAATTTTCAGAAAAAAAACGTAATACAGAGAAGACAACAAATGACGAAACTGAATATACGTATAATATTATCTTTTCCACAAACACTAATAAGACTCAAGAGCAGAACCATGTCTAAGTGCTTCTTTAGCTTCAGCTTCCATGTCGAGCTTGAAAAGACAAGCCGCTTGTAAGTAAAGAGGGATTGGCCACTCGGGTGAAGCTACTTGCGCTTGCATTGCGTCTCTTAAAGCTTCACTGAACATTTCAGTCATTAGGTAACATAGACACCGTCTTGCCAAAACTGTTGGTGAAACCTTAGGAGCTCCAGACATGAACTGCAGATGATGAATCAATTTCAGTTATGGTGTGTTTATGTTTTCTCATGATTCACTTATATATATTAAGATTAGGTCTTTAATAGTGTTCTAATAAGATAGACTGAAGGAGGATGTATCAGATTTTTATTTTTATTTGACCTCAGTGTAGAATTCAATGCCGGTATCATAATCTTTAGCACGAAAAGCGGCATCTCCATGATTCTTGTGGTCCATATTCTCTTGCATTTCTCCCGTCCACATTTGGAATGAAAACTGACATAAAAGTATATTCATGAGAGAATCAGCGAAGGATCATTTCTTTGGGTTATATAAGGAATCACTGAACAAATACCTCTTTTACGGCCTCATCATCTGCTCCGTAACCGAGTTTCTCAAGTAGTTCGTGTATGGTACTTAGATCTGCTCTCAAACACGCATCACCAAATGGAGTCAACTTTCGTGGCTCTGTTGCAGTTTTAGTCTTTCCAGGCTTATTGTTTGAAGGAGACTGTCAATTAAATATATATTGAGTTACTTAGTCACATTGGTTAACTCTGACTAAACAGGGAGAGAGTTGACACTAACAGGCATGAGTTTTTTGACACTGATTGGCCTTGTCTCAGCTCGTCTCTGAAGTCTAGAAAGTGTCGACACAAGAAACTTGATACTTGGCCTCTCATTGGGTTCTGTCTTCAAACATCGAGAGGCTATGTGTATTAGTTCTGTCCTGTCTTCATCAGAGACCTGACCATCCAGAGCTGCATCCATTAGCCCCACATAGTTTTTGCTTTGGAGCAAATCAAGCGCCTGCACACATAGTAGTAACTTGCATTCAAAAGCAGAGTAAAATGTTACAAAATGCAAACGAGTAATCTGCCACTTTTTGTGTTATTACATGGTTTGGAGGAATACGTCTGCCGCTCATAAGATCCAATAACAAGGTCCCAAAGCTATATGTGACGCTCTCCGGTACCAAAGCACCTGAAAGACATGATATTGAAGCTGTTTACTAATTGACAAAAGACACATCAAAAAGGTTGTTTAATGTACCTAGGTTCAAATATTCGGGAGGAGCAAATGCTAAGTTGGTATTATGACTCTTCCCTTCGTGGCTATTCATCATGAGACCAAAGCAAGAAAGTTTAGGATTGCCCACCTGTCTCATCATCAGTCAAATCATTTTCATTAAAAAAAAAAGAAGTTTTGTTTTCTCATAGCAAGAAAGAAAGCATGAAGAAGGAAGGTATACCTTATTAAAGAGAATCTTATAGGGATTAAGATGATGGTATAAGTTGATGCCTTTGTCACTACAATGCTGCAAGGCTTTTGCGGTATGAAGGGCAACTTTTAAGCGTGTTTGCCATTTCATGGGTCGTTTCTCCCCTGAAACAAGCATTTTATTAGGCTTACCATCATATTTCGTGTGTGGCAAGTTAAAAACATGATCCTCAAGAAAGAGAAGGTACAGTGAAAGAGGTGCTTAGACAAAGTTGAATTAGGCATGTACTGAGCAACAAGAAGTCTCTCGCTGTCATCAGAACAATAACCGATCAGATTAGCCATATGCTCACTCCTCAATCTCCCAACAGCTTCTGCTTCCTTCTGTTTTTCCACCCAACAAGAAAGATCCAATCTTTAGTTCATCAAAAACCATAGAGATATTTATTATGAACAGATTTAGAAGACGAACAACGAATTCAAAGGGATCAGGCCACGAAAGTCTTTGAAACCGTTTGACGGCGATGCGACGACCATCGCCGAGTTTGCCCTTGTACACTATGTTTGGTACATACTCGTTGTGCTCCGACACTATGTTTCCGGCCGAGAAACCGTCGGTGGCGATTCTCAGCTGCTCGAAGCTGAACTCCCTGAATATCATCGGGTATCTTCCGTCGTCTCCGTCGTCATCGTCTTGACTATCGACGACACTTGATGTAATCGACGGTGGAGACTTTCGCCACATCGGCTTGAAGCAAATGCATCCCATCGCCGCTGGTCAAAACTTGGTTGAGAGAGACCTTCCCGCCTCCAAAAGAATATACTTTTGTTCCTTCTTTCTTTCAAACAAACTCACACTATCAATATTTACTTTTATAATGGCAAGAAAATAATTTTAAAATCAACAATATGGAAAATGTCAAGAAGGATTTTGTAATACTCCTTCTCTTTCAATATAAATGATTAATTAAAACATGATATAATAGACAAATATATTTTTATTTAATGTATGATTAATTAAATAAAAATTTGTTGATTATTTAAAAGGGTAAAAATGAAGTTAATGTACAAAATTACATTGAAATTGTAGAATAACACTTATTTTAACAGAAGAAAATAAATTTAAAGTGACAATTAATGAAACACAGAGAGTAATATTTTACAGAAGAAACATATGTGGTGGCAACTTACTTGTGTGACAAATAATCATGTGGTTATGAATCATGCTCTCTTAACTGTATGCTAAACAGATTACTTATATAAACATTGGATATTGAGGAATAAAGCGTAGCTGTCAGTCAAATCAAATAGTTTTCTTTTGGTATTCTTTTTCCAGGTTAGATTAATTTAATTAATATTACTGGCAATATATATGTGCAAGAGATCTGTTTAAGTTTTCTAGTATTATATAATAGTGTACTAGTTAATGGGACGCTCGTTTCAGAAAATAATTAAAGAAGTACCATACGGAAGTACCTACGTGGTTAGTATTTTCCCTTTTTTTCTTGATTTTGAAAATAACAGAGCATGAATCAACTCGTCAAGTATGAATTTTATCCCACTAATTGTCAAGTATCGACCGGACAATAAGGCATACATTCTCTCTGTCCTAAAGAAAGACAAGCATTATATACACACACTCTCTCTTTCTCTATGTCCCCGAGTTTGTGGGGGTATTTAGGCTCTACCAACAGGAGATAGAGGCGGAGCAAACGGCGAGGAAGATTTTCCGGTAGTCTTTGACACCGTTTCCTCCTCTGAGGCACACGTTATCACCGTCACACACACAAAAAAAGCTTGTAGGTGCGAAAGAAACGAACCAAACTCCACGCTGTATATCCCTGTCTTCACCTCTGTCATCGCCAAGACCGGACCTGAGTTTTTATCACTTTCTTCCTGCAAATGTCAAACCAGAGATGATTTTATATATATATATATATATCTCAAATAGATTTTGCAGGAAGGACTATCTTCTCTACTTATCATTTACTTACATCCTGATAGAAAAGTTGGAAGGTTTGGTCCAAATCATGGAGGAATGTTTTGCTGGAGAGAACATGTAGTTTACATCCGACATCCCAGCCACCGCAGTCGCAACACCCTCCCGATCTCCACCTGCTAATCAACGGTGTCGGTGCTCCTTTCTCCGGGATACTGTGATCACCACCTGTAAGTATCACTGTGGTTTCTTCGGCAGGCTTCTTCTTGATCACTACTGCTGCAACCTCTTGTAATACTTGCTCTGATTCATCAACTAGAACTGATTCTCTGATCACTGAAGATACGTTATCTGTGTTGCATAGCCGCATTTCACCGATTACATTGTAGACGAACCTGTGTTGTTGCTTCTCTTTATGTCCATGGATCAGCCAGCTTCCGCTTTTTTTCTTTTTGGCTTCATTAACAGAGTAGAATGTGCAGTACTGTACAGAGTCATCTTTGACTGATGAATCAGAGCTTTTCATTGTTGCCCCTAGGATGCTCCTCCTGCTCTTGAGGTTATCATCATCCACCACAAACTGAAATAGAGGGATGCCGTTTCTGATCGTTAGCTGTAAAAGAGCTTGTGTTCTTGATGCATCCTGCTTCTTCTTTTCATCTTGATTGAAAGAACTTGATCTTGCTTCTGATGGAAGGACATTCTCAGAGACTTTGTGTTTCAGTAAAGGGTCAAGAAGCCTTATTAGAGGGCTAACTCTAGATCCACCGTGATTGTTCTGCTTCTCCGGATTACTTGACTGAGATGGACAAGCTGAACTATCAAACAAGTCAGATTTAATGGTATCATCAGAAGAAGAAGTCAAAGGTTGAGCAGCTGATGATGAATCCTCTTTGAAGGTGAAACTTCTGCTGAGACGACCGAAGCTAAAACTAAACCGCTTGCTTGGTGAAGGTTCTATGTTCTTTAACTGTCGAATTTCTTGATCAAACATGCTTGAGGCCGTCTTTGAGTGCCTTGTTGTCCCACCAGAACGTTCCTTTTTAGCAACACCAAGAAGAGGCAACTTCATATCTTCAGAATCTATCTCTAAGTCGAAAGAGAGTGGACAGGAACGAGGGACTTGAGATCTCAACCCTAAGGAGCTAAAGTCCAGAGAGCGGTTAACCTCCCTTGCTACTTTGGGGTTATCATCCATGTGGGGTTCACTAGAGAGGGTGCTTGGGGACTGTTTTCTTGATCGCAGGAGAATAATGTTACTGACCTGATGATTTTGAGAAGTGAGACCAGCATCTAAATCTCTAACGATCTTCTCCTCTCCATCTAACTTCTCAGTACATTGTTTCAAGCTTTCAGTGGCTCTTTCTCTAGCTTCTTGTGCATGTGCCTTCCTTGCTCTCATCTCAGTCTCCTTTTCCCGAGCCACAAAGCTCCCCTTTGCGCCTAGCGACCCCCCGGAGTTTCCCATTGTTGACAATAGACCTGATGAAGCTAGTTCTCGATTAGAACGTGATATTCTGCTCTTGCCAGGATTTTTCACTCTTTCTTGATCTCTAGCAGAGGACTTATTGCTGCAAGTTGCTATTTCCTGCTTATTTAAACAGTCCCTAGAAGAAGAAGAAGAAGCCAGCTCAGGTTCCAAGGTGCATCTAACTCCGTGAACAGAATGATGAAGATCCCGGGAAGCTTTAACTTTACGGAGATTGGAACAAGCATGCACTTGATGAGAGGAGGCATTGGGGAGTGTAGCTAAAGTAGTGGAAGACACTTTTGTATCAGCGCCTTTTGCGCGGCCATGCTTCCATTTCTCAAGACGAGACCAGTCCAAGACACCAACATTCAAAACACCATTGCTTTCATCATCTCCTTGGAGATAACCTGGCAACTTGGACATGTATTTCACCACCTCATCACTACTTTCCTTTCGACTATGTCTCCCTATCTCATTGGTCTGAGCTGCTGAAGGTGATATCGCATCTGCTGATGACTTCTTTTGGCTCTGTTTAAACAAACCTCTGAGATCGCTTCTTGTTGCCATTTCATACTACACACACAAAAATAGAAAAAAAGAATGAAACTTTATTTTTTTTTAATGATCACTACTAGTTCATTTAGTCAAACTCAACTGCTTAATAAAGCAAAAGGTTGTGAAGAAAACATCCCAAGAAACCTTAGACAGAGTAACTTATATAATCTAAGCATGAAAGAAGAATGCTTTGTGTTTCTTTCTTCTTCACCTAAGCATAATTCCAGGGGAAAGAAAGAGAGAACATACCATCACATCACATTAATAGAGTATCTCCACCAGCTTTTCACGGTTTCATCAAAAAAATCAAACTCAGATATATGGTGGTTACTTCACTGCTGCTGATATCGTCGGGGAAGAAAGAAGAACCAAAGAAAAATATCTCTGAAAAGCACAAAGGAAAAAAAAACAAGAGGGAACAAAAAACAACGTGAAGTCGAAGCAAACCCGACACGCTGCAGAAAATCAAGATTACGAAGCTCAATCAACGAAACTCGATAAAAAGTTTGTGATCAAGAGAGAGAGTGAGAGGAAGGGATCGAAAGTTGCAGAGAATCTCGTTCTCGCCGCTTTGAGTAAAACAAAAAAGACCAAGAGAGAGAGAGAGAGATGGCTTCGTTAAAAGGGATCGTACGGTCCTGATTAATTTCAATGAGGGAGGTAAAACGATCGTGTGGTCAGCAATTTTAGTGTGTAGGTAGGGCCCGTTACGCGACTTCCGTTTTGTTTCTCCTTCGTCTCGCATCCCCAAGCAAAAGCAGAATTAGAGCGAAAACGGGAAGGGTCCCACTCCTCTTCTGACGTCACACTCATAATCTTTGTCCTATTATCTAACTTATGCCATCTTTTTTGTCCACCAAACAAAAAAAACAAATCATACTACATTTGTGTGTGTGTTTTAGTTAATATGATTTTCCTTATTACGCTAACTAATTATCATGAATTATACATTGTTGTTAAGCTTCACTTACCTACAAGCTTTATGTACTCTTGTTTTACCTTCGATTAATTAATCATTTTGTTGTATTTTTGCACATGTATACCACCACCATCAACATGATCAAATCATATTCAACATTATTTATATCAAATCATGTTTTCTGCACGAGGAGCCTATTATTTTTTTTTTTTTTACTAAAGAGCAGTGATCATCTCAATAAAAGCAAAAGAACTCCACTTTACCCCTTTTTTGCTTCTCCTTTTCTCCTCATTTCATGATAGCTTGCTTGTACTCCTATAAAATATCATATGTTAAGTTTGACTACGAACACATGAGTTGTACTAACATTAGCAATAATATCCAATGTATGTTCTTGCAAGACTAACAGAGAATATGGGTTACACAATGAATCTCGCGATTAAGAACTTGCTATATATAGTCCCAAAGAACACTCAATAGGGTCCATGATCACGACTAATACATGTTTGGATTAATTGGATTCCATCTTAAGAAGTTAGAGAATATTGATTGATATACTTTTAATCATACTCCCTTTCGTAAAATCAAATCTTAATCAATTTTAGATCCTTTTTGGTCGACGTTCAATTTCTATTTATATAACGTACACAATGTCATAAACTATAAACTATATAATTAAAGCACGATCACTCATTATCTTTATGTTGAAAAAATAAATAACAACAATTTTTTTATGATAATTTTTTCCAAATTCATTAATCATATTACAGGGAAACCATTCAGCAAGTTCTCCAAGTATTTTTGTAGAGTCGAGTGTAGTCCGGGTTGACATCTGTAATAGTTTTTTTCGTTTTGAAACGATTGAAATCTACAAGTGGTTGCATTGTACACTAGAAACAAATATCTTTGCAATTGGCTCGTCAACGATTTTTTCTAAGTACGTATTATTGTATATAATGAATCTCCTGGCAACAACCCCTTGCTTAGCTGCATATAAGTACATGGTGCATCGTGGACCACCGGTTCCTATAAGAAACAGTGGTTTTAGCGGTTTTGATTGGTCACACCATGGACCACTTGGTCTTATAGGAACTAGTGGTTTTAACTATTTTTCTTGGCTATACCATGGACCAGTTCGAATGTTTTTGACGCTTTGTTTGTATGTGTGTGTATATTAGACATGCGCAGGTGACATATAGTAGATTATCCGTGCATACTAGCTGATTACGTTTTTCTTTCATGTTTCAAATGTCATTTGCTATATATTCAATTTGATGGTATAGTATGTAATATACATCAATGAATTTGGTAAAAGTTCTGTCATTACTAGGATAAACAAAAATTCATGGTTTCGTTGTGAAAGTGAGTTTCGTTAGGCCCATTATATGCCTATTATGACATATTAGTAAGGCCATTGATGGTAGTCCACTGAAAAGTAGCAAAACGAAAGCCCAAAATACAATTATGAAGAAGTAGAACTTAACTGGCTTGTTTCTTCGACACAGCAAATGAATAGAAAACAACAACTGGCTGGCTTGGTTCGGTCCAGTAATCTAGCGCCATGCGCTGAGGAAAGCTTTATACAGTCCTTGTTTTTCTCTAATCTATTAAACAAGAAATTTGAAGACATTTTATGGATTAACAAATACACCGATTGAACTATGGACTATTATATATTTTATTTACGTTGATCTTGAAGATTTGAAGGACCTTTAAACAACCTTTTGTGAGAACTGGAAATTAGAAAAACAAATATAAAGATAACTTAATTTGTAGCTCAAGGAAATGAGATTTTTTTATAGAACTCTAATTATGGATATTGGGTAGTGTAATTCCAAAGTCATTCTCGTTAGGATATAATGATATAGCTAGCGTAAGGAGAAATCAAAAATGAAATGTTTGCAAGCATGAATAATATTGTTCTTTTATATATTGTTAGGCTTTCTTGAACTCCAATAATTAATTATTTAACTATCATTTTAGCAGTATGTAAAGTTCATGTGAAAATAGACACACAAATTCATAATATTTTAATTTGTTCAAGTGTGATCTATTCATTTATTTACTCTTGTCATCGTGTTGAAGCGTTTTTGTTAAACAAATGGTGGACCAACTTTTCCTTATAATGGGGGTTGCTTGGCAAGGAAAACAACGACGTAGAATACGACAAGTGATAGAGAACAAAGAGACAAAACATTAGTTGTTTGAAATGCTCTACACTTCTAATATTTAACTACATTACTAGGAAATTTATATATATATATATATATATATATGTATTTCTCAGTTACAAAAAATATATATATGTACTTCAATTTTATATAAATGTGTATATTTTTTAAATACATCTCAACTACGTACGGTCAGACCTTATATATATGAAATTTGATTAAAATATATATATAAAGAAAGAAAAGTGACAAACTAACCCAAAAATATTATTGTGTACAATTTTCCCATAGTATAAAAGTTATGCAAACATTAAGAACAAGATATGGAACTGCAACTTATCTAAATCATAAGTAAACGTTTACCTATCTTCATAAGTCCATGTTAATTTACAACCTTCTATATTTAATTATCAGATAAAGAGCGAAAGTTATGAAGATAAAAAGCAATACAATTTCATTGAAAAATCGTATAGAAGCATAGTTGTGACCACTCGATCGTAACATATACGCAAAGACAAGAAAAAACCGTCGGAGATTTTCGTTAGGTTTGAGCCAAAGACAAAGCATCCCTTTCAACTGTTATACTCAGGATTGGACCAGGTTGTGGTCACTATGAAGAGTATTTACGCCTACACCATTCATTTATTAAACTTGATAAATTAATTAATTTAAAACAAACATATAAATCAAAATTTATATTTAACGTTAGAAACAAATCATTGACATGGGATTTTTATCACTCGTGTTGTTTTTCACGTATAAAAATGTGTTTTCTTCCATACCTACTTATTACCTTGACGAGATGACGCATTCATTGGATGGGATTGAATGCTTCACGAAAAAAATTTGGAAATTTGGAAAACTTTAGAATTCAAAAAAATTTCAAATCAGATGCAGTGCTTTTAAATTTATCTTTTTACCCTACCTTTCATCTTTTCAGTTATATAATAATATGATCAGGTCAAAGTACATGAATAAGATCAGAAAAAATAGATTTATAGTTAAGAAACACTATTACAATTCAGTTCAAAATGTAAACTCTTTTTAATTATTTAAATTCTGACCCTTGCAAAAAAAAAAAAAATCAAGGTATTGACAAAGTATAATAAAAAAGGGAAGCGCTAATATAAATCCATAAAGGAATTTTGTAATGAGTCGAGTTAGGTCCAACTGAAGAAGTCGGGTCCAATAGGCCTAAACTAAAACAGTGGCACCAACAACATTCGTGTATGTTGTAGAAATAATAAGCGTGACAAGTAGATACAAATTGTTGTTAGAGGAACGTATCATTAGATGAATGCGACTTTGTTCTAAAAGTATCAAATATGGTTTATAAAAGAATGCAGAATCTTGTAGAATACGTAATTATAATATTTAGTTGTTAAGAAATCACAATCTAAAAACTAGAAAGAGAAATCTATACTATTAAAACACAAGACCCTTTTTTCAGGTACCCTTGGTTTTCAGCAGTAATTACAACCCAATACCACTGTATTTTTTTATAAGCTATGATTTGTATCAATCGGTTTTACCCGATTAAAGTGGGTTTGACCCGATTTTAAAAGATTGACAAAATCTTACGGTTGTTTAGTTGTAAAAAAAAAAAAAAACCCTAAATCCCTAAAAATACTGAACGACATCTATTTAGTTTGATTTTATCACTTTCAACCGTGGTTTTGTATAGAGGAAGAATTACGGCTTCTTCGTTTGAAGTGATTGCGAATCTCGATCTATAAGGTTTCAATGTAAGTTCTTCTATAGGCATCGAGGAGGTTTTTATTTCGGGTGTTGATGGTTGTGTTCATCTAATGGATAATTTTGAACTAATCTCTTCTATAGGCATCGATGAGGTCGCTACATCATTTATGTGATTTGTCGAGAAACTGCAAAGGTAATTACCAGCTTTATAATGCTTACTTTTTGACAAATAAAATTAATTAGTAGCTTGGTTTTTTGATATGAACCTGTTTAATCGAATATAGAATTTTTCTGACGTTTTTACTGTCTGTTATGGTTCTTTTCCTACAGACTATGGGCCACGGATCTGCGTCTTATCTGGTTTAATAGGGAAGAGATGATGATGCTCATTGATGCATTTCCAAAGATTGGTACCTTTATATTAAAAATGTATTAAAAAAGTGCAACTATGTGACCTGAAGGGACTGCAAGTATGTGGCTTCCAGTTTCAGGCGTCAAGGTTGTTCTTTTACTTATTTTTTTTTACAAAAACAGGTGCCATTATCTTAAAAATGTGTTAAGAAAGAAGAACATAAAAACTATATTTGTGGTTAAAGGGTAAGTATTATAAATTCGCAGACAAAATTAACAGGAGTCTTTGTCTCATGTAGGAATCTGAAGCGAGTAAAATATATGCGGAACAAAAGGAAGAGGAGGTCAAGATTCTAGAAATTTCTGTTGACGAACTTGAGCGTACTGTAAATATGTTAGAAAGACGGGTTAGTTTTCTATATTTGTCATTCTTTAATTATACTTATTTGACCGTTGTATTAGTTCCTATACTTATTTGTGACCTATCTTGGCTTCCAGGTGTATGATATGGATGAGGAAGTTAAAAGGCATCGCACATTAGAGACAGAGCTCCAAGCTCTCAGGCAGAGATTGTTTAGATTTGAAGACCTCACTGGCACTGTGGTCACAAGCACTGAAGGCAGAGACGAATATGAGAGTCAACTATTCACGTCAGCCATCCTAATCCTACTCAAGATTTAAGTTTTAAATGTGGATATTTCTCGATGAATACTGATATTGGTAACTACAGCTCAAAAGAGCTGCAAACTATACAACTATACAAGTCCTTAAGAAGGAAGTAGCAGAGCAAACCAAAGAGGTGAGTTATATACTGGATTGTTCAGTTCAATTTTCTCATGAATTTTAATTTTTTCACTTACTTCTACCTTTTTCTTTCCCCACTTACAGATTAAACAGCTAAAAGAGTACATCTCCAAAATTTTGATGCATTCTGAGGCCCAAGCATCTAAATACCAAGAGAAGGTATTGGAGTTGTAGACTTTAGCAGTTCTTACCACTAAGTTACCTTGCTGAATCATTTAGTTCAGCACTAAGCTACATTGATGAATCATTTAGTTTCAGCGGATAATTAGTTTCCATACTGCATATTTTGCACATATTTGCGTCTCTGTTGACATTCTAACTAAAAACATCATGTCACAAATTATTGTTAGTTCTGTTATCTATTGTGCTGCATCTGGAGGCTAAATTTGATAAAATTGATGTTGATTTCTATAAATTCTGTTAGCACACGAGAGTGTAATTTTCCTTAATTTGTAGCTCATATAGTTTCATTGGCTCTAATGTTAACAGTATAAGGCTCTGGATGCCATGATTCGAGACTTCAAATCAGAGGATTCAAGTTCGTCAGCTGCAGAGACCACCATATCGCATAAAACTGAGAAAAGCTCAACAAGGAGTAGAGGTTCAAGTTCACCCTTTAGATGTATAGTTGGGTTGGTACAACAGATGAAATTGGAGAAGGATCAGGAATTGACCACGACAAGGGTTCGCGTTGAAGAATTGGAGTCATTGCTAGCTGCTAAACAGAAGGAGGTCCAGCCTACCTGCATTAGAATCTTTCTTTTCTTCTGAAGTGATTTATAGAATCCCTCTTACATATTTTCATGCTGTAACAGGTTTGCACATTGAACACGAGGATAGCTGCAGCTGATAGTATGACTCATGATGTTATTCGGGATTTACTTGGTGTGAAAATGGATATAACTAGCTATGCTGTAAGTATTTTAAATTATATATCATCTTCAAGAGAGTTTTAAAAGGCATTTTTCCTAAACACATCGGTTTCGTCGTTGGGATATTGCAGGAGTTGATTGACCAGCACCAGGTCCAACGAGTGATTAAAGAATCTAAGCAACATGCTGAAGAGATCATGTCCAAGGTGATGATGCTATATGCTTATTGCATCCACTTTCTTTAGTTAATCATCATCTTTGTTGTTGACGTCTCTTTTTCTCTATCGATTTTAGGACCAAGAAATCATCAACCTAAAGAGACATATTGATGCTCTTGCTAAGGAAAGAGAGAGGTTAGCCATGTTCGACGTCCACCATACTACCCAATATGCTTATTTTTCTCTCTTGAAGTACTCAAAGGAAAATTGATTTAGCGTTTTAAACAAAAAAGATTCTTACCAAGGTTTGCTCTCTTGGGATGTTCCTACTTAACAGTTGCATGTCAGAGTTGAACAAGAAGGATACAGATGTTCTTGCGACACAGATATCTTTGGACCAACTACAAGAGCGAGCTCAGTTGCTTTCTATGCAAAACAAAATGTTGAAGGTAATTTAAGAGTTTGTTCCACCTTTAATCCCACAACCATTGTTACGTGTGTGTTTTTAGCTCACTAATTCTATCTTCCATTTTCAGAATGACAAAAGTAATTTGCTGAGGAGGTTAGCTGATCTTGAACGAACAGTCCGTGAAGCACAAGCCAGTAACCAACGTGCTCCACAGACAAAAAAGGTAAGCATAATACTTACACGTGTGGCCATAAACCCAAGAACATGGATAAGAACTCAATGATTTGATCTAACATTTTGAATTTTCTATGGAACAAGATACAGTGTCATTTAAACTTGCTGACACTGATTATACCAAGAGGGTGGAAAACGCTCAGAAGCTTCTTTCTCATGCTAACATGAATTGGCAAAGTATCGCAAAACCAGCAATAATATTCCATCTACAAGAACTCAAGGACAGAGCTCTGGTTCAAGATATCGGTAAAGATAATTTCTTACCAAACTGTAAGTCCCACATCTAAATTCTAATTGCTTAATGAAATTTCTTACTTGTGTGATTTTATTTTATAATCTTTTGGAATGATTGTGTATAAGAATGCATATAACATGTTGTAGTCGGTAAGTCCGTTTGTATTTGTATGTTTATAATTTTATGAAGGAGGAGTTTTGCAATCATTCGGTGTTAAGCCACTTGACCACCATTTTCCTCATTGCTAATTACGGAGTAAACAAAATATGATGGTTTTCACTCTTGCACACAAATACAACAAAGACAAAACTCAGAACCTATATGTTTAAAACTTCAAAGACTCATCCTGAGACAAGGAAGTTTACAAAAGAACAGGTGTAATATGACAATCCACTTACGGCAGGTCTTCTTCCTCTTTAACTTTAAAGACTCATCCTAAGACAAGGAAGTTTACAAAAGAACATGTGTAATATGGCAATCCACTTACGGAAGATCTTCTTCCTGAGACAAGTATTTTTATATTTTTATATAAAATAAGAAACATATTACTAAATCTCATCAAAATATATAGTGTTAACAAATATATAGATAATTCCATTATGAATGTAAACAAACAATATGATGGTTTCTTTCTAATTATGTAAAATGTATATACTTATAAAAAATTAATTAATAATTTTGGTGGAACCATATATTTACAAAAAATTTCAAAAATTCATTATCTTATTTTGTATCGCGGATACTCGCTAATCTGCAAAGATAGAAAAAAAACAATTTCCTCACAAAGGTTTATTTTTTAAATATAATAAATTTAGGTCAAATGAATTAAAATATACAAAAAAAGAAAAATTTAATTAAAAATATATTAATCATATTATTTTTTAAAAACTAATTATTTGTATTATTTAATAATTATCTGCGGGTCCTGCGGGTTCTCTGTAAATTTAAGTGAAGTGAGTTCAAATAAATATATTTTCTTTGCAGTTGAAAAATGTTAAAAAATTTAGTTAGAAAATGAATCAACCCGCTGCAGAAAGGGTCGAGCGAGACGGGTTTGACCCGCTTACTAGACACGAGTGTATAGTTATGCAGCATCACAAATTATATACAATTGTCAAAATACTACCAATCATTAAAAAAGATATTTAACATAAATATGATTACAAAAAATACATATATGACTACACAAAACACAAATGTAAAAATGAAATTTATAAAAAAATGAAATTATAAAATATATCTGCCCTCTAAAGAAGTATAACTAACTATACTCCGCATTACAATCAAATATACTCAAATATGATCCACAAATGCGATCGAAACATACACATGTAAATTATATTTTATTTGAAAAATATAGAATACCCGCGCTTCAAAAAGCACGGGTCAAACTCTAGTAAATAACTGAAAATAATAAAACAAAAGTGGAGGGACATCGAAGGTGGATCCGTCAACCACACGATTCCCATAATAAAGAAAAGAAAATTGATTGAATTAAAATGTTGTCGTCATTGATTTGGATTAGTTTACAATTAAGGAGGAAGATTAAAATAATGTAAGAGAGATAAAGTTGGTGTTTTAAAAACTTAAGCTGAAGATGCAGAGATCGAGGAAGAGGAGGAGGAGGAGAGAGCAAGAGAAGAGAGTCTCGTCGTCACTCACAAGATAATAGTTTTCCTCCAGAATCAGATTGAAGAGAAGAAAAGCGTGGGGATAATTAATGTAATGCGATTCAAGCACGAGAATATTCAGCGAGAGAGTGAGTGTGAGGTGAGCGTTTGGGTTCACGTGTTCGTGTGTTGAAGAAAGAGAGAGAGAGAGAGACCGGCGTAGTAGAAATGGGTTCTTCGCCGGAAAAGTTGAGAATGGAGATGGGAGAGGTAGAAGAGAAAGGAAGAGAGAGCAGTTGCTGCAGCAGCTCTGATTTTCTACTGATTTCGGGAACAACCAGACAAGACGAGGAACAAAGCCCTAGCATCAGTACGCAGGAGTTCACCGCTTCTCCGGTTTCGTCTCGTTGGTCGGTGAAGAATGTCGACGGAGACGAGAAGAACTGTGCGAAACAATCAAGAGTTTCAGGTTCGTCCAAATGCACCCACCAACTGTTTGCTTTTATTCCTCACTCACTCACTCACTCACTCACTCACTCACACTTTCACTCTTTAAAGTTCTTAGCTTTTTTTTTTAATCAATGCTGTTTCTTGACTATATGCAGAGATTGAGATGATGAAGGAAAGGTTTTCGAAGCTACTACTTGGAGAAGATATGTCTGGTTCTGGTAACGGTGTCTGCACTGCTTTAGCCATCTCTAACGCCATCACTAATCTCTGTGGTATTATGTCCTATTACCCACTCTTCTTACCTTGGATGTACTTCGTACAACAGATCTTGATTAGCTGTTTTGCTTTGTAAAAAGCTACCTTGTTCGGCCAACTATGGAGGTTAGAGCCTCTTCCCAAGGAGAAGAAAGACATGTGGAGACGAGAAATGGAATGGCTTCTCTGTGTCAGTGACCACATTGTTGAGATGTCTCCTACTTGGCAAACTTTCCCTGATGGAACCAAACTCGAGGTATACAGATTATGCAATGCATATATAGCGGAATTGAATATGTTTATCGGTGGCTCAGCTTTTTTAGTTCCTTTGTTGTAGATAATGACTTGCAGACCAAGATCAGATCTTTATGTTAACCTCCCAGCTCTCAAGAAACTCGATAACATGCTTCTCGTAAGAACCTCTCTTAGCTTCTCTTTTAGAGTAGCAAACCCCTCATCCTCTTCTCTCCTTCCATCTTTTGCAGGAGATATTAGATAGCTTTGAGGAGACAGAGTTTTGGTATGTCGATCAAGGAATCATGGCACACGAGTCAGCAGCCGAAGACGGATCTTCTTCTTTCCGAAAATCTTTTCAGAGACAAGAAGACAAATGGTGGCTACCGGTTCCACGGGTTTCACCTGGAGGATTGCAAGACAAGTCAAGGAAACAGTTGCAGCATAAACGCGACTGCACTAATCAGATACTAAAAGCTGCTATGGCCATCAACAGCATCACTCTTGCCGACATGGACATCCCTGAATCATATCTCGAATCTCTTCCACGGGTAATAATAATATACAAATATATTCAGCTTGTATCTCTAACAATGAAAAAACTGTAAATTGCATTTTTTGTTAAATGTTTCAGAGAGGAAGATCCTGCCTGGGTGATTTGATCTACAGATACATTTCGTCAGATCAGTTCTCACCTGAATATCTACTTGATTGCCTTGACTTGTCCTCTGAACACCAAGCCATAGAGATAGCTAACCGAGTCGAGTCATCCATCTACCTGTGGCACAAAAGAGCTAATAATACTAAACCAGCTACTAATACCAAAACGTCGTGGGAGATGGTGAAAGAGTTAATGGTTGATGGAGAGAAGCTAGAGTTGATGGCTGATCGAGCTGAGAGTCTGTTGCTTTCATTAAAACAACGGTTCCCGGGTCTCCCTCAAACCGCTCTAGACATGAGCAAAATCCAATATAACAAGGTAGGTTTCTCTCTATAGAGATCCCCACCAATCTCTCTGTTGTTTTGTGCTAAACAGTTTTCCATCTTGTTCTTGTTTTTTTAGGACATAGGAAAATCGATTCTGGAAAGCTACTCGAGAGTTCTAGAGAGCTTAGCGTTTAACATTGTTGCACGGATCGATGACTTGCTTTTTGTTGATGATCTGACAAGACACTCATCGGATCAGATACCAACAACGTTAGGTAACAACGGTAGTGACGCTGTTAAGAACAATGCATTGTCGTCTGCTACAACCTACACAACACCAAGCTACTCTCCTGCAAAACTGGAGCTGGGAACATCAGTCACAGTGCCGCCTTCTCCTTCACGGTTCAAGATTCCTCACAGTAGTAGCGTTAAAAGGGTTTTGACGGCTTATGTAACAAAGAACGAACCAAGACTGAAGGATCTCCAGGTGGAAAGATCGAGCCGTTCATCGTCGAGTGAGAGATTGTCTCTAGAGAAATGCATGAAGGAGACGTTGAATGTATCGAACCTTGATCCTGGGATTTGAAAATAAAAATGCTCTCTACTCCTTGGAATAGTCTCTCCCTTTGGATCCTTTTTTATTATTACTTTCTCCTTAGTGTTCCCTTTCTTTCTTTGTGTTGTGTGTAGTAGCTTAGATTTGTATAATGATATTTGGAAAGATGGGTGTTTGAGAGTTACAGAAAAGGAGTCTTTAAGTCAAATTTTCATTTAGTACGACTGAACCCAAGTAAATACAATGAGTTATGAAGTCGGGAAGTGGATCTCAACATTGTATGAAAGTCTCAAGAGAATCAAGAACTATGACAAAAGGCAGAATCTCAACATTGTTCTCAAAATCAGAGGCATAGGTAACCACATCTAATAGTAACTGAAAAACAGCTACCTTTTAAACTTTATAGCAATCACAAACTCCGATGATAACCAGACCAACTACACTATCATTCCAAGTACATAGCAAAATAACAACTGTTTCCTTCAATGAAACTAGAACCAACAGATTTATTTATATGCGTGGAAACTTGAAACTTATTACTATAGTTTTTCTTACAAAACCATCCCATTGTTTTATCCATACACTGCGGAAAGTTAAATCTGAACCGGTCGGGTTAATCACAATAACCCCAGACAAGCTTTCCTGGTCTTTGCATCTACCCTTCAAACTTCTTCATGCTTGTTTGTAATAATAAGATGAGAAGTTTTACTAATACCAACTGAACCATTGCTACTCTATTTTTTTTTTCTTCCTATATATACCTGCGAAATCCAAGACCGAACCAAAGCAACATCAGATTTTTTCTGTCTTAGAACCAGAGTAGAATTGTTCAAAATGGATAACAGTACCTTGCTTTTTGTAGTATAACACTGGCTGGCTTAAGTAGCAGGTATCTCTACTTAGTAATACAGAGACCCTGTAAGTTGCAAAGGTTTTCAAGTGCAGTTAGATATATTGTAACGAGATTTACTTACTCACAAAAAAAAACGATAAAAGATGAGAATCGGATACCTTGCCACCAATTTCCTCTTGAAGCACTTCCGGAATCATCTTCTCCTCCCTCTTTCTTCTTCTGCAATGGAAAACCCAAACCCAACAGTTCAGAATGATTTTTTAGAGACAATAATCTCTGAACAAGCGCGGTAACTTAGGTCCTGAAACTCATCAAAATCAAAAACTTCCACAAAACCAACTTTACATAAACTGCTTTTTTAAAAAGTTTTCCAGCTTTTTCCCGGGGGAGTCAACTCTAGAGACAACAATCAAAGAACGAGAGCTATATGTTTAGTCCTAACTAAGATCCTTATAGCTAGGTCATACAATTTTTTCTTGAGACAGACAATAACCAATAGCCAAGCACGATATAAAACCTCACCAAAAAGGGCACAAGACTAGTTAATTTACAATATCAAGTTGTAGCTTTTTGTAACGACAGATGAAGTCAATATAGAAGAAGTTTGTATTACAGTAGAGTTGGAATTCTGAGAAGGCTGGATATAAACATCAGGGCCACCGTAATAGATGGAAGAGCTCAGATGACAAGGTTGAACTCTCTCTTGTTGTTCCTGATGATAAACTGAACCAAACTCTTCTTTGTTTCTGTCAACATCACCTGCACATAAACATTTCCAAAAAAAATCCATTATATTAAAAAAAAAAGAGAGCAAGAACAAAGTCTTGTCTGAAAGATGGATCATGTTGAAGGATTACCAGTCTTGGAGGATTTGTCGTTCCAGGCACCACCAGTCACAGTCTCTTGTCGCATAACCTTATGAAACAAGAACAAAGCCACCCATCAATTTTCAAAAATATGAGCAGAATAATTTGGATAAGAGAAACTTGTGATCCAAGCCAACCAACATGAAAACTCTTCTTCCTCTGTGTTCTTTTTCTTAATTTTGAGGTTGTGGGGTCTTCTTCTTTTTAAAAGAAAAAAAAATCTCCCTTTTCAAAATTAAGCCCCTTTTTTTTGGCAAACAGAGGACCCAAAAAAAAAAACTATGAATGCCAAGGAAAAGATCAAATCAATTCCGCTATGATCAAATCAGATTAATTCGAAAACCCTAAAATTCGTTAAATCCCAAATCGATTCTCAACGAAATTGGAAATCTTCAGCAATTAATCGAATTAGAAACAGAATTGTAAAAATGGAAGCTTAAGAAGAATTGAATCTGACCTTAGAAGGAGGAGGAAAAATGGATCCGAGAACCCCCGAAGAAGAAGAAGAAGGATTATCTCTGGAACCAAAAAGCTCAGAGGTTAACGATGGAGAAGAAGACGAAGCGCTCTTCTTCCTTCCTTCCATTTTTTTGTCCACTTTTTAAGCTAAAACCCACAATTCTCTCTCTCTCTCTCTGTATTCTATTCTATGTATGGAGACAAGTATGAGAGACGTGTATAAATGAATGAATGTGTGAAGTTAAAAGAGTTTGCAGATTTTGCGAGAGAAGAGGGGAAGGAAAACGGTGGGTAGTTTCATGTATTTATACCATTATAAGTAAGGATCCCGACTTATTTACACCTCCCTTTTTTTTATTATTATAATCGTTTTTCTTTTAGTTCAATAAAATCTCTTATATCAAATAGTTGTTTTCCATGTTTTAATTAGCAATTAAAATTGTAGAGATGGTTTAAGATACCATAAATTTATTACTACTTCAAAAATATTATAACATTTAGTGTTTAATAATTATCGTTTAGAGTTCTAAATTTTTAAAATAGACTTCGTTTTGTAAACTTTTATAAATGATTTACGAGAGTTTGTATTAGTTTATTCCTCACAAATTTACGGTATTTATAAAAATGTCATCATTTTAAAGTAAGTTTAAAAGTAGTATAAATTTGTAGTAAAATTACAATCTCTCGAATTATGAGTGTAACTGATATATTTAATGTATTTATATTCTAGTTTTATTCAGCAAAATACTAAAAATACATATGCTAATTATGGCAATAAAACCTTAGCAGTACCAACATAAGGAAAGGTGACTGCAAAAAAAAACTTTGAAATAGTTAGAAAATATCAAAAGTATATTTTGATTTTGCTATTAATTTTCAGATACTATTTTATTGTAATGATATCTTTACTTGTGTTTTCTCTGACCAATCATAATTATAAATAAACTCTCATTTTTCGCCATAATGTTTATTTTTTCCATATATGATGTACCATCTATTTATATCACTGTTTTTACTGATTTGACTTCTTTTTGTTCTCATGTTTGACCAATAGAATGACTTTTGATGTTATAGAGAAAATTACTTTTGTTCAATAATTTATACTTAGATGTGTATTAGTTTGCTTTATTATAGTTTCTCTAAAGTAATCAATTGTATCAGATGTGTAATAGTTTGCTTTGTGAGAGAGCTAAGAACTTTGATCTTTTAAATCTAAGTGGTAATCTGGATAATTCATTAGGATGAGCCAATAATAATTCGACATCTGATACAATCGATTCCCACGTAACAACATCGATAGCAATTTACAGCGACTAATCAGCTGGGGAAGGTTATATTGCTGACATACATTACTACCGAAGAAAAGAAAAAAGAAAGGAAACGTAACGTAACGTCGGTAGTTAGTTGGAATATTTATTTCATATCATAGTATAATACAAAGTTATTTTCTAAGAATATTGTATCAATATCAATTACCGTTATCTTGTTACTAACATACAACTCCCACTTGAGGTGTCTAATAGAACGGTCGACACATG
The DNA here is from genome assembly GCA_932364175.1 of Eruca vesicaria subsp. sativa. NCBI lineage: Eukaryota > Viridiplantae > Streptophyta > Magnoliopsida > Brassicales > Brassicaceae > Eruca > Eruca vesicaria. Next base: position 87,890 of record CAKOAT010486264.1, read on the forward strand.
GCAATCGAATAGAAAGTAGGCCCAGTCTTATCTTAGGTCGGTAGTTGCCGCCACTTGCTACGAGTAACTACATAAACAAACAAGAATACTATCCACTATGGATAATTAACGAACCCTCGTAAGGACGACGAGTCAAAGCTCGCTGGGTGACTCTTCCACGTCTTCTCATTCGCTCTCTTGAGATATCAGTTTCACGTGACAGTTAAAAAAGAACAAAAAATCCTTATCGTATACTTCTACAAGACCTTATCTCTTTCATATTGTCGGCTGCGACATTGAGCTTGACCTCTCTAAATATCTCATTGCAATGAATGAGACGTTACATTAAACGCGAATCACTTTGTCATCTTTTCCCAGCTTCGTTTTGCTTTTAAAACCATAAAGTTTTCTCCAAGATGTGAACGAATCAGTTTGTAAATCAACCTACTTGCCTTTCCTTCAACTTCATTTTTTTCTTCTAAATATGCATGGGAGAAGTAAAAGAGATTATACATGCACAAGCCCAGGCTAACTGTCTAAGGCCTACTTGCTTTTGTCGAATTCAAGTATATCTAAAACACAGGTCCATCATATAGTAACATAGACAAAGTGGTCTATGCAGAATTATATTGGGCTCCTTACGTAGTACAGCCTAATGGCTCAAACAATAAATGGGCTTGCGAAGGTTTTAAAATAAGGAGAAAAAAACAGTTGCACTCGGATCTGTACCGTGGCAGGATACTACTCTACTGCTACTCTGCTAGACCCCGGTGCTATGACAAACATTTTAGCTGAATAAAATATATATCTATCCAATTTAAGAATAATCCATTGTGTAATTTTTCGTATAGATTTTGGAAAAATACTAAAATAGCATAAACCAGTCTATCAACAAAAAAATCATAAATAAATAAATTTACGAAGTGAAAAGGGTATGGAAGAGATAGTAGCGTAATACAGATACAGCGCCCAGGAGTCACGCAACCGAACAGGTGACATCATCACAGTATTCTCTGTACTACTTCCTCGTGGACCCTATTCTATAAACCTAATATTAAAAAAAATTAAATTCATAACTTTTTTTGTTTCCTCGGGATAAAGATTAATACCAAATACACCATCTTAACATCTTATCAGAGAAAATATTTTACATTGGCTTAACTACTACTGTGTATTTAATTTCTTATCGGAATATATAATGAATTCCTGCAACTTCTAAAAACATTGTAAAACTATAAAATTTATTAGGCGCAAATAACCTTTCAAAATTCTTTTACGCCATATAATCGACAACAACTAGAAAAATTCGACATTATGATCATGTTAACATAAATTTAACCGAAGTAGGGTTTATAATCAGTCTTGTAGAGGGCTTCCATGATGTATGTGTAAGGCGTCTTTATCAATTTATTATTACAATCTTACTCGTGTGATTAGTCGTGCAATATGTAGTTAGTCTTTTCATTTATTCGCATTATGTCTTTGTTTGTAGTTTCTTTACTTCATTATCTACACGAGAAAGAATTTACAAAACGATACAATCAGTAAAGCTTTTCAGTTTTCACATAGTACCAAGTTCGATTTGATGGAACATAACATAATATAGTCGTCGACATGTGGTGTGGATTTGTCATTTTTGATGATATGACCATTTATTAAATCTAATTAATTTGATTTAGGAATTATAATTATATGTATGTATATATTGGTTCAATTTTTTTTTCAAAAAGCATCGAGTGACTGATGTGATTTTTACTTTAATGTGCGAATTATTTTTCAATGTGCGAAAATATGGTATTGGTACCATGAAATATGATTTCTATTTTCATATTCCTTTCGTATTTTGATGTGTAACACCGTATGGTAGGTGTTGTAAGGATAGTTATTCTACATTTTTCTAATTGCAACAATTTTTTCAAAAATGTTAAGATTAGTCTTGTTTTTTCTGTCAAGGATTAGTCATTTAATAACACTTGTATTGTAATGCTGCGTGGACGACAAAAAGAAATACTGTAGTGCGTGGAGTGCACTCGCAAGTGAATAGCAGATGAGTAGATATCAATTCCTGAACGAAAATGTACGGAGTTTTATGAAGAACGAGAAACGGCGTTACATCAAATGACGGCAAACTCGGTGGATTCTCACTCACTAAGCAAAAGATTTGTGCAGAGAAAATCAACGTAATAAAATCTAAACGACGTTAGCATGACGACGTCACTGGAGAATCACATTTGACATTTATCAGAACTTGAGTCTTTGCAGTTGAACAGTCTCTGGATACTTTAATTAACTCCTGCTAAATTGTGAACAGTCACTCTAGATTCACAAAAAGTTTGTTTTCTCCTACCCAATAGATTTACGATGTACGTAACCTCTTACCAAAATCACAATCATGCAGATTTGTGTAATAAATCAAATCGTGCAAATGATGTTTATGCTAAATGACTCCAATCAAAACAACAAGGTAACGTTTATTATACATTTTTATCCAAATTACCGTGCTCGCGTAACGTTTATTACTTCAGCATCAAATCATCAAAATTACCTTAAAATCTTTTTCATTTCCTAATGAAGAAATTTCAGTATCATTGCCATGGAAGCAACAGTTGAAGCATGACTCTTACATCTCAGGGCATTACGAGTTCGACTGCTTTATTTTACCATAGTGGAATAAAGCGCGTCGGTGGGTTCTACTTTTGTCCAAAAGCTTTTATTAAGTTAAATTTCAATAGTTCTTGTGGTTGGGATGTTCTTTCATTATGACCAACCAAGCCATTAACTCATTATTATGTTTTATCCTTTTGAACTTTCATACAAAATAGGTTTTAAATGTTCATACATTACTAGGGAGTGAATAACTCAACGGTTATGGGTATGCTACTATCAGAGTCGCAAAACATTCATAGTATATACAGCGCTACTTGTTTGTCAGCTACAGAGAGCTAATTAATAAAATAGGATTGTTAAATTTCATTTTATTCAGCCAATGTATATATGTGTGTAAATCCGTGATGTAATGTTAAAAGTGAAAGGCAAAACTAATAATTACGTGCGCTTTAAACTGTAATACTTTAATGGAGTGCTTTGGTTCTTTTCTATTTTGTGGTCCAAATTAGCCAAAAGAGGAAATACTTTTATATATAAATAAATGTAACAGGAAAGAAAACACTTGCTTAATGTTCGAAACACATTTTCGAATGCTTTACGTCGCATTATTTCCCATGCAAACGAAAAATCATCTAATGATTATGTCAACACGATTATTACAATACAGTAGAACTTACTTTTACGTTTAAAATCATTTGATCCTGGCAGATCTTAGAATATAAGTTTTGCTAACTCATACGTATAGGTGTTGGACTTCAAATATAATTCACGGAGGGTTTTAGTCGCTCAAAAAACTCTAAACACATAAATAATAATTGATATTCCTTTGAACAACAGAACTATACTTAGTAATTATGGTCATTATCTATTTTTTATATTCAGCATAGTTTGTCATAAAATAGGAACAATATGTCAATAAAATACTCTATCCATCAGTGGCGAATGTAGAACGAACATTTAGAGGGGGCAAATCATACATATATACGAAAATAAAGCTAGAACACAAGTTTTACTAGGGAAAAATAATTCAAGTTAGTCTATTTTACAAAAAAAATTAAAAATTCATGGGGGCAAATGCCACCTTCTTGGCTCACTTGGATTCGCCAATGCTATCCATTTTATTTTACTTGTCATTTTAAAATTTTATACACATATTAAACACCATTAATTTGTATATTTTATATATAAAAATATTATTATTCATAAACATAACCACATGCAATAAAAAATAAAATGACAGATAAAATTAATAAATTTTATCTTAAAATCATATAACGATATTTATTTGGAAACAAATTATTTCTTCAACAATAATAAATAAATGAAAATGCAAAAATATGAAATAGAGTTTAAGAACATATAAATTTGTACCCCTTAAAACAGATTCTTAGATATTTTAACTCTGTGATCGCGTTAATATTTAATAACTTATTTGTTGTATATGTTAATATAATTTACTTAAGGACATGATTAATTTGGTTTTAGGTGGATTCTTAATTTATAATTTGATATTATTTTTACATTTTTTGGATAAGAAATAGTTCTTAAATTTATTATCTAAAGATTATTTTTTATTTTTCTTATTTAACTAAAAAAAGTTATGAATTATCTTTTTCCGAAACTAAAAAATGCTAGTTAAAAAATTAGAGTTAATCATGATTTAAAGACATGATTAATACAGATTTTTAGGATAGGATTTTTAGCATGATACATAATCCACGAGTACTAGAGCGATTAGTATGATTAACATTTATGGTGTAGAAAGGTATTTATTCCAGCAAAAGAAAAGAAGAAAAACGACAAAAAGAAGACTTAAAAAGTAGTAGAAATGTCAGAAAGTATGTGAAAGACTGAGACAAGAACAGTTTGTACAAAGAACCTGTTCGACTGTCACCGGTTATAGCCGGTCATCTTCTCTCGATTTCCCATACAGCCTCTCCCACCAAACCCGGGACTTTTCACTTTTCAGTTTGTATAACTTTACATCATCTATACAGATACACTACTCTAGCTGTTTTGCATAATACAACTCGGCATCTTATATGGATGCGGTGAAATAGATGCAAGTTAATGTGTATTGTAACTGTTGCACCCAAAAGTTAAGTGTATTTGTGCAAATGAAATGTTATAGTAAGATTTGATCCAAAAAAAATGTTATAGTAAGAGCCGAATAGAACGCAACAAATTGCAACATGCTACCGCAATGGTATACTATGCAACTAATTAGTACCACGGTCAAAGATAATTTGTATTTGTTATTTGTATTCAGGGTTTACGTTCTGATGGGTTATGAACTTATGATGTCTAACCGTAAAATATAGATGGAAGTTGTGATGTCTAACCGTTATAAGACGGTTAAACAATTTGTAACCTAGATATACAAATCGATATACAGAATTAGCATAAATATCATGCAAAGTAACTATAGTAAAAATATGCAGAATCATGTCACTTCTTCATTGTTCTATGGAATACCTATGAGAGAGCACATTAACTAGCAGGTAGCAAACACCATATGGATGTTCCTTTGACCAAAAACTGTAATGCTAAATAAATTATTCCGCAATAAACATAAGAGGTCTATAATAAGAACATAGATATTTTATTTTGTTTTCAGACAAAATAATATATGATGATATACATACCTACTTGATGGTGCTTCGAAAAGAAAGCAAAAGAAGCCTCTCTCTCTCTCTTAACCTCTCGTTTCACCATTATCTCTTACACTGTTACTATCTTCTCTCTTTTCTTCTGCATCTAGAACTCAACTTTTCCATGGCCAATGCTTACGAGCCTTACCATGTCCTCCAACAAAGCCGGCGTGATAAACTTCGGATTCCTTCTCTTGATTCCCACTTCCACTTTCACCACCCTCCTCCTCCTTCTTCCTCTTCTGGTGGTGGCGGCGTATATCCTCTCTCAGACTCTGATTATCTCGCCGCCGGTGGATTTCACTCCCACAACAACAGCAACCACATATCCAACCCTAGCTACAGTAATTTCATGGGATTTCTTGGTGGTCCATCTTCCTCTTCATCCACCGCAGTTGCCGTCGCCGGAGATCATTCATTTCACGACGGTCTTTCTTCCGGTGACGTTCTTGTCTTCAAACCCGAGCCCTTATCTCTGTCTTTGTCGTCTCACCCTAGACTCGCTTACGATCTAGTCGTTCCCGGCGTTGTTAACTCTGGATACGGTAGATCCGCAGCAGAAGCAGCCGCTGGCGCCGTCACCGTCGCGTCGAGAAGCTCAGGTCCTCTCGGACCGTTCACTGGCTACGCATCGATACTGAAAGGATCGAGGTTCTTGAAACCAGCACAGATACTTCTTGATGAGTTCTGTAATGTGGGTCATGGGCTTTACACCGACAAAACCATCGACGGTGACGATTCTTCTTTTCTCTTTGATCCGACGGTTGAGAATCTCTGCGGCGTTTCTGACCCCGGCGGAGGAGAATATATGAAGAACAAATCTAAACTCATTTCCATGCTGGACGAGGTATACTTAACTAATCATACAATTTTTATTTTTTATTTTCCTTACGAAGAACCATATAAAACCTGTAAATTCGCCAATTACTATTGTCTTAAACCTACTACACCTATGTGTATTATTGTGTTGAATGTTCAGTTTCTGCACGGTGTCCTTCGTAACTGGAGACAATATGTGATAAATGTTAGGTCTCCTAAAAAGATCTTCTTGGAAAATGAAACTCCTTGAAGGCCATTTAAAAAAATCTATCTAGCTTTTAATATATTTTATCTCATTCATTACGAGGATGTGTTATTTTAACTAACGTTTCCTACGTGTTGCATGAATAGAAAAAATCTTATACTTAAGTCCATATTATGACATGATCATAAAGAAGGTTTGCCTTCCTCTTCCTTATTTGTAATTGTTACGTTTAATAGAATTTTAAGGTTAAGCTCAAAATAATAATAATATTATCTTGGGGGAAGTAGCTTTATATAGAGCTTCCTTGTTCTAAATTTGTGAATTAGATTCTTCAAATCTTAGGGATATAAGTTAAGAGTGATAAAAAGAGAATTTCTTCTTTATGAAAAGGAATATATGCACGAGATTGTTATGTGAACTTAAAGATAGGGGTTTAAAGATTTTAATTAGTTTATTCCAAGGTATATTAACATATTTTTAAAGTGAGGATAGTGTATGAGATTGGAGGCTATAATTTACATATTTAGAAAATATAATGGTTTCGAATCTAAAGACAATTTCCTCATGACGTTTTACAAGGTTTACAAGAGGTATAAGCAATACTATGAGCAGCTTCAAGCTGTGATGGGCTCATTCGAATGCGTAGCAGGTCTCGGGCATGCAGCTCCTTACGCGAGTTTAACCTTAAAGGCATTGTCAAGGCATTTCAAGTGTTTGAAGAATGCTATAACGGAGCAGCTACAGTTTAGCACAAATAACAAGATACAACAACAATCTGGTCATCTGATGAATTCTGAGAATAGAACCGAGTCTATGCGATTTGGAGGAAGTGATGGTAGTAGAGGTTTATGTTCTGCTGGTCAAAGACATGGATTTCCTGACAACCATGCTCCTGTCTGGAGACCGCACCGGGGCTTACCCGAACGTGCAGTCACTGTGCTAAGGGCTTGGCTCTTTGATCACTTTTTGCATCCGTAAGTATTTATGATTTTAGCCATGTATATTATTTATGGTTTTGAAAGCAATTGATTTGAGTTTGAGCTTAGCTCTAAATACTGTGCTATGTGTTAACCATGTCAATTCGATCAGACCATCAATCGATTTCATTGAATTTAGTTTGTAACTTGACATGAGCAAAGTCCAATATTTGTATGTCTACATCATATCTCATTTTTGATATTAATGTGTCAGGAGGACATGCACCACTTATTTATACGCTTGTGAACATAGCTATATGTGTATGTATGTATTTATATAAGTGTATAATAACTTGGAAGTATGTTTTGGATGGGACATTTCGAATGCTTGTTTGTTTCTCGGACATGGATATGTCGTTTTGTAAATGTAATTATGTATATGTTGTGAGAAAAATAATTGGTGTGTGTATCTTTTGTTGCAGTTATCCAACTGATACAGACAAGCTAATGTTGGCTAAACAGACAGGTCTCTCCAGAAATCAGGTTCTCACTTCTGATATCTTCAGTCTTGTTTTGTTTTTCTTTTCTATTTTTTTTCTTGCATTTCTTACTCCACAATTAAGCGCATTTAAATAGTTTTCAAAATACAACAAAATAATGCAATAAAAACATTAAAGATCAATTGTATTTACATTCCTATCACTCTATCTAGTCCCAAAAGAAGGTTAAGTAAATCCCTAGGGTTTCTTTTTGCTTTCATTGATTTTACTTCCTAGGTTATTATTGATAACCATTACCGTCGGGATATGGTTTGCCAAATGTATTATATTAAATATTATTGGTTAATTATTAACTATATATCATTTTCAGGTATCGAACTGGTTCATAAACGCACGAGTTAGGGTTTGGAAGCCGATGGTGGAAGAGATTCATATGCTGGAGACTCGACAATCTCAGAGATCTTCTTCTTCTTCTTGGAGAGACGAATGTAACACCACTACCGTCTTCCCCGATAACAACCATAACAACAACAACAACAACAACCCTTCTTCCTCCGCAGCTCAACAAAGAGCTAACAATAACTCATCTCCAGGTAGACGAGTGCAAACCGAGGATGTTACCAACAACAACAATAACAACTTTATGAACGCTGGAAACAGTGGTAGCGGCGGCGCGGTTGGCTTCTCCTACGGTATTGCGTCGTCGAATGTAGCGGGGATGAGTGGCAGCACAAATGCAGGAGTGTCGTTGACGTTAGGGCTTCATCATCAGATTGGGTTGCCGGAGCCTTTTCCGATGACAACTGCTCAGAGGTTTGGACTTGAAGGTGGCAGTAGTGGTGGAGGAGGGGTGTCTTACGGTGGTGGCGGTGGTGGGTATGAAGTGCAAAATCGTCAGTTTGGGAGAGATTTTATTGGAGGTACTAGTAATCCTCAGTTTCTACATGATTTTGTAGGATGAGATTTATTTGTGTGTTGATAAAAAAAATTATGTTTGACGTTTGCTATGTATTTGAGATATGGAAAATTGTAATGATGTCTATATTTAGAATGTTTTCAATTTTTTTCTTTGTTTTTGTTTTCCTTTGACGAATCTCTTTGGGGATTGGGAAATGAAATGAACTCTAGGCTCTAGCTCACCGTAATCATTTTCGATTAAATCCAACAGCATAGGTTGTTTGTGCTAATGTCTATTTTGCTCAACTATTTGGTTCTGAAACCCTAACTTTTCAAGCTTATACTATTTAACTATACTAAAAGAAGCAAATTTGAACCGTTCAAACCAAATTTCAATTAGTTCGGTTTTTGTGGTTCAACAATGGTTTAAACTTTAAAGGGTGGGTTACAGACTTGGCTTTTGAAGAGCCCATGAGAGCAAAAGATTGAAAAAGGGTACTTTTATTGCTTCAAAATAACTTTGCATTTGCTTTTGGAAAACAAGGAAAATATATAACCTTTACCTCATATCTTGTGAAAAAATAAGTTTGTCTTTCTTTCAAAATTTATTCTCCTAACCATTTTTTTTTTCGAGAAAATCTCCTGACCATTTCTTGGCCTTCTTTCTTCAGACACCCTTTGATTTTTTTTTTTATAAGCATTCGTACATTCTCAAATTTCACATACTGTTCTTATGTTGTTTATACTCATTGCAAAATATTTATCATAGCATCATCCCCATCGTAGAGTATTTGGTTTTGATTGTGAAAAAGTTTCAATATGTGGACAGATGGAATTAATTATTTTAAAACAAAGAAGCCAACTGAATATCTCAAATGTTACCATTAGTTACACTTTAGTGATTTAAGCATGTAGTTTACTAAATACTCCCTCTGTTTCAATATAAGTGTCACTCTACAGCTATGCACACGGATTAAGAAAATAATTAATTTTACATATTTCCTATATAAAAACACAATTACCCATACACCTAACCATATTTTAACCAATAGAAAAACAAATTACATAATAAAATTAATAAATTTTACATTGAAAACCAAAAACGACACTTATTTTGTAACACAAAAAATTCTCTACAATGACACTTAATATAAAACGGAGGGAGTATAAAATTATGTGAAATACAATAATGAGAGGATAACTGGTTCATGACTTCATGTGGATCGCGATGATCCTAGAAAAGGGTATAAAAGCAGTCAAAGAAAATTTCAAAGACTATGAATATAAAAAGTTCCCAACAAAAAAAACGAAGGTGCCCATCATTGGCTCGTAAAGAACAAAGAATCAATTTATCACTGATTTGATCTTTCACAATTTATCTCCTTTATATGTGGATGCGAAAAACCACCCTCCACACGTTTTATGTATAAAATCAAATAAGTTTCTAAAAACTACACATAACTATTCGATTATTTTTGCTAAATTCAAAAAAAGTTTGTCTATTAAATAAAAAAAAAATCATGTTCAAATTTATAAGCAAAAAGATCATTATAATAGTCACTAAGACAAACTTACTGGAGCTAAGTGTAGAAGTAGGGTAAAAGAAATGGAGCTGGACGAATTTTCTAAACATGGATCATATTTTTCAGAAGAATTTTCGACTCTACTACTATGAAAGGGTGATAGGGAATATTATTTTACTAAGTCGAAAAACAACGTTTACGGTTGCTCGGAGTAAATGTTACACAGAACGACCAGTATTGGTGAAAACTAAAGAAACTTAACAGACTAAAAAATGGAGGATATTATAACGATTTCATTCGTCGGTAAGGTTAAAATTGATCTAAATTAAAAACCATGCAAGCAATGCTATGTAATGTACATGTGTAGGCGAGAATAGAGATGAGACGCGTCAAGCGTATATATCGGTCTATGGATATGCGCTGAACTGAAGATAAATATTAGGAATATATAAGAAATCATGGACAAGAAAAGATATTGTCTGTCTCTGTGAGTATTTGTTCCAGAAGCATTAAACCTTTGGAATAAGTATTATTCTTTGGCACCATCACTGTTTACTAGCTTCACCAGCTCTATTTATATTACCATTATTAACAACAACAAAACCAACTCACCAGAAACAATAACAGCAGCAGCGACAAAGAAGAAGATGAAGATACTTGGCAAGGAACTGGTAATCTGCATCCTGGGGTTTAAAACTTCATAGACATGTAAAGCAAATGTGTATGTGATTTTTAATCCTCGGGATACAGATTACCTCTTCCTTACTCGAGGTACAAGGCAACACTCAGCTCCATACAAACTTGACTTTGAGAAGAAAAAGCATTACACTACACCATCGAAATTGGTTAGTTAAAGATAATCCTTAATTAGTCTTTGAATTTTTTTCCTTTTTACTACAACTGAATCTTGTGAATTATAATCATTCATTTGTAACTAATAAGACTTCATAATTAAACTTCAAAGAAAACCTACATGTTAAGATTTTTTTAGTAAATACTAAACATGCAAACATATATATATATATTGAAATTTTCAACATGCAGAACAATATTTTATATATACTAATAACATTTTTGGTATTATCTAGTCCCTAGAAAACATAAATCTTATATGTATGGCGCTGCTGTTATGATTTTACTAGAGAACGAAAAACAAAAAAAAATCTATTTATTCATACTGACATTCTAGATAACAAGGAGCAAAATCAAATTATATCGATGTCACCTAAGAGATACACAAAGATAAACTACTATGAACCATATGAAATCATCAAATGAAGCCAAGTGCATGGTTTGCTTATGCACAAAGTGAGAGAACCATACTCACCTATCAATTGGTTGATTTTGATCAGAGATATTGATCAAAGACACATAGACACTGAAAACGTATACAATGTTTATTGGGTAAAGATGTCTCATTTCTTATGGCAAATTGAAACTCAAAAGAAAATACATGTAGCAAAACTGCCAACACGCAAGAACAAGTATCATTATGGATCATATGGGGATAACAAGTTCATAAATCCCAAAACGATTTGAAGTAAAAAAAAAAAACCTCAACTAAAAGTAGTTTTACTCTTATTATCATTCATGGAAACAAAGAAGAGTAATCACTTCTCAACAAAAGACTTGACATCCTTAAGCCATTGAAGATACTCTCTGCTGTCTTTGTTGGCGACGTAATCAGCGAGAAAGTCAGTGAAGCTGGGCTTGATCCCTCTGATCTCCAAGAACCTGTGGAAAGCCTTCTGCAGATTCTCATCCAAGTCACTGCATCACACCCAAAACAAGTCAAATCACATAACAAGATCCATCCTCACTTGAGCAAAGGAAAGCAAAGGGAATGAAAACTTACTCAAAATCAGGTCCTTCGTAAGCAAGCTCATTGTCAGAATCTTGGGGATGCTTGATGGATAAGCTATCAATCACAATCTCATCAGGGTAAGCACTGACTCCAAATTCAAGGCAGACACCATCACCTTTGGAGACACTCACAACCATAGGAATCCTGATTTTAACAGAGTGTTCATCATCTTCATCATCGTTTTGTTCACCTTGTTCCTGTTCTGCTTCATCACCATCGTCATAAGGAGCAGAAGAGTCAACCTCTACTTGAATAGTTTCATCCTCAAAACTCCTTTGAAGCAACACAGTTCGTTCTCCAGGAGTATCAATGATCTTGAAAGGAAATCCTTCTGGTATATCTTCCATCTATTGATAATTTCAAAATTCATCATCACAATATTTCTAATCGATAATTCATGTAACTAACCACACCAACTACTCTAACTACAAATCAAAGGCACATCTGGCAGATGCATATATGGAAACAGAGAACTTACTACGTTTTGATCAGGCGCCTCCTCGTTAACGGCGCATTCGATTTCTGATTCGAGAACGCTAACGAGATTCTCGTCGGCGGTTGTTTTGGTAACGGCACTCTCCGTGGAATGAAACCTCGAGAATGAAATCACCGATGGACGGGTGAGCTGCTGAGTACCAAGAATCAGTCTCTCGGAGGCACTGCGGACGGTCAACGGAGATCTAACTGAACGGAAGGCAAGAGTAGCCACTCTGGACGAGGCGCGACGGAACACGGTGGTCAACGACATTTTTTTGGGGGAGGATTCTAGGGTTGGTTGCTGCTGCAATCGAAATGAGGGTTTTACTGAGAGAGATGGAGTGAGGTTTAAGGGTTTTATAGCGACTCTTATCTTAAATATTCGACAAGGCCTCATTATTAATGGGCCTATCAAAGCCCATAGTTGGCTACCTTTATCATTCCCCTCACTCTTTCTTCCACTTGAATGTTGGTTTTACCCACAATTTTGCCTTATTTTTCCGTAGGGTTTATGAAATTTTCCTGAATCTTTGACAAGTTTTTCTCGGATTGTTTCTGTACTTTGATTGCATTGACGATGCTTTTTGCTTATGATTTTAGGTTTTTAGTTGCATCTATGGGTCTTCAATATTAGTTAGAGCCCCCATCTTGTTGAGCCTTGCTGATTAGGTACTAAACTCATTTTATTTTAGTAAACTGAGTTTTGTTAGGCGTAATCATAAGGAGGAAGGCAATGTTCAAAACTCATCTCTTTCATTTTGTTATATGAATCGTTTTTTTTTATATCTATTCATAACCAGGAAACAGGGGCAACAAGAGTACAAGGTCATTGTTTGGTGAATTGCCTAAGACAACTGTATCTCAGTAGTAACCTCTTGTGACACAACATTGATGATGTATTCGATCTCATCAGCCACCTCTTTCATCGAAGGCCTGTTCTGTCTCCTCTCGTTAAGGCATGCTGATGCTAAATTCCCTAGCTGTTGCATCGTCTGCAGGTCAACCTTGCTTGCCGCCTTCTTCAGCATCGGATCAATGCATTCAACCAACCTCTCTTCATCCATCATCTTGTTCATATACATCACAAGGTTCACATCTTCCTCTTGTCTACTAAAATCTATCGCCTTCTTCGACGTAACCATTTCAAGAAGCACAACTCCGAAGCTGTACACATCGCTCTTATCAGTTAGCTGGAAGTTCCTGTAGTATTCCGGATCCACATATCCCAATGTACCTTGCGCACCTGTGAAGATATGACTCTCGTTATTAGCTGTCTCCGTCAAATCCACCAGCCTCGAAAGGCCGAAGTCTGAGACTTTAGCGTTTAGCTTGTCGTCGAGCAAGATGTTGCTTGACTTTACGTCGCGGTGGTAGATTGGCGGCATTGCTGAAGAGTGAAGATAAGCTAAGCCTTGAGCGGTTTGGTAAGCTATCTGCAGTCTTCTTCGCCAAGACAGGGGTTTCCAGTTACGGTCTGGATTGCCATGGAGATGTTCGAATAGAGTTCCGTTGGGGATAAACTCGTAGATCAAGAGAGGCAACTCGAGATCGACGCAGCAACCAAGAAGCCTAACTAAGCTTCTGTGGTTGACTTGGCAGAGGATACGAACTTCGTTTAGGATTTGATCAGTGCCTTTGGTGTTGTTAAGCTTTGCTCGTTTGATTGCTGTTATGGTTCCATCGTCAAGAACAGCTTTAAACACTTCACCGAAACCTCCTGTGCCTATGAGATTGTCTTTTGAGAAGTTGTTGGTGGCTTTTGTGATTTCTCTGCCTGTGAAGATTCTTGATGATTTTCCTGTGGATTTTGCGCTGAGCATCTCTTGTCGCTCCTTTACTATGTTCTTGTGGATCTCCTTTTTAACCCTTTTGTGGCTATGTTTGTTTGCAAGAACCGCTACCGCTATCGCCAGTGTAACCACCACAACCGCAACCGCCGCACCTGCGAAAACAACGGTGCTCTTCTTCTTTTTCTTGCAGCTTTTCCCATGGCGACATTTACCACCTAAAACACAGGTATGTCAAGAACTTAATCAAACAGAGTTCTATGTTTTAATAGTTTGGTTCACTTGCTATGCGGTTTACTTACATATTGCGTTAACCGGATCCCATTCCAAACCCTTTTTGCAGGAGCATCGCTTCAGGCCGAGACTCGTTGTGTCAGGCAAGCACTTTGATTTACTACCCAACAAGAGGTTACAATCTACATCCGTTTTGCAGACTGGTTCCTTAGGCAACGTCCATTGCAACTCTAGCCCCGGGTCGGGCCATTTTTTACCGGGAGGTGGAATCTCTTTGTTTGGATTCAACCCAACAAAACTCTGGTACGCGAGACATCCTCCACCGTTGATCCTGATCGTGTAAGCGTTTTGAGACCCGTCGGTTCTGAAGGTGCAACAAAAGGGAGACTTGGAACATGCTGATACGTTGTTCTTGATGTAGCTGTGGCATAAGCTGGTCCCGGTACAATCTATTGGCGCCTGCAGACCCCAAAATCTCTTTGGTCAGGCCTGAAAACCGGGTTTCATCACATTTGATCTAGTTTCTTTGTAGCTGCTTAAAGAGTAGAGCATTTGACATTTTAACCGAACCTAACTAACTCTAATACCAATTTAAACTGAAACTCTTAATTACGTGAGTGCCAATACAAATAAAAACAGATTAACTGCAAACTTGTACTAAATCCAAAAACCGGTTTGGACTAGTAAAAGTGATGTTTAAACCAGGAGAAAGAAAGAAAATACGTAACCTGCAGCATAGCTTCAGGGCAACCAAGCAACAAGATGGTGTTGCTATTAGTGATGCTAAAAGGAAGATGTGGGTTGAGCTCGAGGCCAGCTTTAGAGACATCGGCCGAGAGACAAGACCCAGAGCTAGCAAAACCAGGCGGGTGTACAACGATCCGTTGTGTCACCGGGTTGATAGACGTGATGAGATACGATGACCCATGAAGAGCACCAAAATAGAGCTTACCTCCAACACAATTAATCTTGTAGGCTTGGTCACCACAGTTAGGACCCGTGCTTAGCGGGTAAGGTACAGCCATGGGTCCGCAGCTCGGACACCGTGGTGGTCCGGGCATAGGATGGTTTGCCTTAGGATGACGGGCACAAGCTTGGCCTGCGCATACTAGCCATACAGTCAAGAGAGTTGGAATCAATATGGCGTTGTATGACCCCTTGTTCTCCATTCTGGAAAAAAAAACTAATTAAGAGTGTGGAAAAATGGTGATCACAAGATGTGAATAAAGCTTTAGGTTATGTACTAATGAAATGTGATTATTATTAATGTTATTATTGTGTGGTTATACACTTGTTACGTATTTCATAGTATGATATAAAAGTAAGCAATTCCCGATTTGTTGTAAAACGAGAAAAAGGTGAGGATTGATTTGGGTTTGCTCAACAAATCATGTTTGTATTTTCTAAGGAAGATTGTTCAGATTCAATGTCTGTCATGATCATCCCAACATTTTCATGATTCCTAAGTTTTATATCGACAACTCTATGTGCGTGTATGCTTTGTATAACTAAAGCAATAAAAATAACAAGGATGAACAGAATATTCAAGATCCAAAGCTCTGCACATGCAAAGATTTCACGTCTTTCACATATTTTGGAATTTTAGGTTTACAAACTTTTTAACTTTATTAGGAACGTCCGGTTTCATTACGGAGTTATGTATCCAAGTTTTGAGATACCGTTCCCGTTTCCCACACAACTGGAAAGCCACTCCGATCAACAACCAGCTCTTGTCACCTCTATGATACTATTTTAAACACATGTGATTTCATACGTCTTATTTTATAGATACTGAAAATCTTTATGAAAATACTAGCTAGTGGATAGAAAAGTATCGTCGTTGTTATTCTTCTAATTATTTTAACGAATGTTTGGTATCATAAGAGTTGCAAATATAATAGCTTTACTTGCAAGTATAATAATGGTCAATATACAATTACCCTAATCACATGCAAACCAATAAATATACGCATCATACATCATAGTCCGTACGCAGTAACATGGCGATGTCCCGAGCTAGCTAGTGCGAGAGGACTTCGTTTCGAACATTTCATCATGTTCTGATCCGAATTGCCTGAGCGCCGAAGGACCAAAATCAGGGGAGGAATCTCCGGGAAGTCGCATGTAATAGCCATCGGTAGAAGGAGAGTCATGGTCGCTGAACAAAACCAATGATAGGCTTCTTTCTCTTTTATACATAACAATAGCCTTGTACAAGAATGGAATCAAACCTTCCATTTTTGCTTTTCAGTTACAATAAAAAAAAATCTCTTTTATTTTGTTGTGAGATATCTAAGTTTTGATGCGTTTTATGACCGATGTGAGTGGATTGGTATGATATATAAGAGAGAAATGTGTAGAGATAATGATGTAGCTAGCGTAATGGTTATGATGCCACACGTATGGTCAATCGTGAGGGTGAATAATGTTGTTGCCTTAACGATATGTATCATTGTGGGGAAAGATATAAGAACATATATAAGAACATATATTATTGTGGGTATACTGAGAAGGAAAGAAAAGATGTGAAAGGAAAGTTTCAACTTCCATGAAGCAAAACCTTTTGAGGCTTTGAAGTTGGCAAGCAATCTTCAGCGTTTAGTTTGTTCAAACCTAAACAATTATAAATTTTCTTGAGAAGCATAATGTATTATACAGACTGGTATTATAGTTTTGATTAGCTATTCATATAGACAAAAGAGAAATCATTCAAAATTCTCCACCATGTGATAAAGACAACAAAAGAGTATTATTTTAGTTTCATTTTTGTTTTACCCTCTCCATGCAGAATGGACAATAGTTAATGGAGCCAGGGGCCTTTTGAAGGAATAATAAATATTATTTTGACAGTTGAGATTTTTTATCCTAGAATTCAGGAATGGCCCGTTACGGCCCAGTAGTCTTATCGGCTTCATGTCATCTCGATTCGAACATGGTGAATGATGATGACCGGAGACGAGATCATCGAGTTCGAGGCGGCAGATTTGCGAATCAACATTTGTAGTGATTAATTCGTGAGTATCTATCTACCTTTCAGATTTCTCATCGATCTTTGTATGTTTTGGTTGGATCTCTTGTCTTGTCGTTTTAGAGATTCAGTATTTCTGTTATAGAATTGAGAAGAAATGAGTTCGATCTCCGAGCTGGGGGAAGATGAATTTAACTCCTTTTTCGAATCGTCTCCACCTCTCAAGAACAAGGAAGAGATAGTCCACAAGCTTAATAGCTTCATCGAGCTCAATTCTTCTTCAAGAGGGAGGAGGATCGTTTGTGTGACTTCAGGCGGAACTACGGTTCCCCTGGAGCAACGATGCGTAAGATACATCGATAATTTCAGCTCAGGAAACAGAGGTGCTGCTTCTACTGAGTAAGTTTAGTTTCTTTTTTTCTTAGCTCACAAAACAGTTATGGTTTATTCTTTGGTCTGAATTTGTTTTTGATTATGTTGCAAAGGAATTTCGTCAAGGCTGGATATGCTGTCGTGTTTCTGTATAGGAGGTAGGTACATTGCTTTTGTTCTGTCTTTCAGGATTGTGTCTAAGTTAAAAATTAAGTGAAAGTTCTGTTCTGGTAATGATGGTATCGATCATTAGTGGAACTTGCCAGCCATATTGCCGGTCTCTTCCTGATGATCCATTCCTTGAATGTTTTCAGTTTCCAGATAACACCAACATTCAAGGTTTTTTTACTTTCTTTCTCTATCTTTATACATGGCTTTTTTATCTTTTATCAAAAATGTTTTCTACGGTCTTGGTTCATCCTTTTTTTGTTTTGTTTTGTTTTCAGTTAATACATCACATGCGGAAGCTGTGAAAATGGCTGTTATGGACCAGCAAGCTGTACGTATTATATCACTTGTTGCTTTTTTACTGTTTTTGTTTTACCAAAAAAAAAATGATCAGTTTATGTTTGTGTGTTTTGAACATTGCAGGCAGTAGCTGAAGCTCGCTTACTGAAGCTCCCGTTCACAACCATCTATGAGTATCTTCAGGTGCAAGAATCTGGCATATGGCAATAAAATTTTGTGATAGATTCTTCAGCAGAGTTGCAGCTGAAATTTTACTTTTGGTGTTGTGAATGTTTCCGGTTATAGATGTTGCGGTTGATTGCAACGGCATTGAAAGACGTAGGTCCATGTTCAATGTTTTATCTTGCTGCTGCTGTGTCTGACTTTTATGTACCGTGGAATAGCATGGTAAGAGTCTCATGCCCTTCTGACCATGCCTACTCTTTTTTCTTTTTTTTTTGGTCTAAAAAACTGCTTTTTGTATGTTTGGTGAAACCAGACAGAGCACAAAATAGAATCAGGATCTGGTCCTTTGGACATAAGACTAGCTCAAGTCCCCAAAATGCTTTCAATCTTGAGAACAACTTGGGCTCCAAAGGCTTTCTGTATATCATTCAAGGTCCGTCTCTCTCTTTGTGTATATGGTTCTCCTTTAATTCTAAAAAAAAACTTAATATTGAAGTTTGAATCCAGCTTGAAACAGACTCAAAGATTCTGATAGAGAAAGCTGCAAAGGCTCTACGAAAGTACAAAGTGCACGCTGTTGTAGCCAATGAGCTGTCAACACGCAAGGAAGAAGTTGTGGTTGTTTCAAGCAGCGGTAATGTTGTGGTTAGGCGTGATAGCGATAAGCCTGAATCAATTGTAGAAGACAATCTTATTCGCCTCATTGTAGATCGGCACTCAACTTACATCAAAGAATCTCACTCTTGATTTCTCAAATGCTTCCAAGTCAAAAACATGTATGAATCTTTCATCCACTCAACAAAAACAATCTATGTAGGATGAATGATTTCCTCCTCTCTCTCTCTCTCTCTACGTTTGTGTACGCTATGTGAATCAATGATGATTAGGTTTTTGACCATTGATCATTAATTTCAGATTTTTTTAAACGAGTAAGAGTTTTCTTGAATAATGAATAGTTCGGTTGTATGAAAACACCATCTATTTAGTTTTATTATAATTAAACATCCAACTATTTAGTTTTGTAATAATCATACATGAGAATTTTAAAGTTTTTAAATACAAATTTTTTTTAGAGAAGAATGCATAAGCAACAGGAAGTCAAGTATTTAAATACATATGATAAAAGATATATCTGCCATAGGAAAATATTCACATTATGATATTACACACTTTTTTTAATGATCACACTTTACAAGTGCACACAATATTGACAAATCCACTAAACAAATTATAAATACATGATCGACCCACCATAAATTATTAACATATTTGTTAAATTCCATCATCATAATTCTGGATGTCCTTATATTCACAGTTTAATAATGATTATGATGACTTAACAAAACGTAGTTTTACTTGCAAGTATAATAAATTACGGTGATATATTATATTAAATACATAGTAGTTATATCTTTTATGTAAATAGTATATCAAGAACACACTCCTTACGTACGTTTGGTGATGTTCGTAGTGGGCGAGCGAGATGGTGAAGAAGGCGTCGTTTTAAGCAATCCAAGACGGTCCGTCCCAAATCGCCTGAGGTCTGACGTTCGAAATCTACCGGAGGAGTCGCCCGGAAGTCTCATGTAGTAACCGGAAGTAGAGGGAGAATGATGATCGCTGAGCAAAACTGACGAAAAGCTTCCTTCTCTTTTATACATGACCATGGCTTTGTACAAGAATGGAATCAAGCCTTCCATTTTCTTTATCTTTTAAACTCTTCAAGTACTTGTTTTTTTTCTTTTCGATTGGGATTCTTTGATGGTTTCGTTTTTGTGATCTTTTTCTTTTTTTTTTTGAACTCGTCTTTGTGATCAATGCGATGCCTTTGGTGTAGGGGTGGGCACGGATCGAATATCCGGGTTTTTGAAGGTATTTGTGATTTGCTTCGTATGTTACGGATATCTGATTTTGGTATTTGCTTTGTTTCGGAAAAATACGGATATCCGGAAAAACGGATATCCGGAAAATAAACAGATATTTGCGGATATTTACGAATACTTACGAATATCTCATCCGTTACAAATAATCTTATATAAATTTATTTTGTAAATTTTTTTTACATGATATATAAAATAAAAAATAAAGAAGTAGTGAATTTACATATTTTATAATTTTTTATGTTTAAGTTAACAACTATAATAACACAAAACTTACGATTTTGTTTTATAATTTTCATAATTTTCTCTTCTTTTTATCTAATACTTTAATATAAGTAATAATGTGAATATAATTAGTCAAACCATAAGCTATAATAATAGTTTTATACATTTAAAATTTTAAATATAATCAAAATATACATATATTTATATATTTCCGGATCGGATCGGATATCCGCTTCCCAAAATTTTAATATTTGTGATTTGCTTCGATTTTTACGAATATTGATTTTTAGTATTTGCTTCGATTCGAAAGTTTACGGATATCCAGAATTTTCGGATGGAATCGAGACGAATAACGAATCGAATCAAATTTAACGAATAAAATGCCCAGCCCTACTTTGGTGTATAATATAAGAAGAGCGGAGAGGGTAATGACAGTGGCGTGGCGTGATACCTATGATGCCACGTATGCTTAAGCGTCACGGTTAATAATGGGATTAAGGATATGCATTGAAGAGGTCTATAATATATTTTGTGGGCCACAAATGTGAAAGGAAAGTCTCAACTTACACCGAAGAAATCTTTAGTTTGAAATAGAATAAACTAATTTTATAGAAAAATATACTCATTCTGCCGAAGAAGAGATTCTGTTTTTATCGATAAGCAAATAAGAACTTTTTTAAGTAGAACTAGATTTTGAACCCGCACATCCGTGCGGGTATTTTTTATTTTATAAAAATATAACAAAACCTTTCAAATATATATGATTTACATTCTATTGTTATATATTGTATAATTGTATAATCTTATAATTTTAATTATTTTAATATAGTAAATTGTTGTAAGTTTAAAAAAAAAGTATTCATATATAATTTTTTATATAATGTATTTGTAGTGAGTTACAAAAATTTATGTTAACATTTTTTGTATAAAAATATTATATGATTTAAAAACTTTAATATGTTTTAAAAGTGAGTGATATTTATTTATTTGAATAAAAAAAATTTTAAAATAAAATATTTTCCTTTACCAATTTAATATATTTTATATTCATTTCACATAGAATTTTATTTTAATATAATATAGAATATAACTAAACTATAAAATATAACAATTTTTATTTTTAATTAACATTAATATAGATATTTATATATTAATCACAAAATTAAATAATACATATTTTATAATAATATTTAAACTTCTTAGTAATATCTTGTTAGATATTTTCTCAACAAATTTATTACTAATATCTTATTAATTATTAAAATATTCCTCCAATTATATATATTTGATTGATTAATATAAATAATTAAATATGACATATTAATGAGAAGGTCCAACATGACTTTTTGTAGTAGATATAAATGGTACTTCTCTTTTAATAGAGAAGATATATAAAAAGTCAAAGAACAAGTAAAATGGTTAGCTTATGTATATTTAAAATACCTGATTTAAAATTAATTTGTATCAAATTGAATTACCAACCCCACTAGCCTCAAAAACTTGAATGAAGTCATAGTTTGCATCATGGATGGGGAAAAGTTTGATCCCATTGTCATTTTAGTGCAAGGTTTGTAATCACGACTCCCTTGGTGGTGATTGTTGCAGGTGGCACAGTTTGTGAGCCGTCTAGGTAGCTCACTAAATCGTATCCATCGAGTAAGGCATGAGTTTAGCGATTCCACATTAGATAGTTGGTTGCCGTAAGCTTCATGGCATTCATCATGTTCACATCGAGAAGAGAAAACAACTCAGAGACAATGGTGTGTGTGGAGGAGATTTACATAGCTGATAATTGAGGAAGAAGAAAAATATGAAGTATTGAGGAGATAAAAAAAAGGTGGCGGCCATAGAATTATTATTTTTTAGGTCTTTACAACTCTGATACTATATTAAATAATGATGTATTTCCCATAATATGAAGATACGTACAATATATACAGAGATTATAGTGGGGTTTAAGACTATTGATAATTAGACATGGTCTTTAATCCAATATATCCTTATAAAACTAAGTTTGATCCACCAAAAAAGGTAACGAAGCAAGTGGAGTGGCAACGCGAAACATGAGCCATCTATAAATAACATGTGGTTACTCTCATGTGGGTAGATTTTTGCTTGCTTTTATATGGGATCATAAGTTACAATATACGACACCACAATGAAGATGTTTCAAAAATACAAAATGATGTACCTCATCGTGTTGGCTTTTATTTTCAATGGTTGCACAGCCAACAAAGATGCAGATTCTTTGATTCAAAAATCATGCAAACAAGCTTCAGAGTCTCCAGGTGCAGACATGATTCCAGATTTCGAAAGAGTTTGCATTGCATCTCTGAAAGAGAATCCGGAGAGCCAGAAAGCGAGAAATCTCGGTGATTTGACCATGGTAGGAGCAAATAATGCAATATCAAACTTAACAAACGTGAAAAGAATGATAGAGAAAATTATACAAGAGAGAAAATATAAGAATAATCTTACTAAGAAGTTGTTGGACGAATGCCTTAAGCTTTACTCCAATAGCTTTAAGTCATTAAATTCAGGTTTGAATTACGTCAAAGTGCGAAATTTCGATAAGGCTACATTTGAATTTATGTATGCTGAGGATGGACCAGCATTCTGTGGATTGAAATTCAACGGCGACAATCAACAGATATCTCCTGTGAAAGAAGAGAATATCTTTCTCGTGACAATGCTCAAAATTCCTGTGGCGTTAGCTATGAAGGCCACACCACCAAAAAGGAAGAAATAAATAGTGAAATCTCTCATTAGAAATAAATTAGGTTTGTGGAGAAGCTTAGCGAGACTAGCGTCCAATTAAATAAAAGGGTGTTAAGTGAGTTCTACGGAACAAAAATTATGAAATATATAGTTAGTTCTCATTAATAGTTTGTTTTGTGTGTTGATTTTTTGTTTGGATTATGTAGTCAAATGATATTTGAAAGTTATAAGAACATTTCTAATCTCACTTTATTTTCCATTTTAAAATAGAATTTAGAGTAAAAGTACACTAATGATTCTCTATTATTCATTTGATAATAGAGTAAAAATATATTTACTTTATAATAGAATAATCTTTTTATTTTTTGTTTATTATTCTATTTTACTCTAAAATTAGGATAAGACATGCGTCTTACGCATGATAAATTTATATAAAAATTACTTAAAATAAATCTATATTATTGATTGAATTAAGATTTTGATATTTAAACAATTCTTTAATTCTTTGTTAATGACATAATTTATTTACTAATGAGCTGATCTAATTTCTAAAAAATGTTATAGGTCAAAATATTACTTACTGCACAAAACCTAACGTTTAGGTCGAAAAATCTCGGGTCTATTTGGTTACAATGAAACTATGTCAGTTCGGTTTTATATCACGATTTAGTAATTTAATTAATTATTGGTATGAGAAGTTCATGTTCACATGCCAACCATATATGTCTTCAATTTTTTTCACTTTTTGTGTCTTCTTCTGTTTTGATGATTGCTTGATATAAATATTGATTTTGAATTTTATTCTCATTTCGTTTGTTTGTTTTGGCCTGGGATTTAGAAAATGCTTAAGATTTAAAATAGTTAATACTTAAGTTAAGATCTGCACCTTTTTGCAGAATAAATATTTTATATTTATTTTATGTTTTCCTACATATTATGAAATAATAAAATAATAAGAATATATATTAAATAACGAATAAATCAGTTACTATTAAGTAATAAATTGACGCGTGCATATAAATCTAACGATCACTCTTGTTTATTCGCAACTAAGGTAAATAAATCAAAATAATCAATCTTATCTATCGTATATGATATATAATTAAATTTAAATGATATTAATATAGATATATAGCATACTTTTAGTATGGATATTTATTAAATTAGGTTTCTACTCATATGATTTTATGATTATTTGCATATTTGGTTAACAAAAATTTATACCAACGAATTTTTTTAATGTGAGATGTTTAGTAGTTTCAATAATTGATAATCATTTAGAAAACAATGACAGATTTTAAAATTAAAATATTAAGTTTTCAATATATGTTCAATGTAAATATCAAAATATAAGTATGTATTTTCATACGATGTATATTTTAATTTATACGATATGAAATATATATATTAACATAAAACCTATTAAAATAAAAAAAATTCTTCATATGGTCTTATAATAATTGTAACTTAATATAGAAAAAAATTAAACCTTGATCATAAAAGTTTATGTGAGACTTTTAACAATTTTAGTAATTTATACTTGTTTTAAAAAATTTGAAATACAACATACACAAAAAATCTAGATTTTTATTATATGATTAATATAGTTGTGTAATTTATTTTAATAATAAAGAAATTAACAAAAATGATAAAATGTATACAGATTGTTATCAAATTTTTATTGTTTAAAATCATTAATTGTCATTTATATATTTGAATCACATTAAGTAATTCCATATGTTTTATTTAAGGAAAGCCTGTGGAAAAATAAATATTTGATATATTCGACCAACTATAGCATACGAAATATTATATTGCTACAGAATATAATTTTATACTATAGTTTATATAAGGCGCTCTAGATATCTTCTAAATTGAATTAGAAGACATTGAGAGCTGCCACGTAGGATGAGGTTATTTTTTAATTAATACATATCTAATGTTATATCTTTTTAAATATTTCTCAATTCAATTATATTATAGAGTTACTATAGTTTGAAGAAAAAAAATAGAGTGAATATTGAAGATGGTCTAAAGAAATTATTCATATCGGTACATACTATGAGATCGATGAATTACAAACAAATGATGAATAATGCAACTGTCAATTTATGAACAAATGACAAATTATACCCATCAACTCTCCACCTTTCTTGACATTCCAAGCTTCCCACAACCGAAGGAGCCTTGTGTCAACGATATCCCTACAACTTACTGCTTTGAGCGCATAGAAATGTAGATCTTAATTTGCCATTGTTGAATTTCCAAGAAATGATTTTTAAGCACTAAAATGCCTTTAAATGTTGTATCATTCAACCCAAAAACCTTCAGAATGCTGATTTTAATAGTAGTGTATACTTTTAGGCCGTTGCATTATGAAAAACGCAACATGTTGACTCGTATTTTGTGCTCAAAGAATCCAAGGCACATCGATTGAATCCGGTCTGTTGCGGTTTAACATTCCCGTTTTTTTTTTTCAAAAGAAGAAATAAAAACGAGAAAAGTAAACACGAAAAGAACCGTCAAAGGAAGACCAGCACAAAGTCTTCTTATCGCCTTTTCCATAGTTGATCTTCCATTTTTATCAACGAACTTCTTTGCCTATCCTTGTAAGGAATCATTCTCCATAAAAGCTCATATTTGTCCTAAGTTTGAGCCAGTCGTCTCGTTTCTATAATCGGCGGTGGTGAAAGTGATGTCTCCTAACGATTCAAAAAGCAGCCGCGGTTTTTTAAATTCTCTTGCTTCTTCCATCACCAACTTGGGGTCGGTCGTGACGAAATCAGTTAACGGGTAATAAGCATAAGGATTGTGTGTGTGTGTGTGTGTTTATGGATAAAGCAGTGTTGTGTGATGAGATATGTTTGTTTCTTTTTCTCAGGTTGATGGGCTATGAAGGGATAGAAGTCATCAATCCAGATGGAAGTATAGAAGATGCAGGGGAGGAAGCAGGAAGAGGAAGATGGAAACAAGAGGTATATACATACAACTATTTATTCATCATCTTTTAAAAAAAAAAAAGAAGATATTACAAGAATGGTAATAATATTACTGTTAATCTAGAAATGATCAATGTTTGGCTGATATCTCTCAGGAACGTGATGGATATTGGAAGATGATGCAAAAGTACATAGGATCTGATATTACATCTATGGTGACTCTTCCTGTGATCATTTTTGAACCCATGACGACGCTACAGAAAATGGCAGAGGTTCTGTACATGTTCTTAGAGATTATATTTACATGAAACCTCTTTTGAGCTGAATTATTATGCATATTTATTTTTACCCATTTGTTGTAACCTCATTAATTAGTTGATGGAATACTCGCATCTGCTGGATATGGCTGACAAAACCCACGACCCTTACTTGCGCATGGTATATGCATGTAAGCACATTCACATTCCTATCTTCCTTGTGTGTTCATACTCTGTATACCTACCTCTTGAGTCTTGGCTAACTGTTTTTTTTTAAATATATATATATCCAACAGCAACATGGGCTATATCTGTGTATTATGCCTACCAACGTACATGGAAGCCGTTCAATCCAATCCTCGGTGAAACTTACGAGATGACTAACCATAATGGGATTAATTTTATAGCTGAACAGGTGAGTCATTTCTAATTTACAACTCTTAATCATATATATTAATGGCGTTGTTGTTAATTCCTCAGGTCAGCCATCACCCACCAATGAGTGCTGCTCACGCAGAGAACGAGCATTTCTCTTACGACTGCACTTCAAAGCTGAAATCGAAATTACTAGGCAATTCAATCGACTTCTACCCCGTAGGAAGGTTTGTAACTTCTCCTACTGTAATATGTAACTGACTATACAAATTTCCTTAGTGTTTAGATTTTATATAATGCATCTATGTGTGCGTATATATATAGGACAAGAGTGACACTTAAAAGAGATGGTGTGGTTCTTGATCTTGTACCTCCTCCGAGTAAGGCTCATAACCTTATCTTCGGACGAACATGGGTCGATTCTTCAGGAGAGATGATCATGACCAACCTCACCACTGGCGACAAAGCGGTGCTTTACTTTCAGCCATGTGGCTGGTTTGGGTAAAACTTCTTTCCTCATCATCACACTTCTTTTGTCCTAATTAATGGATCTGAATGTTTTTTTTTTGACTTAATCGGACAGATCTGGCCGTTATGAGGTGGATGGTTACGTGTATAACTCAGCTGAAGAGCCCAAGATACTAGTGACCGGTAAATGGAACGAGTCCTTGAGTTATCAGTCTTGTGACATTGAAGGCGAACCTCTTACAGGCACCGAACTAAAAGAGGTTTTTGTCAATATCTATATCCTTAGCAAACCAAAAAAAAAAAAAGATATTGCTACACGTCTTAAGACTATATAAGTTACCTTCCCACAGGTATGGAAGGTTGCTGAAGCTCCAAAGAAGGATAAATACCAATACACACACTTTGCTCACAAGATCAATAGCTTTGACACTGCCCCTAGTAAGCTACTGTCATCTGATTCACGTCTACGCCCTGATAGATACGCCCTCGACATTGGCGATATGACCAAAGCTGGTTATGAAAAGAGCAGGTAAACAATATATATAGGCTTTTTGCCACCACCCGATAAGGCCATAAGTAATGTTAAAGACTAATAGAATCCTGGTTTTTGTTTCTTAGTCTAGAAGAGAGACAAAGAGCTGAGAAGAGAACCCGAGAAGAGAAAGGCCAACGGTTTGTTCCGAAGTGGTTTGATGAAACAGAGGAAGTTACTCCCACACCATGGGGGGACCTCGAAGTGTACCAATTCAATGGTAAGTACTTGGTGCACCGCGCTGCAGCTGATAACTCTCAGGATAACACCGATATGAAGTCGACCCAATTCAACCCTTGGCAGTTCCAAGATACCTACTCTCCTTAAGCTTGTAACAAACAAACAAATACCAAAACCATATATGATGTTAATTAATTTCTCTTGTCTCAGTATAAGCTAGTCACCATTCCCATTGTATGTATCCATAAAAATAAAAAATATACTTATCATATAAGCTCTAGTTGTACATTGATTACTGTTTTATAAGATTTAAAAGTTTCTACAACAGACGATAGGGATTTAAGAGACGTGTCGTTAAGCGGAGACAAACGGTAGAACAAGCTATACGTAGAAAAGGTAAAATGAGAAGTTCCTTGGGTCATAAGCAACTAATCAAGATTCAAAACTCAAAGAATGATCTTTTTCTTCTCGTTCCACAAACATATCAAAAATAATATCTTAGTTTGCAACAAAAAATGAGGAAGTTGGTGCGAAAAAAATAAATATAAAAATAGTACTAGTTTATATGCTGTCACGATAAAAAAAAATCATTTCCTGTCATGGAAGAGGTAATTACGCAAAGGTCGTGGAGTCACGAGGTTGGTTAAGATTAAGAAACACTGTACCCGTATATATATTTGTCTTCTCTGAAACATTTATTTTTTTACACGTTTTTGTACCATGAAATCTCTATGAAGATAATCAGTTAACCAATTGGGTAGAAAGCATTTACCGCGTTTCATGTGGAACGACCTCTTCTTATTATACCCTTTGCAACTATCTCCACTCAAAAAATAAATAAAATGATATTTTCTTCCAGCAAGAAAAAAATATGTATACAGATCTTTAATTAAGCTCTTGATCTCTGGTGTGAAACATGTACTTTTAAACCAAAAAATATTTATAGAAACAAACATGCAAAGTTACTATAAATGATGGTTTTCTAAATGGACATGCAAAGTTAATTACAAATTTTGGAAAGAATGCATTCTCCAAATCCAACTAATCTATAAAATGATGCTTTTCTAATAGATTGTAACATGATGCTTTTCTAATAGGTTGTAACATGATTTTATATGATTCTTCAAACTCCGTTGGATTCAATTAGTGACCAAAACTATGGTACAAAGTTAAAGGTAAACAAGATCTAATTTTTTATATAATATATTTGCCACAATTATATTTATTTGAAATCTATATAACATATCTTAAACTAGATTTGTGAGTGCAAAATCAATAAATAAGAAATAAATGATAAAGAATTTATTGTCTTAAATAAGATAGATTTGTTAGTGCAAAATCACTAAATGAGTTCTAACCAAGATTCAAGAACATAAAAATAGTATTTGATCACATGGATTTCAAATATTATTCAGATTATTTAAAATCAGTTATTTAAAAAAATAGCAGTGATTAAAAATTGTATAAATACATAGTTGGATAAATTCAAAGATTTATAAATACGTAGTTGAATAACTTCGGACATTTACATGCGTATTAAGTATTTATAAATTCATAGTCGAATAACCAAAGAATTCTCGGTCATTTTTATTTATTTATTTGATTCGTGATTTCTTAGCTAAAATGACGGTAATTATCCAATTGAACCCGGTTTAACAAAAAAAAGCGTAGCTCGTGTTAAATAATCTCTTACATAAACACTGAACACCAATAAACCAACGCACCTTTCTCTGGTTAAACCGACGTATCTTCTTAATCCATTTAACTGTTTTTCATAACTTCCCATGTTCTTCTCCACGACCATCTCTCTCTCTCTCTCTCTCCATATATATATATAGGTCACTTTCACTCTCTGATTTCATATCACTGTTCCCAGAGTGAAAAAAAAAAACTAAATACCTTAAAATCGGTTTAACGAACCGGTTCCAATGGATAATCTACTGTGCGACGAGTCATGGCTGTCGGGTCCTTCAACTCCTGAGCCTTTACCAAACTTCCGGTTGAATATTCACGACGATCACGTGGCAATGTCTCCAGCCATGGATGCAGCAACGGTCGGGGAAGCCATTTCCATGGATTTGAAGAAAGAAATGAGTTTCAGTAATCACGGAGATAAGTTTATTGAGTTCCTTGTTTCTAAGAAGTTAACCGATGCTAGGTTTCAAACAGTTCGATGGCTCGTTCAGGTATTTTAACTCTTATAATCTAACTCGTTTGTTTTTCCTAATTTGTTTTAGAACCAAAGAGCTTTCATCTTTTGACAAATTATATATATATATATATATATATAACATTTGGATTGGTCACTGCAAGTCTAATTTTGCATTTGAAAAACTTAATTAGTACTTGTTCATATTTTCGCACGTAAACCTGATATTTATGATTTGTTTGTGTGAAGTATCTACTGGAAACACGTTCCTTCTAAGCAGTAATATATGAGTGGATGTTTTTTTGTTTATTTGCCAGACTCGGAATCGTTTGAATCTATCATTTGAAACGATATTTTCCGCCGTAAGTTGTTTTGATCGGTTCGTCTATGCCACTAGCTGCAATGTAAGTAAATGGATTTATAAAATAATATTAACATTGCAATGTAACATCTGCTAAATCCAATAAGAATTGATAAAATGCAGGAATGGAGTAAGTGGATGGTGGAGTTAGTTGCAGTAACCTCATTATCGATCGCATCAAAATTTAACGAAGTTTCATCCCCTTCACTTGAAGATTTTCAGATGGAAGGGCTAATTCATATGTTTCACCATAAGACCGTTCTTGAGATGGAACTCATTGTGTTGAAAGCTATAGAATGGCGTGTTAACTCGGTCACTAGCTTCTCTTTTTCGCAAATTCTTGTTACTAAAATCGGGATGGGAGGTGGAGACATAATGATGAATCGAATCACAGATCATTTGCTAGATAGTTTATGCGGTAAGAGATTAATTCTCACATATCTATATGGATATTTTTTTATTTTAAAATTGTTTTTTAATTTGGCTGGAGATGAAGAAAGTAAAATGAATAGTAAATGATTGATCGATTTTGAAACGTGAAATGTGGATGCAGATTTGAAGATGCTTGCATACGCACCAAGCGTAGTGGCGGTTGCGGCTGTGTTGAATGTGTTAGAAGAGAAAGCAGCTCTAGAAGACAACTTTGGAAAAATTATGAATCTTTTTGGACAAGAACACAAGGTAAAATTGGTAGTGTTATACTAATAATTTGTTCTAAAAATGGAAAACATTTTGTTAATTATTTATGTGGATAATTGCAGGAGAGTATTGGGAAATGTGTTAATGTTATGAAATCTAGAAACGTTGAAAATGGTTGGAGAAGAGAAGCTGGTGAAGGGAAGAGTCTAGCGAGTGTGTTGCAGAGAGGAGACGTGATGAACATGAACATTGTTTATTGCGTTGGAGATCTTTCTGCCATTTTTCAGATTTTGCGATCCGATAAGAAGAGAGAAAGAGATAATCAGGAAGACGAGCATCGACCTGCAAAAAGAATGACATTCGTTACGTCGAATTAATTATCGCATTTATGAATAGAGAGTACATTTTTGTGTTAACTGTAAACTGGCATGTACCATTTACTAATGTTTGACAATAAAAGTGAAATATTTTTATTTAACATGCTAGTATTGAACAAATTATTGCTGATATGAGGATATCATTAAATACAGTATAATGGAAGAAATATAATCTCCATAAATTATCACCATGCACGTAATATTTCGTGAGGTAACAACACGTGGCTGAAAAGGAGAATCCTATTTGATGTGAGTGCCAAAAGTAAAACCCCAATGTCAACCATTTTATCAAACAGTAAAAACATTTAAACAAAATAAATGGTACATGCCAGTTTACAGTTAATCACGTTCAGTCTCACAGATTCTAAACAAGGGAAAATGTGAGCTACGGTGTGGAGTTTGGGAAAGGGCTTGTAGTGTGTTTAATCTTATAGGCACAACAACAGCTCTTTATGAAATGTAAAACTAATTATACATTCAACAGCTGTTAGGGGGTTTAAAGGACACGAGTGGTGCGAGCATCTATGATGGCTACTTTATGTAATGGCTCGGAGGGAGTCAATGCCTCTGAAAGAGATATACGTCTGTTTCTCCAGGCAGACTCAGCCCATGCTTTCATCCTCTCTCCTTCGCTTTTTCTGTTCTCTTGAATCAGTAGTAGCTCCGCATACCCTCCTGCACCAATCACAAAATCCAACTTCTTTAGGTAATCCAAGAGCCAAAAAAAAAAAAACAGATCAAAGCGTTGTATCTTTCCCACCTCTTGCTAGAGCCATTACTTCCTGAGTTTCCATGTTTATTATCCCTAAAAAATCAGGAACATAAACTGGTGAGTACAATTGTAAAACTGGAGGTTCAAAAATCTCACGTGAAGGTACCACCTTCTGAATCTAATGGAGGTGCTTTCATGAGCTCCAATGCTCTTCTAAAGAGCCCCTGAGATGGAAAGAAAATTGTGTAAGATGAGGAAGTTCGTATATGTCTTGTGATTTCTGAAGTAATTTGTTACTGACCTCTTGAATCATGATAGAACTCGAGCGTTCTTGCTTTGCTTTGTTCCGGTACATGAGAGCTATTCCAGTTAGAATCATGCCAACCTTGGGATGGTTGTGTCCTGATCCGAAAAAGTAGCACAGAATCTATTAGGGTGGTGCTTTAATCAATGAACTGATGGGAAAAAGACACATCTCACAGTACCGTAATATTCCTCAACACTTGTCAATGCACTTGTCAGTGTTTCCTCCGCATCAACAAAGTTTCTAATAAATAGCAAAAACAAAAAACAGAGACTAATGATGATAGAACCAGAAATTCACATTTTAAATTAGCGAGGACCCGTATGCACACAAACGCAAAACCCTACCCAATGTGTGACTCGAGCTGGCCAAGTGCAAAAGTGGCTGCTAATGAGACTGCCTTCAAATTCATGTTACAAGAACACATGGACTCTTTGGTCTCTGTCACTCCTTGAATTGCCTTTTGATACATCTCCTTTGCCATTTCAAAGTTTCCAGCGGCGTGCAAGAATTCACCATAAGAAAGTGCAACGTTACCTATATATACATGTGCAGTTATGCTTCATCAAAAGAAAACGACAGGGCTACCACCTTATTCACAGTTTTAGTGTGTACCTCTGCACATCTCATGGTTCTCAAGACCTCGAAACAAAGATTCGGCTGCACCAACAAAAAATAATTTACCATTAGGCTATACATAAAACATTGAGGCTATGTGGGATAAAATTAGACAGAAGTAAAGTGAAGTTGATGTGCTTTTTCTCTACCGGATTCAATATTTCCTGTCACAAGCTCAGCGAGGCCTTTGATAGTTTTAGCTGTGGCAGACACGTCCTGAAGATTATCATGGCCTCTCTCTTTAACCAGTTCCAGAAATTCATTAGCAACATTTAAAGAAGCATCATCCTAAACAGAGAAAAATAAAAATCAACTTTCTAACACAAGTTCCTATATGTTAACAACACACGAATTAAGTAGCATTGTTGGGATTTGAACCTGTCCAGACTGAATCAGCAGACCAACAAGAGCTTCCAAAGCAACAGCTTCATAACACAAAGACAGTTTCAGACTCAAAAACCTTGAAAAAAGCACATATCGAGAAGAAAAAAAAATCATAATTTTGAGATTAACCTCTAATAGACAAGGAAGAGAGTGAGAGAGACATGACTTGCTTGAGGCGTTCAATGGCCTCACTACTGTTCCCACTGTAAAACACAATACGTTTAATTATAAAATTCTTAAGCTTTAGTACTAAGAGATGAGAGAGAGAGAGAGAAAAGATGAAACCTTTCGTATAAAAGATCAGACATAGCAAGCAAGACTGTAGCTTTAGAATCTTGAGAAGCTTCATCATCGTTAGGTTGAGTCCCAAGGCACTGTTCAAGTACTAGCATCCCTTGTGCATATGATTCATCTGCAGTTTTCTTTTTTTTGATCAAACAACATTTCCATTAACTTAAGTTTCAACCTCCATTACAGGAGGAAAATACAAAGCCAAAAGGCAACTTACAACCATATGAAAATACATAACATAAGATAAGGGATCGAATAGCGAATAAGATCCAAAGAACATCAAGAGACCAACTCTCTGAAAGGAGGCAATTGAGTTCAAGACAGTCTGACTTGCAGACAAGTCTAGATATGCCAATAAAGGCTAGACACTCTGCAACAAAGGCAATGAGGTCATGATACTGGGAGGGGAGAAGCGAATCTTGCGCATCCGGATAGGAGTTCATGAACGAACTGAAGAAACGGGGCGCTTCCATCACCACACTGCAGTTTTCAAATTTTCAAAATTCTCTTAGAAACTAAGGTTTAAGGCAAGCACCTGAAATACTGCGATGATCATAGATAGATAGATTGGAAAAACACCTGATTTTTGAGACCGAGCGTGGGAAAGAGCGTAGTTGACCATCTGAATTGCAACATGATTCGCGTCTGGAACGCTGATTTCACCGTGAATCCACCTCAACGGAATCGAGTATCGAACAGAGCTGCTTCTAACTGGTATCGCGCGGCCACGAATCGTTGCGGCTGCTGCTGCTGCTCTTGCATATTTGGCAACTGAACGAATCATATTCTTCGCTCGATTTTTTACTCTCTTTTGAGTCTTTCTCCAGAATATATTCTATGGAAAAACCTCACGGAGCTCTTCATCGCCGTCACTACCTGTGTCCTAGGCGCTAGTCGGGCGGCTCGATTGGGCCTACCGTCTAGAGAGAAAATCGAGGATTAAGTGAAAACTATACGGGGTAGAATTTTTAAACTATTTGATATGTTATAAGATATATTAATCTTTAATTGTATATAACATTAATACATTTTCATGTTTAGAATCTTATAAACACACACAAATAGAATATACAAAGTTAATATGATATAATTTCATCAAAATTATAATTTATTAATTTTGAAAACAAATAAATAGATTAAAAAATATTATAAAAAATAAAAAATAAAATAAAAAAATAGATTAGGCGGTCGCCTAGGCGGCTAGGCGGTCTAGGCGGGTTAAAATCGGACGATCGATTTTCTACGGCGATTTGGTATAAATCGGAGCGGAAGAGGATCGCCTAGGCGGCTAGGCGGCCGTTTTTTAGAACAGAGCCTGTGTCCAATTTCAAGTGTTTGTTCATTCGGTTTTGCCCACTGATTTTAAACCGACCGGTTTGGTTTATATTGTAGTTTTCTATATATTTTTTGAAGTATACTTTTCTTTTCTAATCATGTTAAGTATACTAATCTCTTGCAAGATGCATATCTACCAAAAAAACTTCAACCTCCACACTTGTTATAAAGATCCAAATTAGTCTAGAGTCTAACCACATTCTTGCATTCAATTTCTCATACCACCTTTAGAGAACAACAAAATTTTATAAATCATGAAAAAAAGAGAGCGTAATGATTTGTTTTGTGCAGCTATATCCTATCTTCAAAAGAAAGCAAATCCTCACATTGAAGCAACGCATATATGCTCTTTGCTGATTCTACAAAGTGATAAAGGTTGTGCCAAAGGTATGAAATGTCAGGAAATACAAGCGAGTGGTGATGAGTTTATACACTTTTTGTCACAACACATACTGTAAAATTAAATTATAAAACAACTCTAAAAACATCCAATCTACAATATGTAATTTCTTAAATTAAGTAAAACCTTTGATGATGGAATTTAGGTTAAAGAGTTTGCTATATTGATTGTTAACTATTTGCTTTCTGCTGTATTTTTGAAAATAAAGTATGGTGAAAGGATGAAATTTAGGCATCTTTTTTCATTAACAAACGTCCAGAGAAACATGAATCTTAACCTTTTCTTTTAATCCTCCTTTAACCATTCTTAACTTTGTTTTAACATCATCCTTTCTTTAACCCATTCTCAAAATGAAATATTGATATGTCTTTAATCTTTCTAGAAGGCTCACAATCAAGCCTCCCTAAACCTCTCTATCTCTCACTTTCCCACTAATCCCATTAAAGACTCAGTCTATAAAAGATAAGCACTTGGCAGTTCCTTATACAACAAACCACTTCACCAAGTTTCCACTTCCTCATCAACCACGTCCTTCTCATACTAATTTATAAATATTATCTTGGAAATTACCCCAAAATAGCAAAGTTTAGAGAGTGAAAGATCCCCCACCCATATAGGAACAACAATGGCGAACTTTGCAATCTTCTTCCTTTTCTTTCTCACTATCTCAGTCTTCTTACTCTCCTTCATTGGTACGATACCACTCTGCTCCTCAAAGTATTACTTTATTAAATTTTGTAAACTTTATTTTATTTTATTTTTGCAGATGGAGCGCAGCTTATACTAGTGAACAACTGCCAGGAGAGCATATGGCCGGGCATTCTCGGCGGCGGAGGCCAAACCACGCCGAGAAACGGCGGATTCCACATGGGAAGCGGCGAAGAGACCATCATAGATGTACCGGATAAATGGTCCGGTCGAATATGGGGTCGACAAGGCTGCAGCTTCAACCAAAACGGTAAAGGCTCATGTCAAACCGGAGATTGCAACGGCGGCTCACTAAACTGCCAAGGAACCGGCGGTGTTCCACCAGCAACCGTCGTTGAAATGACATTAGGCTCCACTTCCTCGCCGCTTCATTTCTACGACGTGAGCCTCGTCGACGGATTCAACCTCCCCGTGTCGATGAAACCAATCGGGGGAGGAGTAGGATGTGGCGTGGCGGCTTGCAAAGCTGATTTGAACGTGTGCTGTCCTTCGGCTTTGGAAGTGAAGAGAGATGGCAAAGTGGTTGGATGTAAAAGCGCATGTTTGGCCATGCAATCAGCCAAGTATTGTTGCACCGGTGAATATGCGAATCCTAAGGCTTGTAAGCCGACGCTATACGCGAATCTGTTTAAAGCGATTTGTCCGAAAGCTTATAGTTATGCGTTTGATGATTCGAGTAGTTTGTACACGTGTAGAGCTTCTCGCTATGTCATCACTTTCTGTCCTCCAAAGTGAAGTTTTTCATTGATCTGTGTGTGTTTTTATGTTACGGTCTGGTTTTCGTTTTATTGAATGAAAGTTACTACCATCATCCTATGACGATGTTACATGGGCCTTACACTTTAATGGGCTTAAATGAGCCCAATTATCAGCTCGAAATATCTTGCAGTGGGGCTCACCTTATCCAGATAGAAAACTACTGAAGACCCCAAGAATCTAAACTCAAACGTTATCCATTTCAAGAGAGTGACACGTCAGGAAACAAAGCCAGAACGATATAAATCAAATCGCTCTCTTTACTTGTGTGTTAATCGAAATCATGGCGATCGCACCGGCAATGCAGACGACGTTCGTGTCATCGACGAACTTTCTGACACAATCGATACCTTCTTCTTCGTGGGGATCATCACGGAGGAGCAATGTGACTCTTCCCAGAAACAAGAGATCGTCGTCCGTAATTGTTGCCGCTGTTGGTGATGTGTCTTCTGACGGAACTGTATATTTGATAGCCGGAGCCGCCGCCGTTGCGCTCGTTGGAACAGCTTTTCCGATCCTCTTCAAACGCAATGACACGTAACCACTCACTCTTTCCTTCTTTTTTGTACTGTATCACTTCTAATGCACGTTAGACCAGATTAAAGTTGTGTGTGTTCTTTAACCATACTGGTTCTGAATAAACTGAAATAAATCCTCTGTTATGTACTTGTTATGTGTGTGTTTGGTTAGCCTAATGAAAACATAGCCGTGGGTAGATTGTAAACGGACATAAACCCCTTAAACCGATTTGATAAACCAACAGAAAGATGTTGTGTTGTATATAGGTGTCCGGAATGTGACGGAGCAGGATTTGTGAGGAAGGGAGGAGCGACTCTGAGGGCCAACGCGGCAAGGAAGGATCAAGCTCAGATCGTTTGCGCTAACTGCAATGGTCTAGGAAAGCTTAACCAGATTGATAAATAAATAACCCTTCTTCTTCCAATTATTATGTAAAAAGAAGAAGAAAAAAAAACACCATTTCCCATTCTTCTTCAGTCTTCTCTCTCTGTTTGTAAGTTTTTTTTTTTTGGTAAAACTCTGTTTGTAAGTTTACTTGCTTAAGACAAGAGATAGTGTTCTGCTAATTAAGTTTGTACACTGTATCCCCACAAAGACTGGTTCGGTTCAAGCTAATCGAATTAAGTCTTTGAGTATACGTTGAGATCCATCAAGTAATCATTGGCTTTCGACTTCACACGAAGACATGATGCATGCAGACTGCGTGTTTGTGTCCAAGTGATTTAGTATATAAAAATATTGCCATGTGAAGAGTGAATTTTGTAATACAGACATGTTCAACTACGTTTCTTATTGGTATGCTGGAGTGAGAGCGAAACTAGTTCTCTCCCAGACACGACTTTCGAGAAAGGATTTTAACTGCGGGTGATAGTTGACTCTCTTCTTTAACCAACGGTTATTTCCCTTTTCGCTGTCTTTCCTCCCCTGTTATTCTCTGCTTTTTCAAAAAGCCATACTACTTTAGAAGTATCCATCGGTCCGAAGGCAACCCCGCGCAACATCTGGTTTCTGATCGGACCTCCGCCGGGTTCCGCCCCCGATGTCATCGGCGGGTCAGCCAGGTGCTCTGCTCCTGTGCCTCAGTTCCTCTGTTGTATTTCTTCCCGGCTCAACTCCCTCTCGTCCGAAGAAGACCACCGCAGATCTACTATGGGTCTGGAGTTTCATGTCTAACGCTCAGTAGAAGAAGATTTATTTATATTGGTTGTGATAACCTATCTTTATTACTACTACCAAATTCACTCCAAAGCATTTATCACTCCAGAAGCATTTATTCCACAGCTTTGTTAGAGAAGAATAGGAGTCAAACAGATCCAAGAAGCAACAACCCCGGTTAAAGGCTACGTACTCTTTTGTAATAAAAGCAGAAACTTTCCTTACTCTGAGAATGGCAAGAAGATACAGTAGATCTGAGAAGGAAAAATGGCAGGCCCCCCNTTCACTCCAAAGCATTTATCACTCCAGAAGCATTTATTCCACAGCTTTGTTAGAGAAGAATAGGAGTCAAACAGATCCAAGAAGCAACAACCCCGGTTAAAGGCTACGTACTCTTTTGTAATAAAAGCAGAAACTTTCCTTACTCTGAGAATGGCAAGAAGATACAGTAGATCTGAGAAGGAAAAATGGCAGGCCCCCCCTGAACTACCAACGAGACGACCTCCGGTGCGAATACCGGCCAACAACAACGATGATCTCATTGCAGCAAATAGACTTACTATCATCGGACGTTTAACTAACCCCCAAGTTCAAAAACCCATCAGAGCTGTCATTGATTTCATGAGTCAGGTTTGGAATCTTGAAGGGAAAATAGAGGGAAGAGCTTTGGGATTGGATAAATTCCAGTTTAAGTTTCAGTCCGAGTATGAACTCCTCAATGTCTTGGAGAAAGGACCATATCATTACAAGCGCTGGATGCTCTTGTTACAACGATGGGAACCGGTGGTGTCGGAACAATTCCCATCCAAGATATCCTTCAACGTGAGGATCCATGGAATCCCTTTGCACTTTTGGCATGAAGGCACCATACTCACTATTGGTAGTGAACTCGGCAAATGCTCCATCAAAGATGAAAAAGACGCAAAGATCTGGGTGGAAGTTGATGGACTCAAACCTCTTACCATGAAGATGGAGATTGAACTCCCGACGGAGGATATTACGGAAGTGGAGTTTGAATACATGAAAATAGAGAAACACTGCTTCACATGTTTTTCTTTGCTACACGAGGAGATTTTGTGTCCTCACAGGTCAGCTAATGCTACTCCTCCAAAGGAAAGATCCCTTGGGATTACGCAGACTATTGCGCTTCAAAGGATAGAGGCAGAAAAAAGACGTCATGATGAGCGTAGAGGATATCGGAGAAATGAGGATTTTCGCTCTTCATCTAGACAATTTAATGACAATGTGGTTTATTCAGAGAGGAACAATAACCAGAGTAGGTCATACCATCCTCGAAGAGATGACCAAGGAAGGGAGCCTTCCATCTTCTCAAGAACTGCTCGATCAAACTCAAATTACTTCCGAAGCAAGGCACCATCCTTTGAATATCGAGTTGTTGAAAATCATAGGACTGGATCTCAGGCGTCAGCTCCCCGATCTCAGGGCGAGGTTGGTGATCTCAGAACAAAACTGACCTCTCCAACGATGGCAGTCTGCAATAATTCCCCAGCCGAAGCTACGCCAACCAGAACTATTAAGGATCGGCTTGGAATTCAATCCAACTCAAAGGCAGACTCAAGCGCGGGATCTAAGGAAAGGCGACCTGCTTTTGAACGCCTCTCTGAACCAGACTATTCTAAGGAAAAGTCTGCAAGAAGACCACCTAGTTTTGACTCAGGGCGACTCCAGGAGGCTGATAGTAGAGTTATTGAGACTTCACAGATGGAGGTAGAACTGAGAGAGGATCAAATTGCTGAGACTGACCGAATTCCGGCTACTCTACGAATAGGCAATAGTGCTTCAAAGGCTAAGAGTAGAAGGGGAGAAATTCCAGTGGCGAACCAGAGCAAAGTTGCAGTCAAGAGGAGGGTGACTAAACGTGTAGCAAGAAGTCCAATACTAAGGCTCTCTCAAAAGACAACGACAGTGGGTCGCTCTGCTACAACTACAAGACGAAAGCTAATAGTTGAAAAAGACAAAGAATTACCTTGTAATAAGGCAGGTTCGAGCAGGCAGCGCAAGAAGAGCGACAGACCATCTACGGTGTTTATACCAGGGAGCACAAGAGGTGGGGTGGATTTTCGGCCCCATCAAAAGGATCTTCCTTAGCTCTTCTTAGCTGGAATTGTCAAGGACTGGGGAGAGTCCAGACAATCCGGCGAATAAAGGAGATCCATAAACATATGGCTCCTAATGTAATGTACCTTATGGAGACAAAGAATGATGATGCGTTTATCAATAAGAAACTAGGCTCTCTGGGTTTTTCACAGTATTTCTCGGTACCACCTATTGGCTTGAGTGGTGGTCTCTCTCTTCTATGGAATGATGATACAGATATTACAATTCTCGAATCCTCTCCCAACCTTATTGATACGAAAATTGTATATCAAGGAACCTCTTCTTTTGTCTCTTTCGTCTATGGAGCTCCCGCTGCGGAAAACCGAGCAGCCTTTTGGGATAAGCTATGCTCAGTAGGACAAGGGAGAGATAATGATCCCTGGTTAATTTCTGGAGATTTCAATGATATATTGAATAATGTGGAGAAGATAGGAGGACCAGCTCGTGCAGAGGGTTCTTTTACTGCTTTCAGGTCGTTCGTGGCTCAAAACGGATTATGGGACTTGAAGCACTCAGGTGAACAACTTTCATGGCGTGGTAGTCGGTACACACACTTCATACGATCAAGACTTGATCGATCGATGAGTAATTGCGCGTGGGCGGAATCTTTTCCACTAGGCAGATGTCGGTATCTACGGTTCGAAGGTTCGGATCACCGACCTCTGATGACGTATTTCAACGCTGATAAACCCAAAAGGAGAGGAATGTTCCGGTTCAACAGAGCTCTAACGGAACAAGAAGAAATTACAGGAATTATTGATACTGCCTGGAATTTTGATCCATTGGATTCTGTGATCTCAAAACTGAATAGATGCAGGAGGGGGATTATTCAGTGGGCGAAAGAGAAGCAGGAACAGAGCAACATGGTTATCAAGCAGAACCAAGAGGCTTTGGAGAATGCCCTATCCTGCTCCCAGCCTGATGTTTTACTCATTGAATCGATCAATTCTAAACTCCGGCAAGCTTATGAGGCTGAAGAACAATACTGGCAGCAAAGGAGCAGGATACAATGGCTTAAAAAAGGGGATAGGAACACAGGTTTCTTTCACGCGGCAACTAGAACCAGAAGGACGATCAACGCCATACCGGTCATCGAGGATGCACAAGGCGGGGCAGTGTATGATGAACAACAGATTGCGGGAGTGATCTCCAACTACTTCAGTCAAATCTTTACAACAAATGGCAATTCTTCTTTTGCTCAGATCGGAGGTTTGCTCACCAAGAAGGTCACCCCTGAAATGAATGAGCTGCTAATAGCTATACCGAGTGATTCGGAAATTGGGGAGGCGGTGAAATCCATAAATGGGGGAAAGGCTCCGGGACCGGACGGTTTCTCTGCAACGTTTTATCAATCGTATTGGCATATAGTGGGGAAAGATGTTTCTGCAGATGTACGCAACTTTTTTACTTCGAACCACCTACACCCGCGACAAAACGAGACACATATTAGGCTTATTCCCAAAATTACGGGACCGAGATCAGTGGCGGATTATAGGCCCATTGCTTTGTGTAACACGCATTATAAGATCATCGCAAAGATTCTCACTAGGCGGCTCAAGGCACTACTGCCCTTTCTCATCTCCAACACACAATCCGCGTTCGTAGCCGGAAGAGCGATAACAGATAACGTCCTCATCACTCACGAAACTCTCCATTACTTGCGAACCTCGGAGGCCAAGAAGCATTGTTCGATGGCCGTGAAAACGGATATGAGTAAGGCCTACGATAGGATCGAGTGGGGGTTCGTGAGGGAAGTACTTCACCAGCTCGGGTTTGATCCGATATGGATCTCTTGGATCATGACCTGTATTGAGTCGGTTTCTTACTCCTTTTTAATTAATGGGGTACCACAAGGGGAAGTGAAGCCAACACGCGGCCTGCGACAAGGCGATCCATTGTCTCCGCACATCTTCATTCTGTGTACGGAAGTGCTGTCCGCCCTATGTACAAAAGGACAACGCGATGGTTCTCTCCCAGGGGTAAAGGTCTCACGACATAGCCCACCGATCAACCATCTACTGTTTGCCGACGACACGATGTTCTTTTGTAAATCTAAGGATTCTTGTGTCTCAGCGTTGAAACAAATTCTCGTGTTATACGAAGAGGTTTCCGGACAAAAGATCAACCCACACAAATCAGCTATCACCTTCTCGGCAAAAACACCAGCTACTGTTAGAGCTCGGGTGAAGGATACTTTGTCCATAGCCTTGGAAGGAGGTATAGGCAAGTACTTGGGGTTGCCCGAACAGTTTGGAAGACGCAAGAGAGATATTTTTGCGTCCATCTTGGATAGAATACGGCAGAAGGCACATAGCTGGACGGCGAGATACCTATCAGGAGCAGGGAAACACATTATGCTAAAGTCCGTTCTTGCTGCGATGCCGTGCTATGCAATGTCGTGTTTTAAGCTCCCGGTCTCTTTGTGCTCACAAATACAATCCCTTCTTACTCGCTTCTGGTGGGACGCAAGTCCGGATAAGAAAAAGATGTGCTGGGTTTCTTGGGAAACTATGTGTTTACCGAAATATGCTGGTGGGCTTGGATTCAGAGATATTGAAACCTTTAATGATGCTCTACTTGCGAAAATAGGCTGGAGATTGATTAAGGAACCGAATTCCTTGTTAGCGCAAGTGTTGCTGGGGAAATATGCAAGAAATGGTGACTT
The DNA here is from genome assembly GCA_932364175.1 of Eruca vesicaria subsp. sativa. NCBI lineage: Eukaryota > Viridiplantae > Streptophyta > Magnoliopsida > Brassicales > Brassicaceae > Eruca > Eruca vesicaria. The sequence continues at coordinate 131,388 of CAKOAT010486264.1, forward strand.
CTTAGACTGCTCTGCGCCACAGAATGCTTCCCACGGCTGGAGGAGTATATTAGCCGGACGAAATATATTGAAAGGCGGTCTGAGCTGGGTGGTTGGAGATGGTGAATCGATTAGAATATGGGACGACTCTTGGCTGGATTTTAAGACTCCGACAAAACCAATGGGCCCTCCAGCTAAGGATGATCAGTTCCTAAAGGTTAAAGAGCTTCTCTGCCCGATTTCAAACCGATGGGAGTTGGAGAAAATTCGTAAAATAATTCCTCAGTATGAGGAGGCTGTGTTGATGATAAAAACTAGCTCAGCGCCTTTATCGGATACTATGGTTTGGCTCCCGGAGAAATCAGGTATTTATTCTGTAAAAACAGGATACGGGATTGGAATGACTGCAGGGAGAACAAGAGAGATAGACGAGGATCCCGTCAACTGGCTCAAGCACATATGGAACATCAAAACGGCACCAAAGCTGAAAAATTTCTTGTGGAGACTGGTTCGAAAAGCTATACCAGTTAGTGCAAATTTGGAAAAAAGAGGAGTGGCAAGCTTCATGTGTAAGAAGTGTGATGGGTTTGAGGATGACCTCCATGTCTTCCTCTCTTGTCCTCTTGCGACAGAGGTTTGGAGACAAGTCCCGGGGTTCCTGTTACCCTCACCATTTCTTCCATCCGTAGCTGAATTAATTAGACAAGGTAGTAACTTTACACCACTGCCACCGACGGGATTGACTTCTCCACTGTGGCCTTGGATTTTGTGGAATTTGTGGAAGGCAAGAAATCAGCTTTTGTATGAAAACAGAGTGTTTACAGCCACAGAGATTGTGGGGAAAAGCATAAGAGATGCTAAAGAATGGTCGGAAGCGCAACTAGATAATGAGGTGATGATACCTCGAGATTTTTCTCTTCACCAACCTCAGAACAGAGGTTTACGGTCTCCTCCACCCGTCCCTGCGGGTGTCCTAGTGGCTAATGTTGATGCAGCCTGGGAAGCAAAGTCTGGAGACTGTGGCATTGGAGGTATCTTTTCAGGAGAAGTCCCGGTTCTTCTTCCTATAATTTCAGAAATTCACAGGCATGTTTCATCGGCTTTAATGGCGGAAGCCATAGCTGTTCATCGCGCAGTCTCTTGTGCTGTTTACTCAAACGTCCGATCCCTAGCGGTTCTCTCCGATTCTCTTACCCTGATCAACTTATTGAAGACGGGAGGGACTCAACCTGAACTGTTCGGGATCATGTTTGATATCTATCGATTTATCCCTCTCTTTGATGTAATCTCCTTTGAGTTTATTTCTCGCAACTTTAATACTGAGGCAGATTCAGTGGCAAAATCTGTGCTTGGTTCGTTTGTAACAAACTCCATCTCTGGAGTCTAAACTCTGATCCTAATGAAATGCTTGTTTGCCCAAAAAAAAANCCTGAACTGTTCGGGATCATGTTTGATATCTATCGATTTATCCCTCTCTTTGATGTAATCTCCTTTGAGTTTATTTCTCGCAACTTTAATACTGAGGCAGATTCAGTGGCAAAATCTGTGCTTGGTTCGTTTGTAACAAACTCCATCTCTGGAGTCTAAACTCTGATCCTAATGAAATGCTTGTTTGCCCAAAAAAAAAAAGACATGTTCAACTACAGAAACATCGAAGCATTACTTTAAAAAAATTAAGGATTCAGAACATCTGACAAACCTTCTTAAGCTACATGGCCATCTCTCATTCTCATTTCACATGCTTATCTGGCTAATTTAATTATTTTCTAATTCACATCGCTAGAGACGTTGGTAATTTTGTTTTTCTGTCAACGGCTAGAAACGTTGGTAACTTTCTTTTATATTTTTGTCAACGGCTAGAAACTTTGGTAATAAAAATCATGACGTAAAATAAAAAATCATTTAAGAAACAAAAGCACGAAAAGAAAAAAGAGAGAGAGAAATTTCTCTGGAGGGCCTCTCTCCCAAATCTAAACCTAGCCGCCGCGTCTACAGCTCAACCACCACAGTGTCTGGACGCTCAGACCGCGTTACTTCGTTGTCCCAAGCTTTCTCCCTTAGTGTCCACTTCTTATACTCCTCCTCCTTGTTTGCATGTTTCTGCATATACGCCACGAATCTAGCCGGAACCACTGGTGTTTCGTCGGGGAGCCTTGGATTGCAGCTCCTTCTCGTCAATCTAAGCAGATCTCGCCCATCGGAAAGGACGGTGTAGCATTGCTGCCGTCTCCTCCTCTTCCCCTTTGTCGGTTTTGGCGCGTACTTGTGCGATTTTGTCTCTTAAGGTGGTTTCTGTAGAGCTTCTCGTCACCGAACCTCTGTTTTAAGTTCAAGTAACGACTGCCTGGAGTCTCAACGGCGAAGAGGTTCCTCTTCTCTCTGTCTCTGATACCGGTTCCTAGGGTTCTGAGAACAACCCCCAGTAATGGTGATTTCCTTACGTACTTCAGATTTGAAGCTAGGTGTATATCCTTTGATGTCTCTCTCGCTCTCTGTTGTGTAGCGTGGCCCGGATGAGGAGCTTGTTATAGCACGGCCTACGCTCCACTTGGTCAACATAACCAACCATTCATGGTATGTTAGTTCATTGTGTTTCTTAGGCATCTTTTTTTGGTATGTTAGTTAGAGACTCTGATATAGTTTGTGCTATCTTCTTGTCTGATTCTCATGGTTATATTGATTGGTTTGGTACTACTATCTTTGCTTTGCAGGCTACAAAGCGCAGCATTCAGTTTCTGTTTGTGAGAGGAGATGGAGCTATAAGTAAGCTTTATGAGGAGATATAAACAGAGCTTTCAGGAGATGAGAATGAGAGCTTTTCTGATTCCTTTATCTCGCAACCATTTCAAAATTTGGTCAATGGCCACAGAGTTATAGAGGTAATTAGTAAATCAATTATATTACATTCCTCTCTTCTCATAAAGCTTACTTATAATAGCTCAAGATATCTCAAGGATATGTCTTTTTGTGGAATTTTTTTTCTCAGAAAGTCTGTGGGTATGTGATCAGAATTACACCTCCGACAACTTCAACTCTCGTTTCTTTCTTCAACAAGAAGAAGCAACAACAAAGCTCTGTTATTGATTCCTTTTCTTCTTATGCAAACCAACCAAACAACCACTTCTTGACCAAGACAGTCAGGTTCATCAAGTCAAGTTATTCCTTGCATCTCATCTCAAGCTATCCGTCTCCTTCTCTCAATTTGATGTTTTCAATGGTAAATACTATTAACATTCTCTTGACATGAAACTCCTAACTCATCTCGGCTCTCGCGTTAATTAAATGTTTGCAGGAATAAACATCTTGTGCAGAACAGCAGAAAGATCGGAGGATGGATCATCACCTGCTACACTGGTATATCCTCCTTCAAAGATGTAACTACTCTTTCTTATTAATTTATATGTTGCTATCCCATATATATATATATAAATTGCCTTGCTAGATATTTTCTTGATTTTATTTGATATTTTGTGGAAAGTACATCATCATGAGGAGCTATAACTTATCAGGGTTATTCCCTATACATTCTACTTAGATTTTCGCTGTTGCAACAACTCTAATTGTTCTTCCCACAGTATGGTTCAAAGACCTTAGCTTCCTCTCATATCTTTCAGGCCCGGCCGTTTTTTTAATTAAACATTTATTTCAAAATCCTTTCTACTGTAAAATTTAAGCTTTTTTTTTTGAAAACATAATGCATTATATTAAAAGGTGAGTGCCATTTACGTACAGGGTAAGCTTATGAGTATTTTTAGTTTTGTTGTTAATTTCATAGTTTTATAAGGGAAAGGTTAAAAGTTTTCGTTTAGCTGTGATGTTTAATCTCATAAGTTCTTTGTAATTTTTTTAGATGTTTTATGTGCATGTTATAAACCTTAAAACCTAGCCTTGGATAAGTCTATCCCAACCTTGGATAAGGTTATCCCAGCCTTGGATAAGTTATCCCAACCTTGGATAAGGTTATCCCAGCCTTGGATAAGGTTATCCCAGCCTTGGATAAGCTATCCCAGCCTTGGATAAGCTATCCCAGCCTTGGATAAGCTATCCAAGCCTTGGATAAGCTATCCCAGCCTTGGATAAGCTATCCCAACTGTGGATAAGCTATCCCAACTGTGGATAAGCTATCCCAATCGTGGATAAGCTATCCCAGCCTTGGATAAGCTATCCCAACTGTGGATAAGCTATCCCAAACTTGGATAAGCTATCCCAATCGTGGATAAGCTATCCCAGCTTTGGATAGGCTATCCCAGTCTTGGATAAAGTTATCCCAGCCTTGGAGAAGCTATCCCAACCTTGGATAAGTTATCCCAACTGTGGATAAGCTATCCCAATCTTGGATAAGGTTATCCCAGCCTTCGATAAGCTATCCCAGCCTTGGATAAGCTATCCCAGCCTTGGATAAGCTATCCCATCATTGGATAAGGTTATCTCAAACCCAATCGTGGATAAGCTATCCCAAACTTGGATAAGCTAACCCAATCGTGGATAAGCTATCCCAAACTTGGATAAGCTAACCCAATTGTGGATAAGCTATCCCAAACTTGGATAAGCTATCCCAATCGTGGATAAGCTATCCCAAACTTGGATAAGCTAACCCAATCGTGGATAAGCTATCCCAAACTTGGATAAGCTAACCCAATCGTGGATAAGCTATCCCAAACTTGGATAAGCTATCCCAAACTTGGATAAGCTATCCCAAACTTGGATAAGCTATCCCAGCCTTGGATAAGCTATCCCAGCCTTGGATAAGGTTATCCCAGCCTTGGATAAGTTATCCCAACCTTGGATAAGGTTATCCCAGCCTTGGATAAGGTTATCCCAGCCTTGGATAAGCTATCCCAGCCTTGGATAAGTTATCCCAGCCTTGGATAAGCTATCCCAAACTTGGATAAGGTATCCCAGCCTTGGATAAGGGTATCCCAGCCTTGGATAAGGTTATCCCAGCCTTGGATAAGGTTATCCCAAACTTGGATAAGCTATCCCAACATTGGATAAGCTATCCCAGCCTTGGATAAGCTATCCCAGCCTTGGATAAGGTTATCCCAGCCTTGGATAAGGTTATCCCAGTCTTGGATAAGGTTATCCCAGCCTTATCCTTGGAGCTGTAATTATATGAATCATGATAAAAAAAATTATTCACGGTAGCTTGTTTTGAGATATAATTGTTGTAATTATACTCTGCAATTAAGTGTTTCTGAAACCATGCAAGAAATTTTTATTCATGGTAGCTTGTTTGGAGATACAATTGTTTTGAGTTGTTTGTACGTTTATTTGCTCTGCAACTGCAAGAGATAGTTTTGGTTAAGTTTGTACACTTTGTTTACTCTGCAACTGCAAGGGTTTAATCATCAAATGCATAAAAACTGTGTGTTGAATAGTTCTGGTGATTTTGTATCAAATAACGTATTGAAGCTTTTAGTGAATTTTGTAATATTTTCAGGAAACCACGGAGAATATTACTTTGGGACGGTTTGGTTAGAAAAGCATAAGTAGTTCAAACATGAAAACAAGCAAACACAAGAACAGACAAACAAGGAAAAAAAGCAAACTTTTAAACAACCAAACAAATCAGGAGGAGGTTATGTTTTAAATATCCAAAGTTAGATTGATGACGACGATCTATCTAAAAGGAATCGTGTCCATTCGGTTTTCCTCTCACATAGAACCAACCTTACCTATGTGCTGTCCTGAGTTGGTTACCATTCTTGCCTCATATCTGAATATTGTATTAGTCTAGTAATGATCGATCTGTAATAAAAGTGATGTTCTGTGTAGCTACCATCCTTACCTCCTATATTGTATTAGTCTGGTATGGTTGATATTAACCTTTTGCAAAATAATAGGAAAAGATCTCTAACGATCGACAAGACAATACGTTCTATTTGTTATCAAGATTTTACACTAAGTTTCCATGATCAAATCAAAGCTAATATAAAAAAAATTGAAGAACCTTGAAGAAGTTTTCCATTTTTTTTGTTTCTTGAGAAATGGCTTCTTATTAACCTTGAAAAGGTTATAATGAAAATAAAAATGTATTTGTGTAATCAAATTTGATCATCAGAAGTGGTTTCTAATCAAAAGTATCCCCTCCCATACGTATATTCCTTTATTTTGTTGGCGGTGAATTTTCTCGTGAAAGAAACATACTAGCTAGTCGAGAAAAATGTGCGTATTTATAACCAACAAGGACCTCTCTTCTGTTATTTATAAATATGGAAGCTGTAATTGAATATCTTAATAATAAACTTAAATATTAATGGCAATCTATAGAAAACAAATCAACGGTTAATGAAGAAAAGAAGAATATATTGGAAAATGGGACAGCGGCATGTTTGCATGTATCACCTGCACCGATAGATAATACAGTTTTGGAAGCTAGTCAACAACAAAACAAAACAAAGAGAAAATCTAAAATATAAATTGCTAATTTGGAAGTTCACAGGACATGAAGAATATCATCAGCATTAATTCTACACCGCAAAAGAAAAAAGGAAACAAATTATAAAAAAAAAAAAACATTGAATATGTTATTACCCTCCATTGAATAAGTTGTTACCATATATAGAAGGAAATCTTTTTGACTCGCCTGAAACACTAGAACCCGATTTTACATCTCTCCCTCTCTCAGCAATCAGCATTTTTTCATTAGAGGAAAGATGAAACTCGACGAAGAATTCTTACATGACAGAGACCATTCGTTTCTTACAGATGACGAGGAAAATCAAGCAGATCTTGCTTGTTCTGACGATGAACACGATGGAGATGGTCGGAAGGGCGGAGCATATTCCGATACCTCCTCTCCTTTGTCTCATAATCGTTCAGATAACAATCTCTCCGATGTCCCAAATCCTCCATGGCCACAGAGTTACCGGTACAAATAAAATTAGAAGTTCTTTTTTTTCTTATTGAATTCTGTCTCGATGATTGTTTATTATTTGTTTGGTATTGTTTTGTTAAGACGGTCGATGGATTTAATGACGGGGATGACTCCACCATCGGTGAGTTTCATGCCTAGAAGCCTGTCGAGGAGATCAGGCTCTTCCTTCCACAAGAAGCAGCAATCCTCCTTTTTCGATTCGTTTACTTCTTCCTCAAGCAAGCCTCTTCTCTCTCAACCTCCAGATCCTGCTGACAAGGATGATTCCATCTTAATACCTCCCCATTTTCCATCTCAGCTCAAGCTCTCCGTCACCGATCTTCCCTTGCCTCCTCAATCTAATCTCTGCTCCGTCTCTCAATCCATTCTCAACGGTACAAAATAAATTAATGTTTGTGATTAGTAAACATGTTTTCACGTTCAAAGCAATATATATCATTTCATCGCCACTATTTTTAAAATTTTTAAATTTTATGTTTGGGCAGGAACAAATGTATTGTGTGGACTAGGATTAATAACAATGCCATATGCAATAAAAGAAAGTGGATGGCTAGGTTTGATCATACTCGCCTTCTTTGGAGTCATAACTTGCTACACAGGCATTCTCTTGAAGAGATGTCTTGAAAGTTCTCCTGGTCTTCAAACTTACCCTGACATCGGTCAAGCCGCCTTTGGCATTACCGGTCGCTGCATCATTTCTGTAAGTTTATTGATCCAAAACCCAAATACTTTAAATTTTTTATGTTTCTTGATACTGAAGCTTGCCTTATTTTTCTTGCTATGTTTCTTGAACGGCAGATCCTTCTTTACATAGAGTTGTATGTAAGTTTCATCCTCTCTCTCTCTCCCTCTGTTGTTCAATATTGTTTAAAATTTGTTTTGTTGATTGTAACTTTGTTTTCCGAAAAAATAGGCAGCTTGTGTGGAATTCATAATCATGATGAGCGATAATTTATCAGGACTATACCCAAACGTTTCACTGAGCATTACCCCAGGGCTATCTCTAGATTCTCCTCAAGCTTTTGCGATTTTAACCACTCTTCTTGTTCTTCCAACGGTCTGGCTTAAAGACCTTAGCTTGCTTTCTTACCTTTCAGGTTTGCTTTTTCCCACCCCTCCTGAATCTCTCTCTGTTTTATTGACCGTTTTTTAAAACTCTCTGGTCTAGTTGGAGGAGTCGTGGCATCAGTCTTGCTAGGTCTCTGCCTCTTTTGGGTCGGTGCAGTCGATGGAATAGGGTTTCACGCAACAGGAAAGCTTATGGACTTCGGTAACCTACCTGTTGCTATAGGGATCTTCGGGTTTGGGTACTCGGGTCATTCGGTTTTCCCAAACATCTATTCTTCTATGAAAGATCCTTCCAAGTTTCCTCTTGTCTTAGTTATTTGGTAACTCCCCAAGAAGCTTTCTCTCTTTACTTTCTTATCTCAGTAAACCCTAATAATAATACTTGATTCTTCATTCTTTCTTATGCAGTTTTAGTTTCTGTACGGTCTTATACATATCTGTAGCTGTCTGCGGTTACACCATGTTTGGTGAAGCGCTCGAATCACAATTCACATTGAATATGCCTAAACACTTCCTTGCATCTAAATTAGCGGTTTGGACTGCGGTAAGATAACAACATCATTCTCATCTCATTTTCTCTATTATACTTAACACTTCCTGTGTAATCAAAAACTGACTTTCCTCACTCTCTTAGATTGTTACACCGATGACAAAATACGCGTTAACAATCACTCCAATCGTTCTGAGCCTCGAAGAACTTATTCCAATGGCTAAAATGAGGTCACATGGTGTATCCATATTGTTCAGAACAATCCTAGTCATCTCTACTCTTGTCGTTGCTCTTTCAGTTCCTTTCTTCGGTAATGTTTTCTATGTATCTCTGTTGCCTCCTGTTTTTCCATATAATTGCATAAATCATAACCAAGTAACGTAATACCAAGCTAAATGATCTAACTTGCTACGCAAGAAACCTATTCATCATAGCTTCTTCTCTGATCGAATTCTCTAACTTACAGCGATTGTGGCTGCACTAATCGGATCGTTCCTTGCAATGCTTGTGGTAAGTTCTTCGATCGAGAGATTTTTAAATTATAAATTGATCGAACCCACGAAGACAAATGTTTCTTTTGGTTTCAGGCTCTCATCTTTCCATGTCTATGTTACCTTAGTATCCTCAAGGGTAAATTAACCAGCACACAAGTAAGAACATACCTTCTTGACTCTCAACGTTTTTTCTTCTTTTATAGGAGAATTTTGATAAGCCTTAAACCGATATTCTGTGTGTTTATTTGTGCAGATCGGATTATGCATGTTCATTATAATCTTCGGGTTGGTGAGTGGTTGTTGTGGTACTTACTCGGCCATCTCAAGATTAGCAGACCAGATGACATGACTGGCGCCTGCCAATTTTGTGGAGATTTAAATTAGGTGTTTGTTGTATACAATATTATTTATAAATATTTATACAAGCCTCAATGAAACCGAATATAGTCCAGTTTGGGTTTTTACGAATTGTAAGAATTTGAATCTTTCATATGTATTCTGGTTTGGGTTTTTTTAAACACAGTATTAATTCTGCTCTCGTGTATGTTTCATAATATGATTTTTACAAAGGTAAAACAATCCAACCTAGCATTATGTTTAGCTTTCAATGTTTATTAATTATCCTTCTCAATGTCAGTCTATTAGCATATACTGTATAAGATAGTTTAGTTTTCTTCAGCAACTTTGCAGCCATTTTGGCAGCTAGAGAGACCCTACTACTATCATCTATTATGCATCGTCATTGTAATGGAAATCAAAAGCATAGCCAGTAGCGACACACACGAAATGCATGGAATGCCATAAAAATCAGCTATATTCCCATAACGTATACGATCCAATGAAAACACATTACCATTGCAATTGTATAGTATGAAGAAGAGTTAAGGCATCTAATTCCAGAGTGCTAGTAGTACATTGCCTACTTCTTTCCTCTTTCACAAGAGTACTATTTAATAGCAAAAAAAGAAAGTAGGGTAAAGCCCAAACATAAACAAAAACCAATACAGTCTTTCTTGTGTTTAAAAATTGTTTTAACTTCTGATGCTGATGTGTTCTCTGATGTCAGGAACCACCAAAACCTCACTCTCACGTGGGACGTGGGACGCGGTTTAATGTCTTTTAGTGTAAATATTATTAGCTCACGCGCAGTTACAACGTGCGGCCTAACAGAAGATCCAACGGCTGCTCGCCAACGCAGGCCGTGATTTGCAGTCGCTTTAGATTGAGAACTTGGCTTTGCTTTTCTCCTTCATTCTTTGAATAATATTCAGAACATCATAATCACTTCACCAACTAGTACCATCAACATTCAACAAAACTATCTTCTTCTAAAACCATGGGTGCAGATGAGAGTAGTTGTAGCTCATCATCGCTGAATCACAGGTTTATTTATTTTATTTTTTCATCTCAAAAGCATCAGCTAAGACATCTTCCTTTTACCAATCTATTTAGTTATTCTGTTCATATTCGTACTGTTGCAATTTGGAACATCTTCTTTGTATAGATTATCTCGAACCTGAAATCGACATACACTATCCTGTGTTATGCTTTAGTATGTTTCCAGCAAAGTTTTCATCATCTGTGAATAGTAGCTTCCTTGAACTATATATAAAGCGTCGTGCCTCTTAGGTGTTCAATGGTTTTTCTCACTGTGTTTTAGAGGTGAAGTGTGTTTGGTGTTTAGTAAACTGCAACTTCGAGCACTTGAAATCTTATGCAAAGCTTCTCTTTACTCATAAATACAAATATTACTTGTAGTTTCTGGACTAACCTGTTTTAGTGCTTTGTTCTTATAGCTATAATAAATTGCAATATTTATCGATGCTTTATGAAAAAAGAGCTGATGATTGATTTATGTAGTAGAAACTTACGACCTCTTACTAATTGGTATTTGCTCTCAGCTGTATCAACGATATGATGATGGTTGCTGAGGAGGAGTCTCTTGAGTCGAGCAGAAAGAGGAAACTGCCAGCTGAAGAATCAGACTTGTTACCCTTATCAAAACACTTGTGTCTGGAGCAGCAACAAGCTTCTCTTCCTGATTCTACATGTCCATCCTCAGATATTGAATCTGCAGAGTGTTCTTATGCTATGGAAGACACAAAAACCGGTGATGAGACCTCTTCTTCTGCATCTGTGTGCATGTCTAAAGACTCTTCTTATTCAACCGGAAGATCAAGTTGGAGATCTGGTTATGCAGCATCAGGCATAGACCAATGCTGTTCCAAAGTTAATGACAAAATACAAGAATATGTTGAAGACCTGGAGTTCATTTGTTCCGAGTTTGCGGTTGAAGAGCTTATAGGCAGTGAAGATTCGAATCCAGAAGGCTCTTACACTCTTTCTTCTGCACGGTGGAGTGTAAGCAACCAAGGTAAAACTAAAAAGAAGTTGAAATTTGAAAGTGTCACAATAATTAATGGGATTCATTGTCACCATATTTGTACTTATTGCAGATTCAGAGGAAGCTACAAAGAAACCAACTATTGATAAAGAGTTTGAGGAGTATTTTTCAACACTTATGATGTAAAACAAAGAAATGCTACTACATATCTATCACTAGTCCCTGCAATATTATGTAAATATTTCAACATGACAATGGTTAAGTATTTGTCTTGTTCATTGTTCATTTCCTTACTCCCGCAAATTTAACTTAAGAAACACTTTCACATATCACTACATAAACAAAACAGAGTTTCAAATCACACATTCAATTTCCAACAACATGAAAAACACAATCCAAGAACCAAACCACAGTTCCTTGTCTGAATAAAACCTAACGAAAAGAAACACAATTCGATTTCCGAGAATCTCAGTTTTTTTCTTAAACGATGCACAAAAGGGAAGATGGAGACTAAAATCTAGTCTCAGAGAGCAACAATACTACACTGCAAATGGGAAAACATGTATCTACAAAAAGACAAGCAAATCAAACCCTAGATCGAAATTAAAAAAGAAACACAAGAATGAAATCTTAAGCGCATGCTTCTCGTCGAGGATGTGCATAGAACAGAGTCTCCAGATCCGGCGGCTGAAAGTAACCATTCCTCGGCGGATCTCGTTTCCTCACCACCATTGATTTCTTCCTCGGCGGCGGTGGACAAACCAACGACACCGGAATCCTATACTTGGTGCTTCTCGGCGTCGTACACCCTTCCTCCGTCATCTCTGCACTCCTCATCTCCACCACCTCCTCCATTCTCTCCTACTCTTTAGATCTCTCTCTCTTTCTCTCTCGAGATTTCAAAATCCAAAGGGCGGAAAAACTTTTGAAGTGTGAGAAGAAGCGGTTACTTGTTTATTTATATATAATTATAATAAAAGTAAATAGATTTTAATCAAATCTTGAAATTTTTTGGTTTCCTTTTAAAACATTTCGAAATTTCTGAAATTTAGGAGGGAGATTATTAAAACAGAGAGAGAGGACGAGAATCTTTTCTCTACTACACAGAGAGAGCTGTTTTCGTCTCTTTCCATATCAAACGGACGGCTTAGATTGATTGTAACAGCTGAGTATGAGCTGGATATGCTTACGTGGAGACATGTTATTAGTTGATAGCACCACATTTATGATGCGCGTGACCCCACTGCACCGTTTCAGACGCTCTCTACCATCATTATTGGTAATCTTTCTATATATTTTATTTCCACTTTTAAAAATTATTTAATAGTTTCTTATCATAATTCGGATTTTTCCATTTGTGTGGCGGCGCCAACTTGCACAACAAGTCCCTTTGCGCGGGAAACAACTCATAATAAAAAGAGTACTATCTTTTTGTAGCGCAAAGCCAAAAACTTTTAGGTGGTTCGGTTCATACCCAATCGTTCTAAACCGGTTTCACTTTAATCAAAGCTTCTGAATGTCGCACATGGGAGGAACGTGCGGCTTACATCCTTGGTTTCTCCTCAAGTTACAAAGCCCAAGCCACATTTCACAAAAGGCCCTTTGGGAAAGAGACAATGGAAATAAACGTGACCCTCTGTTTAGAAAACCTCCACTTATAAATAAATCTTCAAACCAAACGAGTAGAATAAAAAACCCTGCAAATTTTAAACAGACGGTCCACTCAAGTCAACAACCTTATTTGATTACCAAATAAAAAAAGTCAACAACCTAATATAACATATCCGGGCCATAAAAGCCCATGATATTGAACGGGAAGTGCTTGTTAAAGCTTCGGCGATGAGTAAATAAAACTCCGTTGAAGGATGTTCGTAATCGTATTTACTAGTCGTCATCTACTTTTCTTCCTAATCCTTTGCATTTGACTCGGTCCTTTAGTTTCAATATCGGTTTAGTTGGTCCTCGTGTAAGTTCTACACTATTTGTTTGTTATTACAGCGAAGTTTCTTAGACAAGTATTAACTTAATCCAAATAAATATATAAACAACATATTTTATGTGGAAACAGAGTTGCTTGCATGTCATTGTTGTCAGGGAATTTTTTTTCCTAATTTGTAATTTCGGAGAAATGTCAACTTATATGTGAACATGGATGCATTTGCCTATCGCACTCTATGATGTTTAGGACTATCAGAAATGTAATTGCATTTATCTAATAGTGTGTGTTACAATTAAATTAAATAATTTCATACGTCTATACTTCTACACTCCTAAGTCCCACTGTTTAGTATACGTTTAGAATACAATTATCATCATCAGAGGTAAGAAAACAAAATATAATGAAACTAGAGATTCAATCCAAACGATTTTAAAGGTTAATAATGAACGTAGCAAAGAAAATATGTGAATAATAATAAAATAATAAACCGAGGGAAAATGTACTGGGGTTTGCATGCATGAGTCATGCTGGGGTCATCTCATATAAGGAATATAATTTTCTTGGAATTTGTTAGTGCCTGTAGTTTTTGTCTCTTTCACCAATGACCTAACCTATCTTCGAGCCAAGAAATTGTTTTTCCTTTTCATTTTTCTAAGTGACGCTATTTCAATATGGAGGATATGCATACTGGAGCATATTTGGATACATCAGCAACATATTGACTTTTAATGTATATCGTTGTACTGAGAGATTCGGATCTAATCAACTACTCTCAGATGTGTAATAAGAGGTGCACAAAAAAAAAGTTTTAAGATATTTTTTCAAAATCTATGTTTTAGAAGTTACTAGTATTGTATTCCAAATTAATTATACCTCGAAGCAATTGGGATCATGTTCGATTTTCAGATACATTGTTTATTTATTTATTCTATAGTTATTTGGATATTTATATTTTATTTATATACACGTTTTTTTTTTTTTTTTTTTATATACACGTTATGTGTGAAGGGCTTGGTTTTTTCTTGTTAAAAGGTGTGTTTCTTCTAATTTATACGTTTTCTCTAGTTTTTTATTGAATATAATTGCGATGATAATTTTGCTACATATCAATATATCAGTGCCTAGAAAATCACCATACAAAATAAATATTATTAACTATAGCTATCAAATTCATTAAATCTAATCGAAAACGTGGAATCAAAATACAAGTAGGGTAAAGTTAAAAGAGCAAAGATGTCGATATCAATGCCAACTAGCTGCTTTTGATATAAATGCAACAGTTCGGAGAGAAAAAGAGTTAGAACTCGTTCTGACCCCCCAAAAAGAGGAGAGTTAGAATTAGTCAAAATCAAAAACACTTAATCATAGTAATCAGTGTTTCATTTTATACACGTAATTCCAAACTATAAGTAAAGTATTTATAATTAAAGGAAATTTTATACAAATGAACAACTTCAAAGGTATACGGTACAACAAAGTTTCTAATCAAGACACTTGCGTTAGTGTTTTTCGTTCGTATCTCTCACGAACCCACAAGTCCAATTATTTGCCCTTTTATATATATAAAAACAAATACTTTATTGTTAAAATCTGAATTGCAAACAGCTGTTGTTTCCTTCTAACTCTCGACTCTTGTCTTTTTCAGAAGTACCAATCATATGGCCAATATTGTGTACTACCCCATATTTTATTTCCTTCTCCAATTAACTAAAGATTTTTATGACATTATTTTATATTCAGACATATTCCTACGTACTTTGGCATCTTATATTCACGCCTTCGCTTATTTGGTAAAAAAACATTTCTCTGGATTTTAAAAGTTTAATTTCATAAATACAAAATGCTTACACAAATAAATCTACATATAGATGCAAATTCGGATAAAAAAAAATTTCAATGGTTTTATAAAAAATATGTTGTTATATTATATTGAAACAACTTTTACTACTTTGTTTCTATGTCAACACGATTGAGTAGGAGTTATTGTTGGGGTAGATTAAGCTAGATACATGTTGTGAAATAGATAATTAAATCATTTAAACAAAAGTCCTTTTTATATGATGGTACTTTGAATATATTATTAATTCTAAAAAGTTTATTTTCTTATGCGGGGACGTTTGATACCTGTGAACTTTAGGCTCACACCATTAAATGATTCTCAAAAATATTCAATTTTAGTTGGTTCTAATACCAACATGGAATGCATATATGGAGAATAGTGAACCTGGAAATGATTGTTTGTGTTTAATTGATTATTAATTAATAAATAATCACAAAAATTAATCTATTTTCATTTGCGTTAAAAATAACTGATTTTTGCTTCTTAAATAATACTATAATCGAATTTACCAGTTGGGTTTTAAACTAGTTGTAGAAAACTTATTATAAATATAATATAATTTAATAATGGATTTTCTGAACAATTTATATATCTGTGTTTAACTTTTATTTTCGTTTAATTTTGATAACAAAAAAAATCAAATAAAGCTAGTTTAAAAAAACTCAGCACAAACTAATAAATTTAAGCTATTAATAGGTATATTCTTGAAATTGACGAGAGAAAATAAACTAAAAATAAATATCATAGTGTTGACGAAAGATAAAATGAAATCCAGAATCATATATCTAATGCTACTTTGAGTGTTTCGAAATTAAATCTCAAAATATTACGATTTGGTTATCTACAAAATATAGCTTAGAGTTAAGAGAAAAAAAAAACAAAGTATAGTGTCGATATTTTTTGCATTGATATAATTATAAAATAAAATAAATGACAGAAGAGTTTCTTTATATTTCATACAAATCAATAAGATTATTTGTTTGGGTTGCGATTGAGCTATTTATTATATATGGTTCGGGGTTTGTACTCGTTAACAATAGAGAATTGTACTCCAAGGTTTTAAATATATATAGACACAAGTGACATAGTTTTCACCAGCATCGGCGGCAACATTAATAAACAGCCTTTAATATTAAAAATGCATGCATAAAGAATTAACAATTACTATAATTTTATACTATGATGCACATGTCATTTATTTATTATAAGTATATATATATGACCATCTCATGTTCACATTTATTTGTCAACGATGTATTCACATTCTTAATCCGAGTAACCGGTGGTGATTCCGTGATTGATAGCTAACCAGCGTAAGTATTAATAAATAGACCCAAAAATAATTGAGATAATAAAGTAATACAGAAAATTTGATCATGCTCGTGTTTCTCGTGTGTTCAAAAGGAGGGCTCAAAGCTTTATAGGTACAACTGGAGGCTTCAAGCTCGCGTTACATGCATGCAACTCCCATTTCCTCGGTTCTCACTCAAAAAACTAAACGAAGTGTTATGATCCCTTGATGCAATGCAAAACAATCTAATGCCCTTTTTAAAAATAAAATAAAAAATGCAAAGCAATCGATCGAGCTAGTAGAAGAGTCGATTTTTTTTTTTCATTTAATATGTTTATAATGGACAAACTGAAAATATTTATTTTTGTTCAAATGTGATTTTTTAGATTGAACTGTTAGTATTGTTGTTTTATTGCGATCTAAATTGTAAATACCTATTTAGATTGCCATCATATTAAAAACAATACTACTAACAGTGCATAATTTTTATTTGTCTAGTGATGGCCATTTAACTGATGTTATGTAAAATACCATTCTTATCAATAAATATTCTCAAGGAACCTTTTAAAACAATTTTGAAGTATTTTGAACTTATGAAAAGGTTTAGACTGATTATACAAAGAGAAAAGTAACCTATCAATATAACTTCACTCTGAATATTCAAATAAAAAAATCAAAATATAACTTATTGTATATATATGAACACGTAAATTTAATGTCGTAGAGTTGTTTCGAATTCGGATTCAATTCCCCGAAATCTGGTATCTAAAAAAAATTCAGTTAATTACCATTCAGAAAGTAATTGCTTTTCGATAAACAAATTTCCGAGATAGCTAGTTAAACTGATGGACAATAATATGAGATAGAGCCAAATGTTAGCTAATAACGTGTGTATATACGGATCAAAATTCATCATGTCACAGCTATAGAGATCCAAATATAATAATTTAGCGAGTCCACAAATTCCAAATTTTGAGTCCTTGGCACATGTGTTCGCTTAAGTTCTAGACTATATGATGTCCTTGGGTCTAGGAACCTAGACGCACAAAAGTTATAAAAAGAAAGACTAAATGAGTTTTATTTCCTCTTGACCAAAAAAAAAAGAGTTTAAATTCCTCAATAATTGGAACCAAAGAGATGTGATCCGCTTTTGATCCTATCTTCTTGTTTAAATAATTAAATCAAATTGGACAATTATTGATCGAAACCAAATGAAAATCATGGAAATAACCATAGTTTTCAACAATATTTTCATATTTTCAACGTAAAACTATTAGTTATTTAATGGTATATATACTACTAAGTTGCAGCAGGGAGTAGAAGAGAAAAATCAAAAGAGTTCGTTAAGAAACTTGTTCTATCTTTAGACTTGAATCAAATTTCACATTCTGAAAACACATGTTTTAAAAAAAAAAAATTATTTGAATAAATTTAACACTCTTTAAAAAAAACAACTAAGTTGCAGCATTTTTACCTAGATAAACAATGTTTGGGTGTTCATGCTCCCTATATATATATATATATATATATATCTTTCAACTTTCTAAATGTTAATCTTAGATGCACATGATGGTGGATCAACTTGGTGTATTACAGCTTTTATAGTTGGCAACCGATATTGAATTCATATGATACTACAATCAAAATCCAAATATCCAAAGTTGAACGTATTACTTACTTATACGGCCAAACTATTAGACCAAACGGAAGGAAAATTCAAAGACTATTATATTTTGTAAAATATGATAGAATAGGCTAGGTGGCTCAAGAAATTCTCGAGTCATCTAGAGACGCAAGCTTGGATTCCATCGATAAAAAACAAAATTATATTTTCTGGTCCATAACCCATAAAAATGTTAAGTATCTTTTTGAGTTATTTCTTTCTGTGAAATAATCATATATGATCCATAAAATTCTTGCAACTTTTGATAGATTAGCAAGAAGAATGGCGTGGTCATCCTCTTAATTTGACTTGTACGCTAGAACTTAGAAACACACGGTTTAGTTAAAGTTTAAACTAAGCTAGTTAGAAGGAAAATATAATTAAAAAATATATATACGTCTAATTAATTAAAAGTTAAAATATAGCTTAAATTAAAAAAATGCGAATAGCTTTTAATGATCGAAAAGAGCCAGAGAGAGTTTCCTATTTAAACTCCTCCTCTGACTCTCTCAATCCCTCCCCTGCACCTCTCTCTCTCTGAACATACTCCGTTCTTTCTCCCTCTACATCTGCCAGTTTCTGTTCTAAGCTTTGAGGTAGAACTACTAAATCCTCCTTTCAGCTACTTCCTTGTTTCCTTCTTTGTGTTTACCAACATTTCGTTGGTTCTGTCTTTGCTCAAAAACTCCCTGCTTGGGGTCAGCTCTAGGTTTATACCGTTTTACTTTGATTAATACATTCAGTAATACAGCCAATTTATCATCAACATGAGTTACGACAGCCACAACTATGTTGTGTTGTCCACACACGTGTTACTGTTAGATGCATACAGGATACGTACATATATAGACATAATCTCTTTTGTTTGTATATGTACTAGTAATTAATTTGAATCAATTAAGTGGCTGTAATTAGCTGAATCTCTCAGATCACGTCTGAAAAAAATGGAAAAATCTTATCCCGACTTTCTTAGGACACAAGGAACTCTGTCCATTCGTTTCACACAATTATTTGTGTTAATTTCGTTTTTAAATTCTAATCTGAAGAAATCCATTTGTATCATTATTGTCTATGAAAAATGTATGTGATTCAGAATCAGAACCCTAATTAAATTAACAACTCATTATATATTTAAATTCTAAGAAAAAAAAATCTTTATATTGAAGATTTTTCTATGATCCAGTTGTTTCAGATAATGGAGTTCGAAAACCAGTACGTGCTTGCAACGACGCAGAAGTACGATTGTCTCTTGTTTGGTACGTACGTCCCTAACCGGAATAAACCCATATAACTTAAGTACTTAATATTAGCTACATGAGCATAGTTTCCTGACCAAGTGCTTGTCAAAAAATTCTCTTCAGATTTGGACGATACTCTTTATCCTCTTAGCAGTGGAATCGCAAGAGAGTGTGGGCAGAACATCAGAGGTAACGTTTTCTATCTCACTATCAAGTTAGCGACTAATAAATATATAGTTCATTTCTAATATCGGTTTTTATTTATCCGGTACGACAGATTATATGGTCGAGGAACTCGGTATACCCAAGGACAAAATCGTTGAATTGTCTAATCTTCTCTACAAGAACTATGGAACAACAATGGCCGGTCTTAGAGTACGTGCTCAATTATTATTTCAGTTGTTTTATATAGACATTTTTCTTGGTATCATCCTAATTAGCCCGATACGTCTTCTTGTTTCAGGCGATCGGATATGACTTTGACTACGACGAATATCACAGATTCGTCCACGGTCGTTTACCGTACGACAACATTAAACCCGACCCTGTTCTTCGAAGCCTCTTGCTTAGCCTTCCTCTCCGCAAAGTTGTACGTGTTACATTTACTTAAATACCTACCACACACTATATTTTTATTATATAGTTTTGATAAACAGCTAAGCAACATTTTCCTGCGTTGTTAGATATTTACAAACGCGGATAGAGTTCACGCGGTCAAGGCGTTGAAGAGGCTGGGGTTAGAGGATTGTTTCGAAGGGATCATATGTTTCGAAACGCTTAACCCGACGCACACAAAGGCTGCGTCTGGGAATACCGACATTTTTGATATCGTTGGACATTTTGACCGGTCTGAACCGGTTAGTTCACTTCCGAAAACGCCTATCTTGTGTAAACCGTCCGAGGCTGCTATTGAGAAAGCTCTCGAAATCGCCAATATTGACCCTACCCGAACGGTAAAGTTAACCGAAGTTTTAATTAATAATTGTTTTCCGATTTAAAAAGAAACGAGGACAACAGAATAAAAAAATTATTTTATTTCTCATGGCAGCTGTTCTTTGAGGACAGTGTTCGAAATGTCCAAGCTGGAAAACGCGTCGGTCTCGACACCGTTCTGGTACAATTACTTTCGTTAAACCAAACCGGAATCTAAACTAATCAAACCGGATATGCAGTTGACACTTGAGGTTGTTGTTTTCAGGTTGGTGCATCAAACAAAGTCAAGGGAGCAGATTACGTCTTGGAAAACATTCACAACATGAAGGAGGCGTTACCGGAGTTATGGAAATCGGACAGAAAATCGGCTGATGTTGGATATTCCGGCAAGGTCGCCGTTGAGACACCTGTTACAGCTTAGGACTGTTTCACCACCGTTGTACCTAATTTTCATCCACTGCCATTTTCAATCTTTTTCAAATGACGTTATGTCATTTTTGTTTTTCGAGTCGTGTTTATAAATTTAAATAAAAGCCGAAAAATAATCTCCAGCTAGTTTGCAAGAGAAATAAAAAAACTAAAAATCTCCCAGTCGAGTGGAATATGAAACTAGTCAATACACTTGATCCGAACAATTTCAATATACACTTCTAGAATTCAAACTAAAAACAGCTATTCTAGAAGTTAATAAGATCTCAGCATACCATCATTTAATTATCTGGTATTCTTTCTACATTACATACATATACTTATGATTGGATATTCTTTACTTTATTTTATAAAATACAGCTACATGCTAAATTTTGTTGATATTGTCGTATCCAATATGATTAGTTTAAAAATCTACAATGTCAATAGTCGATAACTTGATATTTATTGGCTTAGGCAAAGATTATTTAAATGAGAGTTTGATTTTATTTTCTTCTAAATCTCTTTTTAAAGTACTCATGACAGACTTGACAGTTCAGTGACAGTTGTTTAGGAATATGCCCAGAACAAATAATTTCATGGCTGAGAACGAACGAACAATGAACCTTTCACCCCTAAGAAGAGTCATCGTTTTACAGATGAAAAAACGGCACGCAGTTACTTCTTCAAAATGATCGATACCCATAAATGAACGTATCTGGCCCATTGCAGAACACAGACATAGAAGTTGGGCCCAAAATGTGATGAAGAGATTAATAAGAGTGTCAGTAACCTGCACCGCTAATAAATTGACACGTGTCATGCACACCATTAATGCGCGTACCGATCGCTTATAACGTCTCATCAAACTCTCTTTAATGGCTTCGGAGAGCGTTACTGTGTAGTCATTCCGAAAATTTCTAGAGCTTCGAGAGTTTCTCCAATGGCGAATCTTCCCACCGTTCTCGTTACCGGCGCTAGTGGCAGAACAGGTACTCACTCTTCCGTTTTGTTGCCGTCAGTTTTAGGTTTTACTGAGTAATTCAGAGGATCTCAAAGGTTCTAGCGTTTAGTGATGTTATGTTGATTATTATAGTGGAGGTTTATGATCCAATATTTGGGATTCAAACGTTTCATTTATGAGTTTAGAGTTTATGCATGTGATGATGATTTTGTTGTTATAATGGAAATTGATAGGTCAGATTGTGTACAAGAAGCTGAAGGAGAGTTCAGACAAGTTTGTGGGGAAGGGTTTTGTGAGAACTCCTGAAGGGAAAGAGAAGATTGGAGGAGAATCTGATGTTTTCATTGGTGATATAAGGGATGTTGATACCATTACCCCTGCTGTTCAAGGGATCGATGCGCTTGTGATTCTTACTAGCGCTGTCCCCAAGATGAAACCTGGTTTTGATCCAACCAAAGGTGGAAGGCCTGAGTTCATGTTCGATGATGGACAATACCCTGAACAGGTATTTTGCCAAGAACATTGTTAATTCTTCAAATGTCAGCTTGGTTTGTGTTCACTGCAGCATTTTGTGTGGGTGTAGGTTGATTGGATTGGGCAGAAGAACCAGATAGATGCTGGTATGTTCATCCTCTCTTGTTACTTGTATTTGTCTTGTTAAGGAGTATAAAGTGCCTTAATTTAGTGAGCTTGCTTCTGTGAACAGCCAAGGCTGCTGGAGTTAAGCATATTGTCTTGGTTGGGTCCATGGGTGGAACAAATCCAGATCATCCTCTGAACAAACTGGGAAATGGGAACATACTGGTTGCTTAACATTTCTCTGTTTTTTTTTCCTTTTCAAAATGAGGTTGGTATCTTATGTGACTAGTAACCTTTGGCTACCTTATGTGGGTGGTTCAGGTTTGGAAGAGGAAAGCTGAACAGTACCTTGCTGATTCTGGAACTCCTTACACAATAATCAGGTACAAACAAACTCTTTTCTAAATGCTTCTTCTATGTTAACTACTATATAACCGTTTTTATATTGTTTGTTGAAATACCTCAGTTCTGTAGATTTAAAAAATTTCCTTTACGTTTCTTGTTATCCTAAACATCGTCTGTTGATGAAACTAGAGCTGGAGGACTTCTAGACAAAGAAGGAGGTGCACGAGAGCTCCTAGTTGGTAAAGACGATGAGCTTCTTCAAACAGACACTAAAACCGTCCCCAGGGCTGATGTTGCTGAAGTCTGCATTCAGGTTCGCTCACCAGCTTCTTCATTTTAAAGAATCAAATCATTACATTTTTCCTTGTGTTCTTCAATAGTTTTTTCCTCTTTTTATACAAATACAGGCATTGCTGTTCGAGGAAGCAAAGAACAAAGCTTTTGATCTCGGCTCAAAACCAGAGGGAACCAGTTCTCCCACCAAAGACTTCAAGGCTCTCTTCTCTCAAGTCACCGCTCGTTTTTAAATCTTTTTATCTTCTTGTTGCTACTGAATAATTTGGGATGTAATGTACCAAACCTTTAAAATAAAAATATCCGAGTACACTATGAGAAGAGTCAATAAAATGAGGTTCGTTCTTCTAAATTTGAAAGGAGCTTGGGGCCAAAAGAACAAGATTGAAAATACGAGGAACATTTGTAATTTGTTTAAAAAAACGGGGCAAAACTTAAATATCCAGTTTCTATCACCCGCTTGCTTCACTTGTCTTTCTATCGCCACATGAACCACCACCAGAGAGAAGGATTTGTTGAAAGTTTATTCTTCTTCCGTTATCAAACCATAGCGTTCAGGTGGCGTCTTCACCTGAAGCTACGACGATGATGTCGGTTAGAGCAATCAACGGTTGCTTCATCATCCGCACCGCCACTACCGCCGGCGCTCCTCCCGTCTCTCTATTTCGCCACCGTATTCAGCGACTCAGAGCCTCTCATCTCCGCGAATTCTCGAAATCAGGTTTCGGTTTCCCTCTACTGCGACAGAACACCGGTGGCGGCGATGCTCCGAGCTGCTCGTCTTGCGTTCACAGTCTCGTCGAAAGCGTTTCCCAAGAGCTCGAATCCATAAGCAGGCGCAAGCCAAGAGCTCGAATCAGAGTTCGCGCTAGTGTCAAGTACGTTATCACTATCCTTCTTTCTGTACAAACAGCAAAACTTAAAATCTAGAAGAATTCGAAAAAATTAAACGAGGATTATTGTAGAGTGAAATTAACAAGCTACGGAGAGGTTGTTGAGGATAAGCTAGTGAACCAGGAACTGGAGGCCGGTTTGCTTCTGGAGTTCAAGAAGGATCCAGAAAGGGTGTTGTTGGCAGTTACTCATAGACCTGATGGCAAGAAGAATTGGATGGTCTTTGATCAGGTTTCACTTTAATATAAATGCACTCATACATGCTCTTACCATGCCACATAGACTTACTGAAACTTTAATTGTGTAGAATGGTGTTTCTTGTTCCATCAAACCGCAGCAAATTACGTACATCGTCCCGGGTGTTCATAATTTTGACCATACAGGGCTTACTGATTTTCTCCACAAGGCTCAGGATAACTTGGTACGTAATGCTAATTACTGATTGTCAAAGTTTTTTGAAAGCTTTTTTTTTTTCCCTTTTCTTGGGGTTTCTAGTCTAAGATGAGGTTGTCATGTTACATGAATGAGCTTGTAGTTATTATTTCAATGCAGGATCCTCAACTGCTTGAGTTTGCTTGGGTCGAGTTGCTTGAGAAAAACAAACCTGTGACGCCAGAAGAGTTAGCAGAGGTAGCATATCTTTTAGTGAATGCAGCTGTCGAGGCCTGTTTTTGACAATGCTTTTAATATTTTCAGATTATTTATGGTCGCTCAGATCCTCTCGAAAGCTATTGTGCTCATTTTTTGCTCTCAAAAGATGAGTTATACTTTTCTGTCTTGGAGTCGAAAGGTTCTCGATCAATCTATAGCCCCCGCCGTACTGAACAGGTATTTTTCTCTGCATTTTTTTTCATCTGTATTCATAGGTTCATCTTTGTCACTTGAAGGTGTTCTCCATATCTTTTCTATCCTTGGTAGTGTTAGACTTCCAGTCCTTATATATTAGGATTTCATTTGTTTTATCAAGTAATGCTGAGCTTCATTTAGTTTCCATGATTTTGTTAAATCGAGTAAAAAGAATTCTAGGTGTATGAAATTTGTAACAATATTTAGAGAGCATGGCTGAGATTTGACCTGGTTTGTTGGGTTATGCTATTATCAGGCTTGATGATATGTAATTAATGAAACAGATCTTGATTCTGTGGTTTTGACTCTTATAGTTATTGATGCTTGACCACCTTATATTCTCTGATATTCTGAAGTTGTTTGTTGTTTTTCTTGTAGGTGGAAGAACTTTTACGCAGGCAACGTGTGAAGGAGGCAGAAGAAAGAGAGTTTCAGGAGTTTATTCAGTTGCTGAAGTCTGCCAAGAGCGCGCCTAGTCACACTAAGCCCCCCAAATCTTCATGGCTAGCTAATGATAAAGTGCGGGAAAATATCGACTCACTTAAAGCGTATGCTATTGATGCGTGGGCAAGCACTGACCAACGGAAATTGGCCGGAGTGGTGAGTCAGCCACATTCATCTCTGCTAGCATTTTTTAAAGTTGTTATAATACGCATGCGAAGCTACATCTCCCAAAGATTTTTATTTGGTTGTTGAAGCAAAATCACAATCTTTTTGAAATCTAATGTATTTTTGTGGTTCCTTCATGACAGATCTTAAAATCCATGGGATTACAGAAAACGGCTGTCTCGGCACTAAACCTTCTTATAGATATTGGATATTTTCCTGTACATGTCAATCTTGATCTGCTTAAGCTGAATCTCCCTACCCACCACTCAGATGCAATCGTTGAAGCTGCTGAAGTTCTTCTTTCAGAGTCATCTGATCTTGATGCGGTGAGCACTTTTTCCTGCACTTGGATATGTTTTTATATGATTTTTTTTTTGTCTCGTATTAGTGGTGATTTCGCAAAATGTTGGCAATAATTCTCCAAGATTCAAAATTCTTACTTGCTCATACCTTGTTTAGGCCAGGAGGATTAATCTCACACACTTGAAGGTATATGCAATTGATGTTGATGAGGCTGATGAGGTAAATACTTTCAAGTCTCTTATATTTCATTCTGTAAAGTCTTTTGAAAAGTCAAGTCTGAATGCTATGTCGTTTAACTGTGAGTATTCTTTCTGTTTCCATGGAATTTCTGCAGCTTGACGATGCTCTGAGTGCAACGAGATTGCAGGATGGACGGATAAAGATCTGGATACATGTTGCTGATCCTGCTAGATACGTTACACCTGGGAGCAAAGTGGACAGGTAAGTACGATGCATATCTTTGATGACTACAACAACATTTTTTTGGTCACTCTGATTTATTAGTATGTGCTCTAGAGAGGCAAGGAGAAGGGGAACTTCTGTCTTTCTTCCTACAGCTACGTACCCCATGTTTCCAGAAAAACTTGCCATGGAAGGAATGAGTTTGAGACAAGGAGAAACATGCAATGCTGTCTCTGTGTCTGTTGTCCTGCGTTCTGATGGCAGGTAACTCAATAATTCATTGCTCTTCTTTCGATTTCTTATCTACAGAATACTTAGAACTAAAAGAATACTATCAACTTCTTGTTATGTTACAGCATTGCAGAATATTCGGTAGAAAATTCAATAATCAGACCGACCTATATGTTGACATATGAAAGTGCTGCTGAGCTGCTTCACATGAACCTCCAAGAGGAGGTTGAACTGAGATTGCTGTCCGAAGCAGCTTTCCTCCGCTCTCAATGGCGCCATGAGCAGGTTGGCTTGAGTTTTGTGTGGTCTGTCATCAACAACCATAACAAAAACCATAGTTTTGCTAATGGTTTTATCTTGGCTAACATTTTCAGTCCAAAACGTTTAGTAGAGAACTTCTCTGGGCATTAATTTTTTTGCTGGATGCTGTTTTTTTTCTTGTAACACTTGCCTCTTTCTGGGCTTACACAGGGTGCAGTGGACACAACTACGCTAGAAACTCGTATCAAAGTGGTGAATCCTGAAGATCCAGAACCGTTGATAAATCTCTATGTAGAAAATCAGGCAGACCCGGCAATGAGACTTGTCTTTGAAATGATGATACTTTGTGGGGAGGTTGTAGCAACGTTTGGGTCTCAGCACAATATTCCATTGCCATATAGAGGACAGCCACAGTCAAATATTGACGTTTCTGCATTTGCGCATCTTCCGGAAGGACCTGTTCGTTCTGCATCCATTGTCAAAGTAATGCGTGCTGCTGAAATGAATTTCAGATGTCCTGTTCGACATGGAGTGCTCGGAATTCCTGGTTACGTTCAGTTCACATCTCCCATTCGTCGGTACATGGATCTTACCGCACACTACCAGGTAAACGGTTTTCACTCTCTCATGGTATCAAATGATTTGATCTATATGGATATCTATGGGGTGAATTCTCCCTTAACCTGGACAAACTCAGTGATTTGTCAAAACGTGTTGTTTGGGTTACAGATTAAGGCTTTTCTTAGAGGAGGTGACAATTTTCCATTCTCAGCTGGTGAGCTAGAAGGTATAGCAGCGTCCGTAAACATGCAAAACCGAGTGGTGAGAAAACTATGCAACAGTGGTCTTCGTTATTGGATAATAGAGTTTCTCAGAAGGCAACAAAAGGGTAAAAAATACTCCGCGTTGATCTTGAGATTTGTCAAAGACCGTATCGCATCCCTTTTGTTGGTTGAGGTAATTGCTTGATACAACCAAAAACAAATCTCTGGATAAGCGTTGCATATTATACAACAAAGGCCAATTAAAACTCACCCGTAAAATGTTTACAGGTGGGTTTTCAAGCAACCGCATGGGTATCAGAAGGAAAACAAGTGGGAGATGAAGTCGAAGTTCGAGTAGAAGAAGCTCATCCCCGCGACGATCTTATTCTTCTCAAAGAAGTTCTCTAGAGAGTTAACATTACCTTAGTTCCCAGACAGACTCATCAAAACATGGTTTTCTCTAAACATATGAGAGGCCTGAAACTGATAGAGAGTTTGTTTTTGCAGAATAGGTAACCGATCATCTCCACTAATATTCTAACTTTGGTTAGTGAATACAGAGATGTTTCTGATACTGCTTCCTAAACCTATATAATATGATATTGATGAATAATTAACACTACTATGCTCTTTTGGTAAAAAGGAAACTTGCTGAAGGACTCCTCCAGTGGTGGCTCGAGCTGTGGTCTGCTATAGGAGTTAAAACACATTGGTCATATGGTACGCGGTTATATGGTTCATGCAGTTTTACATGCTGTTGTTGTAAGTCGATATAGGTAACTTGATTTGGTTCTATGGAGCAAAAAGAAAAGGAATGTGAATAATAATACCATTTCGGTCTTGGATTTGATCTAAAAGCCTCTCAAAACAGAAGTAGAGAGCTTTGGGAAAGGTATAAACCTGATATCCAAGTACGTAGCTTGGACCGTAAGGTAGGTCAGATCTAATCATATGGACATCACATTGTTAACCCTTAACTCTAGGATTAAGGGTACCTATGATAGTTTACAAAGTCAAAACCGAGACTTTAGTTTGCGCGTGGTGGAACATGAAAATAAATGTCAAATGCTGAAAATGTACGTCGTATTAGATAAGCGTATCAACAAAAATTAAATGTGAAGCTACAGGTAAATGAATATTTTCATGTTACTATGTTCCTGCATCATGTTTACTCACCATTAATACCGGTCACCGACTAGTTGATAATTTGATACATACGTAAGAATAATTATCCATGTATATCAACTTATAAAACATATGAACAATGTATAGTTTCTTAGCTGACACTATACAAAAGCATTTTTCTAAATAAAATTAAAAGTTTAAAGGGCCTATGAGATGAACTAAGTTGTATCTCTGTGATTAACGTCATATTTACTAATAATTAATGAAACATTTACCCAACTTGTAAGTATTAAACCAAGAAAGAGTAATGTTACGGTTTTATTCTACATTGAGAAACATTAAACTAATGCTCGATGTCAAGTGGTACGGACGAAGTTGGATCTAATGACTTAACTGCACATGCACATATCTTTAGTATTTTTCTTCACACCTTTAGCCTAACAATGCTTAATCTATTGAAAATAATCACAACCTAAATTTATATATATATATATATATATATATATGTATGTATGACAAACTTATTTTCATGGTACATGAGCATCATTTCTAATTTTTCAAATAGTAATTTATTTAAACCTTATGTACCCTTTAATGAGTGGGTTAGCTCTTATACCACCTAATAAGTGGACTAACCCCTATAAAATCATTATTTTTTTAGAGAAACATAAACATCTAAGGTTTTAAACCTCTTTAATTTTCATATTATGTCAATACATGATGCAGCTATGCAATAAAACAAAAATATCATATTTTCTTATTTTTCTTGAAATATGTGGGCTAATCCTTACGAAATACTGAATTTTCTGCTAAATGATATCTATAATATTTAATCCCTTTAATGTTATTTAAAAATAACTTATCACACCCTAAATTTATATATATGTTTGGTAAACTTATTTTCATGGTAGATAAACATCATTTCTATTTTTTAATAAGTAATTTAATTAAACTTTATATTCCCCCTTATGAGTGGACTAACCTCTATAAAATCTCTATTTTTAGGGAAACGGAAACATCTAAAGTCTTAAACCCCTTTAATATTCATACTATGTCAATGCATGATGCAGGTATGCAATAAAAAAAATATATCATATTTTCTTATTTATCTTGAAATCTAAGGGTTAACCCCAATGAAAATATTGATTTTTTTTGATAAATGCTATCTATAATATTTAATCTCTTTAGTGTTATTTACAAATAACTAATTACACCCTAAATTTATATATATGCATGGTAAACGTATTTTCATGGTAGATGGGCATCATTTCTAATTTTTCATTAAGTAATTTATTTAAACTTCATATACCATTTATGAGTGGACTAACCCCTATAAAATCTCTATTTTTTTTATAGAAATGGAAACATCTAAGGTCTTAAACCTCTTCAATATTCATATGATGTTAGTGCATGATGCATCTATGCAATAAAATAAAAATATTATATTTTCTTATTTATCTTGAAATGTGTGGGCTAACTAATTACACCCTAAATATCTATAATATTTGATCTCTTTAGTGTTATTTAAAATAATTAATCACACCCTAAAAACATATATTTGTATAGTAAGCGTATTTTCATGGTAGATGGGCATCATTTCTAATTTTTCGATAAGTAAATTATTTAAACTTCATATATCACCTAATAAGTGGACAAACCACTATAAAATCTCCATTTTTTGTGAATCGGAAACATCTAAGGTCTTAAGCCTATTTTATATACATATTATATCAGTGCATGATGAAGCTATGCAAGAAAACAAAAATTTCACTTTTTCTTATTTATCTTTAAATATATGGACTAACCCCTACGAAAATACTGAATTTTCTAATAAATGATATCTATAATATTTAATCTCTTTAGTGTTATTTAAAAACAACTAATCACACCCTAAATTTATATATATGTATGGTAAACGTATTTTCATGGTAGATGGACATCATTTCTAACTTTTTATTAAAAAACTTATTTAAACTTCATATACTACCTAATAAGTGGACTAACCCCTGTAAAATCTCTGTTTTTTAGAGAAACAGAAACATCTAAGGTCTTAAACCTCTTTAATATTCATACTATATCAATGCATGATGAAGCTATGCAATAAAACAAAAATATCATTTTTTTTTATTTATCTTGAAATCTGTGAGCTAACCCCTACGAAAATACTGAATTTTCTAATAAATACTATCTATAATACTTAATCTCTTTATTGTTATTTAAAAATAACTAATAACACCCTAAACTTATATATATGTATGGTAAACATATTTTCATGGTAGATGGGCATCATTTCTAATTTTTTATTACAAAATTTATTTAAATTTCATATACTACCTAATAAATAGACTAACCCCTATAAAATCTTTATTTTTTAGGGAAACGGAAACATCTAAGGTCGTATACCTCTTTAATATTCATACTATGTCAATGCATGACGCAGCTACGCAATAAAACAAAATATCATATTTTCTTATTTATCTTGAAATCTGTGGGCTAACTCCTATGAAAATACTGATTTTTTCTGATAAATGCTATCTATAACTAATCACAACCAAAATTTATATATATGTATGGTAAATGTAATTTCATGGTAGATAGACATCATTTCTAATTTTTCAATAAGTAATTTATTTAAACTTCATATACCCCTTATGAGTGGATTAACCCCTATAAAATCTCTATTTTTTAGAAAAACGGAAACATCTAAGGTCTTAAACTTCTTTAATATTCATAAGATGTCAGTGCATGATGCAGCTATGCAATAAAACAAAAATTTTATATTTTCTTATTTATCTTGAAATATGTGGGCTAACCCCTACGAAAATACTGAATTTTCTAATAAATACTATCTATAATATTTAATATCTTTAGTGTTATTTAAAAATAAATAATCACACCCTAAATTTATATATATGTATGGTAAACGTATTTTCATAGTACATGTGCATCATTTCTAATTTTGTATTACAAAATTTATTTAAACTTCATATACTACTTAATAAGTGGACTAACCCCTATAAAATCTCTATTTTTTAGAGAAACGAAAACTTCTAAGGTCCTAAACTTCTGTAATATTCATACTATGTCAATGAATGATGCAGCTATGCAATAGAAAAAAATATCATCTTTTCTTATTTATCTTGAAATATGTGGGCTAACCCCTATGAAAATACTGATTTTTCTGATAAATGCTATCTATAATATTTAATCTCTTTAGTGTTATTTACAAATAACTAATCACACCATAAATTTATAAATATGTATGGTAAAAGTAATTTCATGGTAGATGGGCATCATTTCTATTTTTTCAATAAGTAATTTATTTAAACTTCATATACCCCTTATGAGTGGATTAACCCCTATAAAATCTATATTTTTTAGAAAAACAGAAACATCTAAGGTCTTAAACCTCTTTAATATTCATAAGAAGCGAGTGCATGATGCAACTATGCAATAAAACAAAATATTATAATTTCTTATTTATCTTGAAATATGTGGGCTAACCCATACAGAAATATTGAACTTTCTAATAAATGATATATATAATATTTAATCTCTTTAGTGTTATTTAAAAATAAATAATCGCACCTTAAGTTTATATATATGTATGGTAAACGTATTTTCATGGTACATGTGCATCATTTCTAATTTTTTATTACAAAATTTATTTAAACTTCATATACTACCTAATAAGTGGACTAACCCCTATAAAATCTCTATATTTTAGAGAAACGGAAACATCTAAGGTCTTAAACCTCTTTAATATTCATAATATGTCAATGCATGATGCAGCTATGCAATAAAACAAAAATATTTTTTTTTTTTTTATTTATCTTGAAATCTGTGGGCTAACCCCTACGAAAAATACTGAATTTTCTGATAAATGCTATCTATAATATTGAATCTTTAATTTTAGTGTTATTTACAAATAAATAATCACACCCTAAATTTATACATTTGTATGGTAAACATAATTTCATGGTAGATGGGCATTTCTAATTTTTCAATAAGTAATTTATTTAAACTTCATATACCCCTTATGAGTGGATTAACCCCTATAATTTTTTTTTTTTTAGAAAAACGGAAACATCTAAGGTCTTAAACCTCTTTAATATTCATAAGAAGCCAGTGCATGATGCAACTATGAAATAGAACAAAATATTATAATTTCTTATTTATCTTGAAATATGTGGGATAACCCCTACAAAAATACTGAATTTTCTAATAAATGCTATCTATAATATTTAATCTCTTTAGTGTTATTTTAAAATAACTAATCACACCCTAAATTTATATATATGTATGGTAAACGTATTTTCATGGTACATGTGCATCATTTCTAATTTTTTATTACAAAATTTATTTAAATTTCATTACTACCTAATAAGTGGACTAACCCCTATAAAAATCTCTATTTTTTAGAGAAACGGAAACATCTAGGGTCTTAAACCTCTTTAATATACATACTATGTCAATGAATGATGCAGCTATGCAATAAAACAAAATTTTCATTTTTTCTTATTTATTTTGAAATCTGTGGGCTAACCCCTACGAAAATACCGAATTTTCTAATAAATGCTATCTATAATATTTAATATCTTTAGTGTTATTTAAAAATAACTAATCTCACCCTAAATTTATATATATGTATGGTAAACGTAATTTCATAGTACATGTGCATCATTTCTAATTTTTTATTACAAAATTTAGTTAAACTTCATATACTACCTAATAAGTGAACTAACCCCTATAAAATCACAATTTTTTAGAGAAACAGAAACATCTAAGGTCTTAAACCTCTTTAATATTCATACTATGTCAATGCATGATGCATCTATGCAATAAAACAAAAATATCATTTTTCTTATTTATCTTGAAATCTGTGGGCTAACCCCTACGAAAATATTGAATTTTCTGATAAATGTCATCTGTAATATTTAATTTTTTAGTGTTATTTAAAAATAAATAATCACACCCTAAAATTATATATATGTATGGTAAACGTATTTTCATGGTAGATGGACATCATTTTTAATTTTTTATTACAAACTTTATTTAAACTTCAAATACTACCTAATAAGTGGATAAACCCCTATAAAATCTCTATTTTTTTAGAGAAACGGAAACATCTAAGTTCTTAAACCTCTTTAATATTCATACTATGTCAATACATGATACAGCTTTGCAATAAAACAAAAAATCATATTTTCTTATTTATCTTGAAATATGTGGGCTAACCCCTATGAAAATACTGTTTTTTCTGATAAATGCTATCTATAATATTTAATCTCTTTAGTGTTATTTAAAAATAAATAATCACACCCTAAAATTATATATATGTATGGTAAACGTGTTTTCATGGTAGATGGGCATCATTTTTAATTTTTTATTACAAAATTTATTTAAACTTCATATACTACCTGATAAGTGAACTAACCCCTATAAAATCACTATTTTTTTAGAGAAACAGGAACATCTAAGGTCTTAAACCTCTTTAATATTCATACTATGTCAATGCATGATTCATCTATGAAATAAAACAAAAATATCATTTTTTCTTATTTATCTTGAAATATGTGGGTTAACCCCTACGAAAATACTGAATTTTCTGATAAATGCTATATGTAATATTTAATCTCTTTAGTGTTATTTAAAAATAAATAATCACACCCTAAAATTATATATATGTATGGTAAACGTATTTTCATGGTAGATGGACATCATTTTTAATTTTTTATTACAAACTTTATTTAAACTTCATATACTACCTAATAATTGGACAAACCCCTAGAAAATCTATATTTTTTAGAGAAACAGAAACATCTAAGGTCTTAAACCTCTTTAATATTCATACTATGTCAATGCATGATGCAGCTATGCAATAAAACAAAAAATCATATTTTCTTAGTTATCTTGAAATATGTGGGCTAACCCCTACAAAAATACTGAATTTTCTAATAAATGCTTTCTATAATATTTAATCTTTAGTGTTATTTAAAAATAACTAATCACACCCTAAATTTATATATATGTATGGTAAACGTATTTTCATGGTACATGTGCATCATTTCTAATTTTTTATTACAAAATTTATTTAAATTTCATATACTACCTAATAAGTGGACTAACCCCTATAAAAATCTCTATTATTTAGAGAAACGGAAACATCTAGGGTCTTAAAACTCTTTAATATTCATACTATGTCAGTGCATGATGCAGCTATGCAATAAAACAAAATTTTCATTTTTTCTTATTTATTTTGAAATCTAGGGGCTAACCCCTACGAAAATACTGAATTTTCTAATAAATGCTATCTATAATATTTAATATCTTTAGTGTTATTTAAAAATAAATAACCACACCCTAAAATTATATATATGTATGGTAAAAGTATTTTCATGGTAGATGGGCATCATTTTAATTTTTTATTACAAACTTTATTTAAACTTCAAATACTACCTAATAAGTGGATAAACCCCTATAAAATCTCTATTTTTTAGAGAAACGGAAACATCTAAGATCTTAAACCTCTTTAATATTCATACCATGTCAATACATGATGCAGCTATGCAATAAAACAAAAAATCATATTTTCTTATTTATCTTGAAATATGTGGGCCAACCCCTATGAAAATACTGATTTTTCTGATAAATGCTATCTATAATATTTAATCTCTTTAAAGTTATTTACAAATAACTAATCACAGCCTAAATTTATATATATACGTATGGTAAACGTAATTTCCTGGTAGATGGGTATCATTTCTAATTTTTCAATAAGTAATTTATTTAAACTTCATATACCCTTTATGAAGTGATTAACCCCTATAAAATCTCTATTTTTTAGAAAAACGGAAACATCTAAGGTCTTAAAGCTCTTTAATATTCATAAGAAGCCAGTGCATGATGCATCTATGCAATAAAACAAAAATATCATTTTTTTCTTATTTATCTTGAAATCTGTGGGCTATCCCCTACGGAAATACTGAATTTCTTGATAAATGCTATCTATAATATTTATTTTTTTAGTGTTATTTAAAAATAAATAATCACACCCTAAAATTATATATATGTATGGTAAACGTATTTTCATAGTACATGTGCATCATTTCTAATTTTTTATTACAAAATTTAGTTAAACTTCATATACTACCTAATAAGTGGAGAAACCACTATAAATTCTCTATTTTTTAGAGAAACGAAAACATCTAAGGTCTTAAACCTCTTTAGTAATCATACTATGTCAATGCATGATGCAGCTATGCAATAAAACAAAAATATCATTTTTTCTTATTTATCTTGAAATTTGTGGGCTAACCCCTACGAAAATACTGAATTTTCTGATAAATACTATATATATTACTTAATCTCTTTATCGTTATTTAAAAATAACTAATAACACCCTAAATTTATATATATGTATAGTAAACATATTTTCATGGTGCATCATTTCTAATTTTTACTACCAAAATTTATTTAAACTTCATATACTACCTAATAACTGGAATAAACCCTATAAAATATCTGTTTTTAAGGGAAACGGAAACATCTAAGGTCTTATACCTCTTTAATATTCATACTATGTAAATGCATGATGCAGCTATGCAATAAAACAAAATATCATATTTTCTTATTTATCTTGAAATCTGTGGGCTAACCCCTACGAAAATACTGAATTTTCTGATAAATGCTATCTAAAATATTTAATATCTTTAGTGTTATTTAAAAATAAGTAATCACACCCTAAATTTATATATATGTATGGTAAACATATTTTCGTGGTAGATAAGCATCATTTCTAATTTTTTATTACAAAATCTATTTAAACTTTAAATACTACTTAATTAGTGGACTAACCCTATAAAATCTCTATTTTTTAAGGAAACAGAAATATCTAAGGTCTTAAACCTCTTTAATATTCATAAGATGTCAGTGCATAATGCAGCTATGCAATAAAAGAAAAATATTATATTTTCTTATTTATATTGAAATATGTGGGCTAAGCCCTACGAAAATACTGAATTTTTGATAAATGTTATCTAAAATATTTAATCTCTTTAGTGTTATTGAAAAATAACTAATCACACCCTAAATTTATATATATGTATGGTAAACATATTTTCGTGGTAGATGAGCATCATTTCTATTTTTTATTACAAAATTTATTTAAACTTTATATACTACTTAATTAGTGGAATAACCCCTATAAAATCTCTATATTTTATGGGAATGGAAACATCTAACGTCTTATACCTCTTTAATATACATACTATGTCAATGCATGATGCAGCTATGAAATAAAACAAAAATATCATATCTTCTTATTTATCTTGAAATCTGTGGGCTATCCCCTACAAAAATACTGAATCTTTTGATAAATGCTATCTATAATATTTAATCTCTTTAGTGTTATTTAAAAATAACTAATCACACCCTAAATTTATATATATGTATAGTAAACATATTTTCATGGTACATGGGCATCATTTCTAATTTTGTATTACAAAATTAATTTAAACTTCATATAATACCTAATAAGTGGACTAACCCCTATAAAATCTCTATTTTTTATTTTTTTAGGGAAACAGAAACATCTAAGGCTTAAACCTCTTTAATATTCATACTATATCAATACATGATACTGCTATGCAATAAAACAAAATATCATATTTTCTTATTTATCTTGAAATCTGTGGGCAAACCTCTACGAAAATACTGAATTTTCTGATAAATGCTATCTATAATATTTACTCACTTTAGTGTTATTTAAAAATAACTAATCACACCCTAAATTTATATATATGTATGGTAAACATATTTTCGTGGTAGATGAGCATCATTTCTAATTTTTTATTTCAAAATCTATTTAAACTTTAAATACTACTTAATTAGTGGCTAACCCCTATAAAATCTCTATTTTTTAAGGAAACGGAAATATCTAAGGTCTTAAACCTCTTTAATATTCATAAGATGTCAGTGCATAATGCAGCTATGCAATAAAAGAAAAATCTTATATTTTCTTATTTATCTTGAAATTTGTGGGTTAACCCCTACGAAAATACTGAATTTTCTGATAAATACTATCTATATTACTTAATCTCTTTATCGTTATTTAAAAATAACTAATCACACCCTAAATTTATATATATGTATGGTAAAAAGATTTTCATGGTAGATAGGCATAATTTCTAATTTTTTATTACAAAATTTATTTATATTTCATATACTACCTAATAAGTGGACTAACCCCTATAAAATCTCTATATTTTAGGAGAATGGAAACATCTAAGGTCTTATACCTCTTTAATATACATACTATGTCAATGCATGATGCAGCTATGAAATAAAACAAAAATATCATATTTTCTTATTTATCTTGAAATCTGTGGGCTATCCCCTACAAAAATACTGAATATTCTGATAAATGCTATCTATAATATTTAATCTCTTTAGTGTTATTTAAAATAACTAATCACACCCTAAATTTATATATGTATGGTAAACATATTTTCGAGGTAGATAGGCATCATTTCTAATTTTTCAATAAGTAATTTATCTAAACTTCATATACCCCTTATGAGTGGATTAACCCCTATAAAATTTCTATTTTTTAGATAAATGGAAACATCTAATGTCTTAAACCTTTTTCATATTAATAAGATGTCAGTCCATAATGCAGTTATGCAATAAAACAAAAATAATATATTTTCTTACTTATCTTGAAATATGTGGGCATCCCTACGAAAATACTAAATTTTCTAATAAATGATATCTATAATATTTAATCACTTTAGAGTTATTTAAAAATAACTAATCAAACCCTAAATTTATATATTTGTATAGTAAACGTATTTTCATGGTACATGGGTATCATTTCTAATTTTTTATTTGTTAAACTTCATATACTACCTAATAAGTGAACTAACCCCTATAAAATCACAATTTTTCAGAGAAACAGGAACATCTAAGGTCTTAAACCTCTTTAATATTCATACTATGTCAATGCATGATTCATCTATGCAATAAAACAAAAATATCATTTTTTCTTATTTATCTTGAAATATGTGGGCCAACCCCTACGAAAATACTG
The DNA here is from genome assembly GCA_932364175.1 of Eruca vesicaria subsp. sativa. Taxonomy (NCBI): domain Eukaryota; kingdom Viridiplantae; phylum Streptophyta; class Magnoliopsida; order Brassicales; family Brassicaceae; genus Eruca; species Eruca vesicaria. The sequence continues at coordinate 169,659 of CAKOAT010486264.1, forward strand.
AATTTTCTAATAAATGCTATCTGTAATATTTAATCTCTTTAGTGTTATTTAAAAATAAATAATCACACCCTAAATATATATATATGTATGGTAAACGTATTTTCATGGTAGATGGGCATCATTTTTAATTTTTATTACAAACTTTATTTAAACTTCATATACTACCTAATAAGTGGACAAACCCCTATAAAATCTCTATTTTTTAAAGAAACAGAAACATCTAATGTCTTAAACCTCTTTAATATTCATACTATGTCAATGCATGATGCAGCTATGCAATAAAACAAAAATATCATATTTTCTTATTTATCTTGAAATATGTGGGCTAACCCCTACAAAAATACTGAATTTTCTAATAAATGCTATCTATAATATTTAATCTTTAGTGTTATTTAAAAATAACTAATCACACCCTAAATTTATATATATGTATGGTAAACGTATTTTCATGGTACATGTGCATCATTTCTAATTTTTTATTACAAAATTTATTTAAATTTCATAGACTACCTAATAAGTGGACTAACCCCTATAAAAATCTCTATTTTTTAGAGAAATGGAAACATCTAGGGTCTTAAACCTCTTTAATATTCATACTATGTCAATGCATGATGCAGCTATGCAATAAAACAAAATTTTTATTTTTTCTTATTTATTTTGAAATCTGTGGGCTAACCCCTACGAAAATACTGAATTTTCTAATAAATGCTATCTATAATATTTAATATCTTTAGTGTTATTTAAAAATAAATAATCACACCCTAAATTTATATATATGTATGGTAAACGTATTTTCATAGTACATGTGCATCATTTATAATTTATTTTTATAAAATTTAGTTAAACTTCATATACTACCTAATAAGTGAACTAACCCCAATAAAATCACTATTTTTTAGAGTATTAGAAACATCTAAGGTCTTAAACCTCTTTAATATTCATACTATGTCAATGCATGATGTATCTATGCAATAAAACAAAAATATCATTTTTTCTTATTTATCTTGAAATCTGTGGCCTAACCCCTACCAATTTTCTAATAAATGCTATCTATAATATTTAATATCTTTAGTGTTATTTAAAAATAACTAATCACACCCTAAATTTATATATATGTATGGTAAACGTATTTTCATAGTACATGTGCATCATTTATAATTTATTTTTATAAAATTTAGTTAAACTTCATATACTACCTAATAAGTGAACTAACCCCTATAAAATCACTATTTTTTAGAGAAACAGAAACATCTAAGGTCTTAAACCTCTTTAATATTCATACTATGTCAACGCATGATGTATCTATGCAATAAAACAAAAATATCATTTTTCTTATTTATCTTGAAATCTGGGGGCTAACCCCAACGAAAATACTGAATTTTCTGATAAATGCTATCTGTAATATTTAATCTCTTTAGTGTTATTTAAAAATAAATAATCACACCCTAAAATTATATATATGTATGGTAAACGTATTTTCATGGTAGATAGGCATCATTTTTAATTTTTTATTACAAACTTTATTTAAATTTCATATACTACCTAATAAGTGGACTAACCCCTATAAAAATCTCTATTTTTTAGAGAAACGGAAACATCTAGGGTCTTAAACCTCTTTAATATTCATACTATGTCAATGCATGATGCAGCTATGCAATAAAACAAAATTTTCATTTTTTCTTATTTATTTTGAAATCTGTGGGCTAACCTACGAAAATACTGAATTTTCTAATAAATGCTATCTATAATATTTAATATCTTTAGTGTTATTTGAAAATAACTAATCACACCCTAAATTTATATGTATGTATGGTAAACGTATTTTCATAGTACATGTGCATCATTTCTAATTTCTTTTTACAAAATTTAGTTAAACTTCATATACTACCTAATAAGTGAACTAACCCCTATAAAATCAGTATTTTTAGAGAAACAAAAACATCTAATGTCTTAAACCTCTTTAATATTCATACTATGTCAATGCATGATGCAGCTATGCAATAAAACAAAATTTTAATTTTTTCTTATTTATTTTGAAATCTGTGGGCTAACCCCTACGAAAGTACTGAATTTTCTAATAAATGCTATCTATAATATTTAATATCTTTAGTGTTATTTGAAAATAACTAATCACACCCTAAATTTATATATATGTATGGTAAACGTATTTTCATAGTAGATGTGCATCATTTCTATTTTTTTTTTTATAAAATTTAGTTAAACTTCATATACTACCTAATAAGTGAATTAACCCCTATAAAATCACTATTTTTTAGAGAAACAGAAACATCTAAGGTCTTAAACCTCTTTAATATTCATACTATGTCAACGCATGATGTATCTATGCAATAAAACAAAAATATCATTTTTCTTATTTATCTTGAAATCTGGGGGCTAACCCCAACGAAAATACTGAATTTTCTGATAAATACTATCTGTAATATTTAATCTCTTTAGTGTTATTTAAAAATAAATAATCACACCCTAAAATTATATATATGTATGGTAAACTTATTTTCATGGTAGATAGGCATCATTTTTAATTTTTTATTACAAACTTTATTTAAATTTCATATACTACCTAATAAGTGGACTAACCCCTATAAAAATCTCTATTTTTTAGAGAAACGGAAACATCTAGGGTCTTAAACCTCTTTAATATTCATACTATGTCAATGCATGATGCAGCTATGCAATAAAACAAAATTTCCATTTTTTCTTATTTATTTTGAAATCTGTGGGCTAACCCCTACGAAAATACTGAATTTTCTAATAAATGCTATCTATAATATTTAATATCTTTAGTGTTATTTGAAAATAACTAATCACACCCTAAATTTATATGTATGTATGGTAAACGTATTTTCATAGTACATGTGCATCATTTCTAATTTCTTTTTACAAAATTTANTGCTATCTATAATATTTAATATCTTTAGTGTTATTTGAAAATAACTAATCACACCCTAAATTTATATGTATGTATGGTAAACGTATTTTCATAGTACATGTGCATCATTTCTAATTTCTTTTTACAAAATTTAGTTAAACTTCATATACTACCTAATAAGTGAACTAACCCCTATAAAATCACTATTTTTAGAGAAACATAAACATCTAAGGTCTTAAACCTCTTTAATATTCATACTATGTCAATGCATGATGCAGCTATGCAATAAAACATAATTTTAATTTTTACTTATTTATTTTGAAATCTGTGGGCTAACCCCTACGAAAGTACTGAATTTTCTAATAAATGCTATCTATAATATTTAATATCTTTAGTGTTATTTGAAAATAACTAATCACACCCTAAATTTATATATATGTATGGTAAACGTATTTTCATAGTAGATGTGCATCATTTCTATTTTTTTTTTATAAAATTTAGTTAAACTTCATATACTACCTAATAAGTGAATTAACCCCTATAAAATCACTATTTTTTAGAGAAACAGAAACATCTAAGGTCTTAAACCTCTTTAATATTCATACTTGTCAATGCATGATGTATCTATGCAATAAAACAAAAATATCATTTTTTCTTATTTATCTTGAAATCTGTGGGCTAACCCCTACTAAAATACTGAATTTTCTAATAAATGCTATCTATAATATTTAATATCTTTAGTGTTATTTAAACATAACTAATCACACCCTAAATTTATATATATGTATGGTAAACGTATTTTCATAGTACATGTGCATCATTTATAATTTATTTTTATAAAATTTAGTTAAACTTCATATACTACCTAATAAGTGAACTAACCCCTATAAAATCACTATTTTTTTAGAGAAACAGAAACATCTAAGGTCTTAAACCTCTTTAATATTCATACTATGTCAACGCATGATGTATCTATGCAATAAAACAAAATTATCATTTTTCTTATTTATCTTGAAATCTGGGGGCTAACCCCAACGAAAATACTGAATTTTCTGATAAATGCGATCTGTAATATTTAATCTCTTTAGTGTTATTTAAAAATAAATAATCACACCCTAAAATTATATATATGTATGGTAAACGTATTTTCATGGTAGATAGGCATCATTTTTAATTTTTTATTACAAACTTTATTTAAATTTCATATACTACCTAATAAGTGGACTAACCCCTATAAAAATCTCTATTTTTTAGAGAAACGGAAACATCTAGGGTCTTAAACCTCTTTAATATTCATACTATGTCAATGCATGATGCAGCTATGCAATAAAAAAAAATTTTATTTTTTCTTATTTATTTTGAAATCTGTGGGCTAACCCCTACGAAAATACTGAATTTTCTAATAAATGCTATCTATAATATTTAATATCTTTAGTGTTATTTGAAAATAACTAATCACACCCTAAATTTATATGTATGTATGGTAAACGTATTTTCATAGTACATGTGCATCATTTCTAATTTCTTTTTACAAAATTTANTGCTATCTATAATATTTAATATCTTTAGTGTTATTTGAAAATAACTAATCACACCCTAAATTTATATGTATGTATGGTAAACGTATTTTCATAGTACATGTGCATCATTTCTAATTTCTTTTTACAAAATTTAGTTAAACTTCATATACTACCTAATAAGTGAACTAACCCCTATAAAATCACTATTTTTAGAGAAACAGAAACATCTAAGGTCTTAAACCTCTTTAATATTCATACTATGTCAATGCATGATGTATCTATGCAATAAAACAAAAATATCATTTTTTCTTATTTATCTTGAAATCTGTGGGCTAACCCCTACTAAAATACTGAATTTTCTAATAAATGCTATCTATAATATTTAATATCTTTAGTGTTATTTAAAAATAAATAATCACACCCTAAAATTATATATGTATGGTAAACATATTTTCGAGGTAGATAGGCATCATTTCTAATTTTTCAATAAGTAATTTATCTAAACTTCATATCCCCTTATGAGTGGATTAACCCCTATAAAATTTCTATTTTTTAGATAAATGGAAACATCTAATGTCTTAAACCTTTTTCATATTCATAAGATGTCAGTCCATGATGCAGCTATGCAATAAAACAAAAAATCATATTTTCTTATGCAATAAAACGTATTTTCATGGTAGATGGGCATTATTTTTAATTTTTTATTACAAACTTTATTTAAACTTCATATACTACCTAATAAGTGGACAAACCCCTATAAAATCTCAATTTTTTAGAGAAACATAAACATCTAATGTCTTAAACCTCTTTAATATTCATACTCTGTCAATGCATGATGCAGCTATGCAATAAAACAAAAAAATCATATTTTCTTATTTATCTTGAAATATGTGGGCTAACCCCTACAAAAATATTGAATTTTCTAATAAATGCTATCTATAATATTTAATCTCTATAGTGTTATTTAAAAATAACTAATCACACCCTAAATTTATATATATGTATGGTAAACGTATTTTCAAGGTACATGTGCATCATTTCTTATTTTTTATTACAAAATTTATTTAAATTTCATATACTACCTAATAAGTGGACTAACCCCTATAAAAATCTCTATTTTTTAGAGAAACGGAAACATCTAGGGTCTTAAACCTCTTTAATGTTCAATCTATGTCAATGCATGATGCAGCTATGCAATAAAACAAAATTTTCATTTTTTCTTATTTATTTTGAAATCTGTGGGCTTAACCCCTACGAAAATACTGAATTTTCTAATAAATGCTATCTATAATATTTAATATCTTTAGTGTTATTTAAAAATAACTAATCACACCCTAATTTTATATATGTATGTTAAACGTATTTTCATAGAACATGTGCATCATTTCTAATTTTTTATTACAAAATTTAGTTAAACTTCATATACTACCTAATAAGTGAACTAACCCCTATAAAATCACTATTTTTTAGAGAAACAGAAACATCTAAGGTCTTAAACCTCTTTAATATTCATACTATGTCAATGCATGATGCATCTATGCAATAAAACAAAAATATCATTTTTTCTTATTTATCTTGAAATCTGTGGGCTAACCCCTACGAAAATACTGAATTTTCTGATAAATGCTATCTATAATATTTAATCTCTTTAGTGTTATTTAAAAATAAATAATCACACCCTAAAATTATATATATGTATGGTAAACGTGTTTTCATGGTAGATGGGCATCATTTTTAATTTTTTATTACAAAATTTATTTAAACTTCATATACTACCTAATAAGTGGAGAAACCACTATAAATTCTCTATTTTTTAGAGAAACGGAAACATCTAAGGTCTTAAACCTCTTTAATAATCATACTATGTCAATGCATGATGTAGCTATGCAATAAAACAAAAATATCATTTTTTCTTATTTATCTTGAAATATGTG
>CAKOAT010486264.1:176446-246995 GCA_932364175.1 Eruca vesicaria subsp. sativa
ACCACTATAAATTCTCTATTTTTTAGAGAAACGGAAACATCTAAGGTCTTAAACCTCTTTAATAATCATACTATGTCAATGCATGATGTAGCTATGCAATAAAACAAAAATATCATTTTTTCTTATTTATCTTGAAATATGTGGGCTAACCCCTACGAAAATACTGAATTTTCTGATAAATACTATCAATAATATTTAATCTCTTTATTGTTATTTAAAAATAACTAATAATTCCCTAAATTTATATATATGTATAGTAAACAGATTTTCAAGATAAATAAGAAAATATAATATTTTTCTTTTATTGCATAGCTACATTATGCACTGACATCTTATATGTATGGTAAACGTAATTTCATGGTAGATGGGTATCATTTCTAATTTTTCAATAAGTAATTTATTTAAACTTCATATACCCATTATGGGTGGATTAACCCCTATAAAATCTCTATTTTTTAGAAAAACGGAAATATCTAAGGTCTTAAAGCTCTTTAATATTCATAAGAAGCCAGTGCATGATGCATCTATGCAATAAAACAAAAATATAATAATTTCTTATTTATCTTGAAATATATGGGCTAACCCCTACAAATATACTGAATTTTCTAATAAATGATATCTATAATATTTAATCTCTTTAGTGTTATTTAAAAATAAATAAGCACACCCTAAAATTATATATATGTATGGTAAACGTATTTTCATGGTAGATGGGCATCATTTTTTATTTTTTATTACAAACTTTAGTTAAACTTCATATACTACCTAATAAGTGGACAAACCCCTATAAAATCTCTATTTTTTAAGGAAACGGAAATATCTAAGGTCTTAAACCTCTTTTATATTCATAAGATGTCAGTGCATAATGCAGCTATGCAATAAAAGAAAAATATTATATTTTCTTATATAGTTATTTTCTTATAAATAATCACACCCTAAATTTATATATATGTATGGTAAACATATTTTCATGGTAGATGGGCATCATTTCTAATTTTTTATTACAAAACTTATTTATATTTCATATACTACCTAATAAGTGCACTAACCCCTATAAAATCTATATATTTTAGGGGAATGGAAACATCTAAGGTCTTATACCTCTTTAACATACATACTATGTCAATGCATGATGCAGCTATGAAATAAAACAAAAATATCATATTTTCTTATTTATCTTGAAATCTGTGGGCTATGACCTACAAAAATACTGAATTTTCTGATAAATTCTATCTATAATATTTAATCTCTTTAGTGTTATTTAAAAATAAATAATCACACCCTAAATTTATATATGTATGGTAAACATATTTTCGAGGTAGATAGGCATCATTTCTAATTTTTCAATAAGTAATTTATCTAAACTTCATATACCCGTTATGAGTGGATTAACCCCTATAAAATTTCTATTTTTAGATAAATGGAAACATCTAATGTATTAAACCTTTTTCATATTCATAAGATGTCAGTCCATAGTGCAGTTATGCAATAAAACAAAAATAATATATTTTCTTACTTATCTTGAAATATGTGGGCATCCCTACGAAAATACTGAATTTTCTAATAAATGATATCTATAATATTTAATCACTTTAGAGTTATTTTAAAATAACTAATCACACCCTAAATTTATATATATGTATAGTAAACGTATTTTCATGGTACATGGGTATCATTTCTAATTTTTTATTTGTTAAACTTCATATACTACCTAATAAGTGAACTAACTCCTATAAAATCACTATTTTTTAGAGAAACATGAACATCTAAGGTCTTAAACCCCTTTAATATTCATACTATGTCAATGCATGATTCATCTATGCAATAAAACAAAAATATCATTTTTTCTTATTTATCTTGAAATATGTGGGCTAACCCCTACGAAAATACTGAATTTTCTGATAAATGATATCTGTAATATTTAATCTCTTTAGTGTTACTTAAAAAAAACTAATCACACTCTAAATTTATATATATGTAGGATAAGCTTATTTTCATGGTACATGGACATCATTTCAAATTTTTCAATAAGTAATTTTTTTAAACTTCATATACCCTCTTATGAGTGGACTAACCCCTATAAAATCACTATTTTTTAGAGAAACGGAAACATCTAAGGTCTTAGACCTCTTTAATATTCATACTATGTAAATGCATGATGCAGCTATGCAATAAAACAAAAATATCATTTTTTCTTATTTATCTTGAAATCTGTGGGGTAACCCCTATGAAAATACTGAATTTTCTGATAAATAATATCTATAATATTTAATCTCTTTAGTGTTATTTAAAAATAACTAATCACACCCTAAATTTATATATATGTATGTTAAACATATTTTCAAGGTAGATAGGAATCATTTCTAATTTTTCGATAAGTAATTTATTTAAACTTCATATACCACCTAATAAGTGGACTAGCCATTATAAAATCTTAATTTTTTTGAGAAACAGAAACATCTAAAGTCTTAAACTTATTTAATATTCATATTATGTCAGTGCATAATGAATCTATGCAATAAAACAAAAATTTCATATTTTCTTATTTATCTTTAAATATATGGGCTAACCCCTACGAAAATATAGAATTTTCTCATAAATGCTATCTATAATATTTAATCTCTTTTGTGTTATTTAAAAAAACTAATCACACTCAAAATTTAAATATATGAATGATAAACTTATTTTAATGGTACATGAACATCATTTCTAATATTTCAATAAGTAATTTTAAACTTCATATACCCATTAATGAGTGGAATAACCCCTATAAAATCTCTCTTTTTTAGAGAAACGGAAACATCTAAAGTCTTAAAACTCTTTAATATTCATACTATATTAATGCATGATGCAGCTATGCAAAAAAATATATCATATTTTCGTATTTATCTTGAAATCTAGTAGTTAATCCCTACGAAAATACTGAATTTTCTGATAAATGATATCTATAGTATTTAATCTCTTTAGTGTTATTTAAAAATAACTAATCACACCCTAAATTTATATATGTATGGTAAACGTATTTTCATGGTACATGGGCATCATTTCTAATTTTTCAATAAATAATTTATTTAAACTTATATAACCCCTTATGAGTGGACTAACCCCTATAAAATCTTTATTTTTAGAGAAACGGAAACATCTAAGGTCTTGAATCTCTTTAATTTTCATATTATGTCAATGCATGATGAAGCTATGCAATAAAACTAAAATATCGTATTTTCTTAGTTATCTTGAAATATGTGAGGTAACCCCTACGAAAATACTGTATTTTCTAATAAATGTTATCTATAATATTTAATCTCTTTAAAGTAATTTACAAATAACTAATCGCACCCTAAATTTATATATATATGTATGTTAAACATATTTTCATGGTTGATGGACATCATTTCTAATTTTTAAATAAGTAATTTACTTAAACTTCATATATCCCCTTATGAGTGGACTAACCCTTATAAAATCTCTATTTTTTAGAGAAACATCAACATCTAAGGTATTAAATCTCTTTAATAATCATACGATGTCAGTGCATAATGCAGTTATGAATTAAAATAAAAATACCATATTTACTTATTTATCTTGAAATATATGGGGTAACCCCTAGAAAAATACTGAGTTTTCTGATAAATGTTATCTATATTATCTAATCTCTTTAGTGTTTTTTAAAAATAACTAATCACAACCTAAATTTATATATATATGTATGGTAAACATATACTTATGGTAGATGGGCATCATTTATAATTTTTTAATAAGTAATTGATTTAAACTTCATATATTATCTAATAAGTGGACTAACCCCTATAAAATCTCAATTTTTTTTAGAAACGGAAACATCTAAGGTCTTAAACCTATTTAATATTCATATTATGTCAGTACATGATGAAGCTATGCAATAAAACAAAGTTTTTATTTTCTTATTTATCTTGAAATATGTTGGTTAACCCCTACGAAAATACTGAACTTTCTGATAAATGCTATTTATAATATCTAATCTCTTTAGTATTATTTAAAACTAACTAATCACACCCTAAATTTATATATATGTCTGGTAAATTTATTTCATGGTAGATGGGCATCATATCTACTTTTTATTAATAAATTTATTTAAATTTCATATACCACCTAAGAAGTGGACTAAACCCTATAAAATCTCTATTTTTTAGAAACATAAACATTTAAGCTCTTAAACCTCTTTAATATTCATACTATGTCAATGCATGATGCATCTATGCAATAAAACAAAAATATCATATTTTCTTATTTATCTTAAAATCTGTGGGTTAACCCCTACAAAAATACTGAATTTTCTAATAAATGTTATCTATAATATTTAATCGTTGTAGTGTTATTTAAAAATAACTAATCACACCCTAAATTTATATATATGTATGTTAAATGTATTTTCATGGTAGATGGACATCATATCTACTTTTTTATTAAGAAATTTATTTAAAATTCATATAGCACCTAATAAGTGGATTAACCCCTATAAAATCTCTATTTTTTAGAGAAACAAAAACATCTAAGGTCTTAAACCTCTTTAATTTTCATACTATGTCAATGCATGATGTAGCTATGCAATAAAACAAAAATATCAGATTTTCTTATTTATCTTGAAATATGTGGACTAACCCCTACGAAAATACTGAATTTTCTGATAAATACTATCTATAGTATTTAATCTCTTTAGTGTTATTTAAAAATAACTAATCACACCCTAAATTTATATATATATATGTATGGTAAAATTATTTTCATGGTACATGGATATCATTTTTAATTAATTTTTTAAATAAGTAATTTATTTAAACTTCATGTACCCCCTTATGAGTGGATTAACCCCTCTCTAATATCCATACGATGTTAGTGCATGATGCATCTATGCAATAAAACAAAAATATCATATTTTCTTATTTATCTTTAAATATGTGGGCTAACCCTTACGGAAATACTGATTTTACTGATAAATGCAATCTATAATATTTAATCTCTTTAGTGTTATTTAAAAATAACTAATCAGACCCCAGATTTATATATATGTATGGTAAATTTATTTTCATAGTACATAGACATCATATCTAATTTTCCATTAAGTAATTTATTTAAACTTCATATATCACTTATTCAACTACTAAGTGGATTAACCCATATAAAATCTCTATTTTTAGAGAAACGAAACTCCTAAGATCTTAAATTCAACTCTATCTTAAATTACCTGACATGTGGAATTACTATCATATGATTTTTCAAGGAAGAACCTGACATGTGAAATTCCACAAGGAATAACCTCATGATTATTTTCATTAAATAAAGCATAACAATGCTTAAGTCTTATGAATTTTAGATATCTATCAATGCATTATATTTTCTTTAGGAGGCATGATGAAATGTTTATTAAAATATAAATACTACAATAAATTGTTTAGTCGATATTATATATGATTTTGTTAAATTAAATAAGATCAATGAATTTGATTCACAAAAAAAACATTATTTATTTAGAAATATGTAAAATCAAGAAAATAAAATAAAAGCATGTTATTCATGAAAGAATAAAAAAGAAAAATTATATGATAGAAGTTAGAATCTATAAGGTTGAAAATACTATTTATTATAAACGAAATCAATAAAAATTTTAAAAGAAAGTTGAAGAAGATATAGAGCATATATGATAGCACGAAAATAATAATTTTATGAGAAAACTTAATTTAAAAGTAAATATCTAATTTTTTATTTTTGTTATACAAAATATATTTAATAAAGAGTGACTTACGGTATCAAACACTTTTTGTCTTTCTTTTGCATCAAAAGACACATAGTGCCTTAGGGACACTTTCACTGCTTTCAAGACACATTATAGACGTTTATGCCCTTTAAAGGTGAAAAAACCATTTGGGTTAAATGGTTTAAATAAGTAAAGTAACTTGTATTTAGATAAATAAGTTAGATCATTTAGTTATAAGTCTAAATATCTACGATAAATCAACAAAATTTTAGTTTAGTGTGCTTTTTTATTTTATATTATCCATTCCAGAACATAAAACATGTAGACGTAGATATGGTAAATGGATGTTTATTTTATTTTATTAAAGTGCATGGATATTGAAATTATGGATGGAAAAAATTTGGACAGAACTTAAAAGATGTGGACATGGATAGCATTATGGACACATATTTTTCACAATTCATATTGTTTTTACTTGCTTCCAGTTCGTAAAAAAAGGTTTTATTAATGAATGTTTCAATCATACAAAATGTTGTGGATGATGTATGATGGAGGACAAAGATTTCAATCATACAAAGTCTTATACAAAATTTTGTGGATGATGCAAAAATTCAAAACTTCCTTTCTAGTACTAGTTGCGGTCTTTTACAATTCGTCGCATCCATATCCATCACAGAGTTGATTTCTAGTATGAAACCAAACCATAAGCAAACATTAGACAAGGAAAACGGAGAGAGAGGGAGAGAGCAAACGAGTTCATTACCGAATTCGATGGCAACATGACAGAAAACTTCTCTGTGACCATAGTGGTTTCCCCTTTTCAATCCCAACACATCCATTTAAAACGACAAACTGGCTAAGAGACAATGACCTCAAAACAGAAGTCAACATAAATAAAAAATAGAGGAGATTGGGATTCAATTGAGATAAGAGTTTAGCAAAGTTCATCTTCTTCTTCTCCATAGATTGGTTTCTTCTTCTCCATAACTTGGAACTCTAAACAGAGACCAGACCAGACCAGATTCAAGAAATATCAAACCTTTAGAATCCAGTCCAGAACTCCGACATGTGAATCCTAGCTCCGACGAAAATGGCGACGGGGTGAGTGAACTCAAACTCTGACGGAGATGACGATGGGGAGAGTGAGATTCTGGTGGAGGAACGTGGATGTGGTTGACGTCTCAGTGTTCTTATCTCTTTGTTTTTGTTTAGTTTTAAGGCTTTTACCAGATCTATAAGAGAGAGAGAGGTTCCATTGACAATGAGAGATGATGATTCAATTGGAAGGGCATACATGACAATTAACACCAATAAAGTGTGTGGCAAGTGGATTGTGCTCTTTTTGTAATTAGAAACACAAAAAGTGTCTTAGGATGTAAAAAAATCTTTAATAAACTAGTTAAAAACTTAAGAAAATATATAAAATAATTTGATGGTTCACCCGATGATTCAACTGATAGCCGGATCACCCGATTTAAGGTTTTTAACGGGTTTTATCGAGTTTTTAGTGGATATTTCTTTAAATCCAAACCGAAATATTTACTGGATCACCGGATTTAACGGTCGACTGCGGATACGGATCGGGCCTGAAAACACTGCCTTTATGTAAACGCATTGCTAACTAATTATCATCACTAATAAGTAAATTAAGCACATATATTTAAAAATTCAAAATTTCCCAATATATAAATTAACTCACATGTAGTAAAAAAAGTAATAAACTTCTATAAAACAACTTATAAGTTGTCGTCTAATGCCATAAATGATTAGTTCTAGGTGAACATTCTTGGAAACAATAACATGTGCTTCTTGAAATTTTACTTGAAATAAATCTCTGACTTGTATTGACATTTTGTTTAATTACATTTATAGGCGATCATGAGTAAACAACGTAATTAGAATACAATTTGTTAACTCGACAAAAACCCAACAAAAGTGTGAAAACATTTATGATGTACGTAACGTAGTAAAATATAAATATATGGGTTCCCTCTGAGACTAGGAGTAATGGCTTACGTACCTTAGAACAATTATTTATAAAGTTAAGCAAATGTAAAATGCCTGCAATAAATGAAGCCACATGGATGTAGTGGTCGAATATTTTAAATTTCTCTATATCTGATAAATAAATAAGATATATATATATATATATATATATATATGCACACAATATGGAGAAACTGGAAATTTCCTTGGTTGATGAAAATAATTTTAATTGTAAATAAATAAATATTCTTGTATATTTTATTTAATGTAATCTTCTGTGGTTTCTCTTTATGTACTTACGTGTAGGATGTAGTTACACTATACATTGTCTTTTCGAGGAACAAATACGTATATTTTCTTAACAATAGATCAAACACATTTATTCATGTGATTTTCTTACCTACTTGTACATCAGAATTCAGAAGCGTTCACTTTGTGAAGATCACTTAATTACGAATTTACGAGTGTATGCATGTGGTAGAACAAGAAAACGGGGACCCGCAATCAGTTGAAGCCCAACTGCATCAACGCACGGCCTTGTTAAATGTGATACCGTATTTTCCGTGTACTTATACGGACACTCTAGTATCTCAAATAAAATCTGTAAAGAAACAAACAAAATCAATCTTACATGATACATTGATACTAGTATTTGGCTAGCAAGTGATAGCTTAGATCACCTTTTACATAAAAGTATTGCAATATGATCAAATGAATTGGATCGAATCGGATCGCAGGATTTAGTTCAGTGGGATTCTCAACTGGTCACTCGCATATTGACCAAGGAAAATACATGAGCTACCCATGTGCGGACCACGTTCGTTTGCTATCCTTTTGGCTTATATAAAATTTTGCGTTATTGAGTTTTTTAAAAAAATATATCTTTTAAAAATCATGCTAAACACTAAAACGCTGTTCACTAATTTGTATAAAATCATGAAATATGCATATATGATTATTAAGTCATAAACAGAGAGTTGAATGTTAAAAGATTTTAAAGGGGGGGGGGATATTCAAAATTTTCAAATGTTATAAAACAGTTCAATAATAATCTAACCACATTAAAAGCCCATTCTCCAAAAAAAAAAAAAAATCTAACCAGATTGACTTTGTTTTCTTGAAAGTGGAAATTTTTAAACAAAAACCAAATTCGGTGGAATATAATATAAATTTCTTTATTAGATCCATGAGGCAAGAAATGCGGAATTACAAATTCATTGTTTTCTCATTAATAAAAAATACTTTATAAAATGAATTTAATTTTTAATAATAATAATGATAAGATATAGCCGCAAACTCGTTTGAAGCATCATCTCTCCCTCCATATAAGTAGCCTCCCTACCGTTCTCCTCCTTCACACAATTATCCTCTCTCTCTCTCTCTCTCTTCCAAACACTTCAGAACTTTTTGTCCGTACCGACTAAGAAAAATGGCGGGGAAAATAATGACAGTAATGGTGGTTGCTGCTCTGGTGGCGACCACAGTGAACGCCAGAATCCCTGGAGTTTACACTGGAGGTCCTTGGGTAAACGCTCACGCCACCTTCTATGGAGAAGCTGATGCTTCCGGCACTATGGGTACACTCACACATTCTTTAACTTTAACACACTATATTCACGGAGTAGACATTTTAACATAATGGTTTGTATTGTTATAGGTGGTGCGTGTGGGTACGGGAACTTGTATAGCCAAGGTTACGGTGTGAACACTGCGGCTTTAAGCACGGCCTTATTCAACAATGGTTTGAGCTGTGGGGCTTGCTTTGAGCTCAAATGTGTCAATGATCCAGGCTGGTGTCTTCCCGGTAACCCATCAATCCTAATCACGGCTACTAATTTCTGTCCACCTAACTTTGCTCAAGCTAGCGACAATGGTGGTTGGTGTAACCCTCCTCGTGAACACTTTGATCTTGCCATGCCTATGTTTTTGACCATCGCTAAGTATAGGGCCGGTATCGTTCCCGTCTCTTACCGCAGGTAAAAATCTTCATCTCTCTCTCTCTAGTCCACTCTTGTTTTTATATTTCTATAATCAGTAACTACTAGAACAACATAAACTGAATCTTAAGTTAAAAAAATATTACTGAGTCTTAATATATGTTATATAGTTGATCCGATTAAGTCGCCTTATGTTGCTCAGTCAAAGATATAACAATGTTTCTTTTGCTTCAGACTTCAGAGGTTACTTTTCTTAATTTATATAATTAGAAAGGATCTCGAATCTTAGAATCTGTGAGCTTGAAGATTTTCAGAGCCTTGGCATGTTCACTCTATTCTGTATTCTTTTTTTTTCTTTCTTATATTCCCTAGAAAGTTGGCGTTGCTTTTCTTTTTTCATTTTTCTAGGGAACCAAACAACAAAGTATTTTACTATTAACGTACTGTTTTAGTTGAGTCGATGCAATCACCTTTCCTGTCTTTTAGTCATTTTAAAGCCAAAGCCCTTAACCAACGAAACCTAACCATTTATTTTGTCATCCATCCCCTCTTTACACATCCATAATCTTAGAAATATCTTATTTACTAGGTCGGTTGTTAATAGTGCGTCTGACTCAGTAACTTGCACGACTCGACCCATAACCTTCAGAAACATTTTTTAACCATTTTTTTCTGCATTGAAGTGAGCTAAGACCCGGCACTTCCTCACTCCACCCCATACATCTGTCAGGCCACCCACATAACCCAAAACCGAGTTTGGTCGTGACAGCATACTAGTAGTATATATTATTAGTTTACTTCATTTCATGCAGTTACGTAAAACTTATAAAATATTCAAAAGTGTCTTTCTAATATATATGTAACATTTTTCAGACAAAACTAATTGCAATATTTAATTAATATTTGTCCTTTTTGGTGTTGCAGGGTCCCATGTAGGAAGAAGGGAGGTATAAGATTCACGATCAATGGATCCAAGTACTTCAACTTGGTGTTGATCACTAACGTTGCTGGAGCAGGAAACGTGCAGATGGTGAGTGTGAAAGGAAGCAACACAGGTTGGTTAGGTCTTAGCAGAAATTGGGGGCAAAACTGGCAATCCAACGCAATTCTTGTCGGCCAATCTCTTTCTTTCAGAGTCAAAACCTCCGATGGACGAAGCTCCACCTCCAACAACATCGTTCCCAGTAACTGGCAATTTGGTCAGACTTTCTCCGGCAAGAATTTCCGCGTCTGATCTCTTGAAGATTTAACCAAAATCTTCCGAAGACATATTTGAATTAAACTTTTTAATCTCTTTTCTTTTATATATATATATTAATATTTACGTGTCTTTTTAATATTAGTGGCGGTTTGAAATTGGAGTTTTACCATTTTTCCCTTATTTTCTCAGGGAAAGTATTGGGATTGCTTGGTTTGGAAGTTAGGTTTTTTTTTTAAACATTTAGGCTTTGTTGTGTGTGTTGTGTTTTGTTTGGTTATGTAGAGAAGACTGAAGCGGCTTCAAAAAGAAAGGGTTGGGATAAAGATAATAAATGTAGCCCGCAGCTCTCCTTTACGCTCTGATTGTATTAAGTATATACTCCCTCTGTTTTAATATAAGTGTCACTCTACAGCTATGCACACGAATTAAGGAAACAACTAATTTTACATATTTCCTATATAAAAACACAATTACCCACATACCTAACCATATTTTAACCAATAGAAAAACAAATTACATAATAAAATTAATAAATTTTGCATTGAAAACCGAAAACGACACTTATTTTGTAACACAAAAAATTCTCTACAACGACACTTAATATAAAACGGAGGGAGTATAAATATATGATATAAAGAAAAATTTATAAATAAACGGCTTGCTATTTACTTATCTTCAATGTTTTGATGTACATATATTATTTGTGTGGTGTATGGATTGCTTATGTTGGTTAAACGGTTACGTTTGTGGTTGTGTTGGAATCGGTTTGTTCTGTTTAGACGTTTCCGAACTTCATATTCGATTATAAAAAGTGAGTATCATCAAATTATATTCGCCTTTCATACAACCGTTCCTTATCATTCATCTAAGTTAACGTCACCATACTTATCAGTCAAACCTATACACACGGAACCTATAGATTTATACGGTTCAGAGTTCCGGGATATACGGTGTACCATACGTATTTTTAGCATGTACTTAATTCTGTAAGAGATGAAGCATTAAGGAGAATAGATTTCATGTGATGTGATGTAAATGCGTTGCTTCATCATTATGGGAAATCTGCGATCAGAATTTTATCAGATAAATAACAAAAAGTATAAGATATTGTATCAGATTTTATAGTATCTTATCTTTTATTCTGATGATTTAGTTGATGGACCAACCAATGTATAAATTGTTCTTTTCTATATATTTATCTGTAGATATTTTTTGTAACATTATTGTTGATTTATTGTTTAATCCCATGATAATGTTTCATATGCAAACATCTAGATGCATCCTATTCAGATAGCATCAGTGTGAGTGATGTAATAACAACGGCTATAGTTTTTTTTTTAAGTTCTTTCGAGATGAGGTCTTTATTAGTTACTAGCTATGCATCAATTCAATTTATAAATTCTCATACGTAAAATTGTAAATAGTGTTAGTACGTATTTTCTTTTCTTATTCTTTTTAATCAGAAGGATAACACACAAGAAAGTACAAAATAAAATTTGTGTTGTCTCTTACGAATATCACGATCCCGACCTATAATCGTATAATCATCTTTTGAGAATCACAAAACGAAAAAGTGGTTTAGGTAGCTGTATGTGGCTGGTCGAGATCATGAACAATTGTCAATTCATTTCAAGGCCTACAATATGAATCCGAGTAACGTTTCAAGGTTCTTTGACCCAAAAAAAAAAAAGAGTACCGTTTCAAGGTTCTTTTTTGCTTTTAATATGCTTTTAATAATACACAAACCTAAGGTTGCGATAAAAAAATAAAGATATATCCGTATGTATAAAACGAAAAATGTATAATATCGTGGCCTGTCTATTTGGTCGGTTTACCTAAATGAATGTTAGAAAAAAAAAAGAAAGATAGAAAGACTAAAGATGGTGGAGGCTGGAGAGCATAGATCCTATATTACCTCATCGTAAAAGCATCAATAGCTTTCGGCACAAAAGAACAGTAGACGAACGTAAGAAAATCACCGATGACTTCAAATGTGACATCGTATTTGTTTGTTGGGTCGATTCCCTATTCTTTTTGTTTAACAAAAAGAAAGATATCTTTGGTTTATTTATGATTGGATTTGGATATGTCATGATGATTCATGACCAAATATGAATACAAAAATGTATTAACATACACGTTCGGCCAAAAAGATGTAATAACTTATTTAGTTCTGATTTAAATGCAAAAGAACATAGTTCTTCTTTGTCAAAAATACATAAATCTGAAATAACTTCTTTATAGAAGTGATATAAATGGATATGAAAATTTGTAAAAATATATATAATGCAAAGTTCAATGGTAAAGAAATATGACATATTTTTCTTTACTTTTTTTTTTTGTCAACATATTTTTCTTTACTAACACACAGTAATACAGAGGAATTTTTACTCTCTCTCTCTCTCACTTCTTCAATCTTGATCCCTCTCATTACCAAACTAGAAAATAATATAAAATTCATATCTCAGAACAACAAACACTCATACGGGCTATAAAGAAAGAAGTACTATTGGTTAAAAAAGAAAAGAAATACATAAGAGTATTATTAGGAACCTTTTGCTCGAGTGGAGTCTCTGGCATTGCTTATCTGAGAACTCTGTTTGAGCTAAGGACGAAATGATCTTCACCGCCTGCAATGGTAGAGTGAAGTCTGCCGGCTGCCCAGCCATTGTTGAGCATCCGAGCTGGATCACCGGTGACACGGCTTTCTTCAGCACGTGTTTCGAATTCAGGAAGCCCATTAGCTTTCCTTTCTTTCCTTGTCTTCCTCTCCTCGTCTCTTTCTTTCCTCAACCAACTCTCAACCGTTCTCATCAACGACTTCTTACTTGTTTCCTTCACTTTCTCCATTGGCATTGCTAATTGCAACTTCCCGTTTGCTACATACACCTACAACAATGGAAAGATGTTCTTTAGTATATGAGAAAAATAGAGAAAATAGAGAGATTGTGTAGTTTTTGTAGTACAATGTGTGTAGGCCAATCCTCAAGGCCATCGAAAATATGAGTGGCATAGATAATGGTAGCTCCTCGTTCTTGGCATTCCTTTCTAAGAAATGCCAAAAGGTCGGCTCTAGCGAGAACGTCGAGATCAACAGTTATTTCATCCAAAAGCAGAACCTGTAGATGATCCAATAAAGCTAGATTCAGATAAAGGTTTCTTAATCATTATTCCAAAGCACACAAATATGGGCGTGTGTGTGTTAACCTTGAAAGGCTTGAGGAGTCCCATACAAATCTGAACGCGTCTTCTTTGGCCATCAGAGACCTTGTGCAATCTCCATGAGATATCAATATCCAACACCTGAACCAACAACCACAATTAGAACTAAACAGAGAAAGGTAAAGAGAATCACTTGCATTTGATCTCTAGGAAAAAGAAAAAAAATAAAAAAATTGATGCTTAAGTGGTAGTAGTAAGTCTGGTATGAATGAGACAAAGATGGAAGACCAGAGCATGTTCTAGAACGTGAGCAGTGTGACAACCACAAATAAACTAAACTAAACTAAACTAAAGAGGAAGGTAGATGGCATCACATGCATTTGATTAAACCAAAAAAGTTAATTTCCAGCTTGTAAAACCCATAATAGTAGACACGTGAGATGCTTAGTATGTGACAAAGATGGAAGATGATTATTCATGGTAAATACTAATTATCCCTCTATGAAAGAAAGACTTGACAATGTAATTAAATAAGTAACAGAGGAGAAATAAGCATGTTATCAAATCAAAGTAAAGAGCTTAAAACCTTGATCAATTCAGCTCTTCTCTGAGGATCAATACCAGCCACTCCAAATATCATCTTCTCTGCTGAAATATCCATTTGTATTGGAACTTCAAATCCTGCAAATGCCACATCACGCCTCCACTGCACACACACACACACACAATTATACAAATCAGAACAATCCGAAATCAGAACGAACATACAAATCAATTGCATCACAAACCTCGCCGCCGAGATAGCAGAGATCACCAGAAGATGTGAGTCCGGTGTCGTGAAAAGCAGATCGACCTAGAACCCTAACCATGTGCGGCTCCACCATGTGTTTCCCTCCCAATATCTTCAGTATCGTCGTCTTCCCTGATTTTTTTTTCAAATCTAATTTCAGATTCTATAGACAAAACGAATTGCAAGATCCATAAACGAAATCTAACGTACCGGCGCCATTAGATCCGACGAGGAGACACCGTTCGCTCGAGTTGAGCTTCACAGAGAAATCCTCGATAAGTGGTTTCGATCCCGGAGGTGGATGGCCGTCGATTCCTGGATACGTGAAGCGCAATCCTGAGATCTCCACCGTTGTATCTCGCTTCTCCGCTTCCATTTCTACTTCTTCTTCTTCTCTTATTCTTCGCTTCTTTGGGCTACTTTATATACTTTTCTTCAGACGTTTGGTAGTTGGTTGTGAGAGTGATAAACCGACACCGTTTTAGTAGGTACTTTTACATAAAAGCTCACGTGGCGCTCTCTGAGACGTTCGTTTTACATTAAGACTTTTCTTCTTTAATGGGAACGGTGGAAAAAGGTGACGTGGTTCAATTAGAGACCTTCTACGTGAAACGGCGTCATTTAATGGAAAAAGTAAAAAATTCATTTCTAGTGTGTACAACGGTGTAGTAGTTTAGTTCCTTTTGTTCTTCTTCATCGTTTCGCTGAGATTTGTGGCAAACCAAACATGGCAGCGATCTACAGTCTTTACATAATCAACAAATCTGGTGGTTTGATCTTTTACAAGGTACTATGATCTCTGTATCCTTCTTCTCGATCTCGCAGCTGTAAACTACTTACGATTTTTCAATGCCTGGAGGAGAATGACGATCTAAATTGTGTAGCTCACTAGGGTGTGTGAATGAATTGTCTTCATTTAAAGAACCATTTTGCTTTGATTTGGACTCTGACAACATTTAAGAACATTACATCAGTTGTCGGATTTGCTTGTTCTGTTCTGTCTGTAACTCAAAGAGATCTGTGTTTATGTTGGTTGGAATTGGGGGAAAGTTCAGGATTGTGGAACAAAGGGAAGGATGGATACGAATGATAGCTTGAGGGTAGCCAGTTTATGGCACTCTATGCACGCCATTTCTCAGCAGCTTTCTCCTGTTAATGGCTGCTCTGGCATCGACCTTCTCCAAGCCGATACCTTTGATCTCCATTGCTTCCAGTCTCTCCCAGGTTTGTTATATATATTATCACATCTATTCTGCTCTCCTTTTATGTCTTCTTTTTTGAAATTGTTGATTCTTGCTTTTATACCTCCAGGAACAAAGTTCTTTGTGGTTTGTGAACCTGAAACTCCTCACATGGAGAGCCTCCTTAGATACATTTATGAACTCTACACTGACTATGTCTTGAAGAACCCTTTCTATGAGATTGAGATGCCTATTCGTTGCGAGCTTTTCGACATCAACCTTTCTCAAGCTGTTCAATCTGATCGCGTTGCACTCTTAGGACGATGACCACAAATATTGTGATTCTCTGCTGGGACATCAACCCTTTTTTTTTTTGTTTCCTCTCTAGTCTTCTTACCCGGATTTGATTTTGTATGTGACAAGCATTTGAACAAAACTAAGTTTTTTTCATGCCAAGAAAGAGCACCTAAATTCATAGTCTATAAGTTTGTTTCTTCTCTCTCCTTTACATTGCCTAAATATAGACTCTTTTACTATGAAACAACCTAAGCAGAGAGAAGATAAAAGAGTTCTATACATATCTTGTGGATTGTTACATAATTGAAGGCCTAGGATAATTCACAGCTTTTGGAGACTTGTTATTGTTGTTCTCATTGCCGGGTTGAAGAAGATTCTCCTGCTCTTTTGGTGTTTCCTTTGGAACATGGAGTTCTTCGAGTGTCTTGACAACATCGTTCATGCTCGGTCTAACCTTGGAATCAATGGATATGCAATCGAGTGCAAGAAGTGCTATTTTTAAAGCCTTGGTTAGCGAGTATTGACCTTGGAGACGAGGATCCATCACACGGAGAAGCCTTCTTTTGTTTACTAAGTAAGGTTTTGCCCAGTCCACTAGATTGTGTTCTCCTACTGGTTGGTTCTTGTCTATTGCTCGTCTTCCTGATAACAGCTCCATTAACACAACCCCGAAGCTGTACACATCACTCTTTGCCGATAAATGACCTTTCAAAATTTGACAAGAATGAACATCAGTATTTGGAGTTCTTTCTTTGCATTGATAACAGCTATTATGGGAAAATGCACATACCGGTAGCAAGATATTCAGGAGCAGCGTATCCTTGAGTTCCCACGACTCTGGTAGAGACATGGCTATTGTCACCCTCTGGACCATCTCTAGCCAAACCGAAATCCGAAAGCTTTGCATTGTAGTTCTGCAAATGACACAGAGAGAGACAGTAAAGATCCAAAGCTACACAAAGTATCAATCAATCAATCATATGTATATCTTACTGAATCTAGCAAGATGTTGGATGCTTTGAAGTCTCGGTATATAACTTGGGGTTGAGCATTGTGAAGAAAAGCGAGTCCTCTAGCTGCACCAAGAGCCATTCGAACCCGTGCGTTCCATGAAATTGGCTGAAAG
Organism: Eruca vesicaria subsp. sativa; assembly: GCA_932364175.1. Taxonomy (NCBI): domain Eukaryota; kingdom Viridiplantae; phylum Streptophyta; class Magnoliopsida; order Brassicales; family Brassicaceae; genus Eruca; species Eruca vesicaria. The sequence continues at coordinate 193,858 of CAKOAT010486264.1, forward strand.
AATGTTCCTCCTGTTTTTTTTGAGAGTTCAGATAAAAAGATGATCAGATTCTTTGTTATGAGCTTCTTACTCTTTGAAGATAGCTAAACTTACTTCTGAATAAGTGATTCTCAAGACTACCGCGAGGCATGAACTCGTAAACAAGAAGCCTCTGCTCTTCCTCTAAGCAGTATCCAATTAGTTTCACAAGGTTAGGATGATCCAGCTGACCTAAATAATTGATCTCAGCCTGTATTTTTCATAGTTGCAAAAAAAAAAACAAAGAAAGAAAGGTTTAAGAACTTGAAATGGACTCTTGTGAAATAACTTGAGATGAAAAGTGACAAACCAGCCATTCTCGATGACCTTGAAGGCCTTCTTGGTTAAGCTTTTTCACTGCAATGACAATCCCGGTCCCAGGTTTGGAAGGAGTCAAGGAAGTCTCATCAATCCATCCTTTGAAAACGCAACCAAAGCCACCTTCACCAACCATACTATCAGGCCTGAAGCTCCTCGTTGCAGACTTTAGTTCACTGTGGGTAAAGCTCTTCAGATTAGCATTTTTCAAAATCTCCCCTTCTGTTCGAGGCGTATGATTGAAGGAAGTAGCCGAAGAAGAGCCTTTGCTCTCTTCCCTACTCAAGAACTTCGAACTTAGCCCTACAAGCAATTTCACAAAACCCAATGAGTTTAGATTGAGATTTTCTAAAGAAGTGTTGACAAATCTGGTTTTGAAGTGGGTTAAAACATATCTAGAACTAATAAAGGAAGCAGTCATTTGTACTTAGCTGACCGACACAGTTACCTCTATAGATTCAACTCTTAACTTACTAATAAAGGAAACAAAGTGTGATTCTATAAGGTTTCTAGTTCAGGACAAAAGCAAAGGGTGAAAGAATTACAGAGTCTCGATGAAATTTTCTGCCACCTTCTTCAAATTTTAATAATAAATTTATAAGAATAAAGCAAGAAAGAAAGTGAGGAAAGACTCACATGTACTGGAAGCAATATCTGTTTTGATCTGATTACTGAAACAAGCTCCCATTTTAACACACACCAAAGAACCAATCACTCACTGACTCAGCTCTAGCTATTCTTTGATTATAAGCAGACAAAAAGAGAGCTTAATCTGTGTATACACAGTCCTAGAAAGCGTACGAAATGGAGCGGAAAACGAAGATTTCCCACAGAAGAAAGAAGGAGGAAAAAAAGATTGGGCTGCTGGCTGGCTGGCTAATAATGAAAACTCCAAACATTTATTCTCTCAAGAAAAGTCTTTATTATTTGGGTAAAATAATGATTGTTTTAAAATGCAAAAGAAGTGTCAGAGATGACTTCTTTAAATGCTCTTTCCTCTCTCTTTCTGTTTATACGTTTTTTGGGTACGCTCTGTTGGACTTTCTTCCTCAACTTGCTCTGTTCATCGTTGACTTATTGACTTTTCTCTCTAATCCTCTCCCGTTGAAGCTAGATAAACATATATTTTATGGTATATGATTAAACAAACTTCTTGCTTTTACCCAAAACAAGTATCAATTTACTTGGCTATGATTTGTTGTAACAGGATAGAAAATCTATAAGAAGCAACGAAAATCAATGTAAACAATCTGTAATTTTTATCTTATCTTGTTTACTTCGAATGTATCGAAATCTTAAAAAATGATGTATAGATTCCAATGGAAATGTTATTAATGATGCTCTCTGACTCCTCTGTTTCTTTTGAGATGTTTTTCTCCGTGGGAAAAGCTAGATAATTTCTCTTGAGAACCTTGATGCCATATAAAGTGGATGAATTGATAGCATACCATGAATTGTTAATAACTCTGTCGAATGAATTGAGGGAAAGATGATCGGACGGGTTTACGTTTCATACCCCAGCAAGAAAGAACTTGTAAAAACGTGGATTAGAGTTCGTTTCCTTTTTGGGCGAAACTCCTATTTCAACTTGTCTTGTAAAACCAAATCTAGTTTGTTTTGTGGCCTTAAGTTTACTAAGAAAGATTGAGAATATGGATTCAAAAGAAGCAATGTTACCTTTTTATAGTCCATGATACACAGCCTCACACTAAAGAAACTCACATTGATGACGATATCGTTTTTGATGATGAATTTGTAATCAGAGCGTTTTGGTTGATGAAAAAGATCATACGTAGCCATCAAAACTCAACGAAGAGATTATGTCATGTCGGTTTGTCCCAAAGTCTGTCAAGAACCCTAATCCTTAGACGACAATTTTTTTATAAGCGTATTTAGTAAATCACAGGCTTCTTGGAAACGTGGATAACTTAAGTCCCATAATATTGAGATAAGCCCAACCGACCAAATAAGCATCAGAACCAAACAAACATCATAACCAAACACAGTGTTTCAACAAAGAAGGATACGTGTCAGGCTGTGAGAGAGCAATTTGATGAGGTGGCAGATGTTAGAAGGGGAAAACTCTCTTATATATATACAAATAGATAGATAGATTATTGTATGTTAAATGATTTTTTTTTTGTTTGACACAAATATGGCAAACGAATTTGAACAATCACTTTTATATGTTTTGTATAGATTGATTAAATTAAATGATTTAACATAAATATGTAATATATTTTAATATTTTTATGTATTAAATGTAATTTTTAATCATATAATTTTATGATTATCGATATTTCTTTATTCGAAATCCGTAAGTTCAATTTTTTTTTGTAAATCCATAATATCGTAGAACTTTAATAGTTTTAACAATTTATAATCGTTCTTACAAAATTCACTGTCAATTTTTTTTGCACAACCTTTACACAAGCGACATGATCACTCTCAACCAATGCTTCTTACTTCTTCCTTCTAACACTTTCGCCACTCCACATGACTGAAATAGTAATGATGTTTGAGTACCACTGTCAGCAACATAAAAGTGTAGTATTGACAATAATATAGACCTGAATTGCAATCTCTCTTGTTGGACAAATGACTATACCTGAATGAAGAGCGTTTTGATAAACGACCCAGATGTCTCGGAGAAAGATAGCATGCCAAAGTTGATAAGCAACTCAGATATCTCGAAGAAAGATAATATGCCGGAGTTAGAAACCGACTCAGATGTCTAAGAGAAAGATAGCATGCGGAGTTGGTTTCAGAACAAGAGAAAGGGATCCATGCGTACAGAGGACTACAACTAGCCGGAGGTGATAACGCGACAGATTTTTGACAGGAGTGATTCTTCTTCACAACTTTGGTTTCTCTTTTTTTTTAGTTTTTTTTTTTGTATAAATGACATAGAAATATCTTGTATAATCTTTTGTTGGCTTGTAAATCTTCAAGTGAAGGGGAAGAAACTTCGTTAAATTTTGATGCGGTCGATAATGAGGTTACTGCAACTAACTCCACCATCCACTTACTCCATTCCTGCATTTTATTAAATTCTTATTGGATAAGCAGATGTTTTGATACACAACAAATCAAAGTGTTCTTATTCATCAGAAGATAATGTACAAACGACAACACTTCAATACATAGAATAAGAAACAACAAAACTAACAATTCTTTCAACAAGTAAATGAAGGTTGTAAAATTTACCACAACTTAGACAGTGTGTAGACTAAGGTTCTGATCCAAGAAAACCCATTTGATCAACAATGTCATGTAGATCCTTATCTTGTCTGAAGAGTAATTTAACGGTGGGTTCACCGTGTTGTTCCTTGTGTCTATTGATGCTTGATCCATCCTCTTCAATCGAGGAATGGATTTCGCCACCCTACCTCTTTTCTATGAAAGGAGATGGTTTTCCGAACTTGGTATCAAGTTTTGGTTTCAGCTTCTTCACTAGTGAAGGCTGGTTTTCAACGTCACTATATGTGACTATTTCTCTGCTATTCGACTCTGTTGTAATGGCTACATCGACGCATCCAAGCTTCGTCTTGAATTCGCTGTCATCTTCTCACGAAGAATTATCCAGTTTGTTTTACAATGCTGTAGTTTATCTTTTCAAACAAGGAGGATGGATAATTCCCTCAAACTGTTGTAATCTTTTAAGTTGAGAAGTAATGAAAAGTAAGTTGTGTTCAAAAAAAAAAAAAGAATCCTGGAGAATACCAGGAATCTCTTCGCACTGTTAGCCTGGCTGCAAGGTCAAGGCACATTTCAAACGTTGTGTATCTGAATCCAAAGGTTGAGACCCCTAAGGTTAAAGTAGACATGGAAGCAAAACTGCAAGCTTGGCTGGAACCAAAAGGCAAGACGAAAAGCTCGCGTAAGATGATGGCTATACGTTCAATATCTCAAAGCTCGGTCAAAAAACTCGTAGTTCATAGATCAGCTATTATTGCAGAAAGTGCTAAACCTACTGGCAAAGAACAGAGGTACCCCTTTGAATGGTTTAGTTCTTATTCGTTTTACATGACAGAACCTCTTCCCTCATAATGTACTCGTACACAGGAATGTGAGCGCCAGGAACTTATTTGGTGGTGATGCTTCACATTTATGGGTATGCAGTGTGCTGATACTCTTGTGAAAAAAAATCGACATAACCTGGTGCTCTCCTTGTATTTTATACGACTGAATATGAAGTACTTGAGTTCTTTGAATAATCTAGGAACCAGTACAGAATCTGCACTTAGCTTCTCCAACCAAGGAAGATGAGAGAGACATATATATTTAGCGACGAGAGTCCGTTGGTCTCAGAGGCAAGCTTGAGAGGTTTACTGCCTTGAGCTAATTGTTGATAAATATTTCTGGACGTTTTCTTTTTATCCTCTCTTTTTTTTTTTTTGCGTTGATTTTAGATAACCCATTGGATGTCGAGAAGAACAATACTGAACTCAGTCCTCTTCGAGAAGCTCTATCTCGACTCAAATGCAAAACCAAACTCAGCAGATGGGTCATCTCCGATGCTCAAACCAATGACTCCAAAAACACCTTTTCTTGCTGTAAACACTGACGATATGCAGATGAGTGGCACTTGCCAGAAGTTCAGTGCCTGGAGCACTAATTTAAAGCTACGAATCAAAATTTCAAAAAGTATGTGCTATTATTATGTTGACAAGAATTAGAGATCTGATCCTTTTTTGCAACTTTCTTTACTTTTTCACAGACTTCCCTCATAAATGAATATATTCACTTCTTGAATACAGCCAACAGGTAATAATAGTGTCCAAATACATCTGTCTGCCTGCCTTAGATTCTCTTCATAACGCTTAGGATTTCACGTAGAACTAACTTTCACCATTAAACTATGTTTCAAACACACAGAGAAGAGCTAATGGAGTTAAAAGGTAAAGAGCCACATGAATCAAAAAAGAAAAAAATCACTGCTTCCGTAGTCAAATATTGGTTTAACAGGCTCTGTTTCATATCTTTCTCGCAGGGAATTGGAGAGAAGATGGCTGAGTACATTGTTGAACTCAGAGAAATAAGCCCTGTTGTCTTTTAGCAAAACAAAACACGTTGCTTTCTTTATCAAGAAGTTTGTGTATTGTGTTGAGATTATTATTGTCTGTTCTTGTCTACTTTAGCTTTATAACCAGAGACATGGTTTGATGATATTAGTTGTGTCTTAGCAAGAAAGAAGCAAAACCTTTAAATTTCTGATTACTCGAAGACCCATAATACTTTAGGCTTATATATAGTCACACAGATAAAACATACAGAGATATCTTATGACCAAACCATAAAACACACAGAGGGAAGAAGACAGAGAAGCACAAGACTCACGTCACCGGAAAAACAACCGGAGAAATGAACCATTATTATTACACTTAACCAGACCTAACATAACATTAGGGTTGCTGGAGACTCTTAGGGTTTATTGTTCTTCATTTGCAGGTGCAAGGGTTGCATTTGCAGTCAGATCCGCATTTGCAGGCATCGTTCTCGGCAAAGAAAGTCTCGCCGGAAGCCTCGAACTGAGAATTCATGGCTGGAGCAACGCCTAGGACAAGAGTCTCAGTGGTGGTAGTCTCGCCGGAGAAGCTCAAGTCTGGGTACATTTTGCAACTGCACAAAGACAAGACGTCAAAGTTAATAAAGTTTTATCTCCAAAGCTCATATCAAAACACCATTAGAGTCAAAATTTGACACAGAGACCGCTGCATGAAGCAGGTTTTCCCGAGACAAAAGAAAAACTTAAGAAAAAAAGGTGATGAGAGAGTAGACTTTACCCTCCGCATCCAACGCACTTGCAGCCAGATCCGCAACCACAGTTTCCTCCACAGCAAGACATTTTCTCTAGAGAATTTGAAGAATCACAGATAGAAGTTATTTAACTTGTTTTAAGAAGCTTTGAAACGAGTGAATGAATTTAAACTAGAGAGGAGTCTCCATATTTATAAGCTAAATGAAAATGTATCAGCCGTCCAGCTGTCAGAATCTTAAACACTCTTACAACTTTCAAAAGAAAAATTTATCATCTTGAAAGCTTGGGGGAAAAGAATCAATTTCTTATTAGTACAATAATCAGTATCAAGACCAAAAAAGAATTAAGTAATTAGGAAAATATCTACAAAATAAATAATATATTTAAATGTTTAAAATTAAATTATATATATTATTTTTTGTGATGTCCCTTAATTTGTTTTGTTGATTTTTTTTTTTAGACTAAATTGTTTTGTAGGTTTTCATCTTTATAAGTTAGAAAGTGGGATCTAAATTTGTTGTTTACACAAATTTTTCAAACACAATTCTTAGTGTTTTCTATTGACTGTTTCCATAACAATAGTTCTTAATTTCAAAATATAAAGAGTAAATAAAGTTCAGAATCTCAATAATTTTCTCTTTGATGTGGCATATCCATATTTGAACGTTATAGTGTAATGGTTTTGTCTTGTTCAGGTGATGCTTGAAAAAGATATTGTAGATTTTTGGGTACTGGTTTCAATAGATAAGTATCACTTTAGTTGATCCCGTTTGATTAAGAAAAGAGTCTATAAAACAAGATGTTGTCAGAGGAAAGTAATGTTTCAAAGTCTGGCTTCATAGACTTTTGTTTAAATTGAATTGAAAGTACACAAAAGAAAGGATGCATGAGCCAACTTGAGGTGGGTCCATTATCAACCTTGTCCATTCTATGTGCGTATTCGAATCGAATCTCTCCTTTTTGAACACTTTCTCTAAAATCAATCTATAGATCAGAAAAAAAATAATGGAAGAGTTAGGAGAACCATCCATATGGGAATATTGCAGTGTCGGATAAGTTTAATTCCTACTAAATATGTTAGAAGAGTGTTTGTATGAAAAAAAAAAAAAAAAAAGGATTACGTATGTGAAGAAAACGAAAACATGATTATTGTAATAGTAGGGGTTTGCGTTGGGCAAGAGTTTTTAACTTGAAAGATCATTAGAGCATGTTTATCCAAGGATACTTAGAGAAGTGCTTAGGAGGAAGGGGGTACTTAATATGAAGAGAGAAAATGTGAAAAGTGCTGATGGATAAACATGCTCTTAGTTGTGTATGGTGTTTCGTCCAAAAAACTTTAAACTATAAGATGAAAATAGAGCTGCGATTCTTCCGAGGTAATAAGTTTGTTTTCTCAAACGAAGAAAGAGATCAGAAAAGGAAATTGCAAGTTGTTGATTTTCTTATTGAAATACTAGAACAATTCCAAAACAGGTAAAAAGACTGTCGCCCACCACCGTGGGGCTCGAACCCACGACCACAAGGTTAAGAGCCTTGCGCTCTACCAACTGAGCTAGACGGGCGGTTTATGGATTATGCAAGTGAATTATTAAAACATATGTTGAAAAATATATTTTATTAAATGAGCTGAATTTTACACGTATGTTATAGATTTATTGGTTCTCATGTATATTGTTTCTTCCAACAATTTAACAGATATCCTCCATAATAAACATCATCATTAAAAAAAACAAAAAAAAACTCTAAACCAACAAATCAATTAATAGAATAAAAAAAATAACTCATATCTTTTTAAAAATTATTCCTTGGTTTCATGATAGACATGGGGCAGGACATGAGTTACGTCGTAATATCCTCCATTAAAGAACAATTCATGAAGGGCCTTAAGGTTTGGCAATAAGACAGTCATATCTTCACGTTCATCAGAAGACTTCTCTCTATTTCCCTCCAATAAAACTTTATTACTCTTGAAGAAATTAAGAGCTTTTGCTAGGAACCCCCCGTCTACGACCTTCTTGTTGCTTCTGTTTGCTTTGACGAAGTACTCGTACTCGTACTTGGGAGATAGAACGACCAGGTTAGGTAAGTCTTGCCTCCTCCACAATCCAGGTCCATAGTCCAAGACAATCACCCCACGTGGTTCCGCCAAAACAAGTTCCAATGACTTCAAACCACCATAGTAGTAAGTGTCACTACCTGTAATGATTCGACTCCCAAAATACACCATATGCGGATCGAGCAAACTGACCACTTTTTTGGCACGGTCACGGCCATAGTTTGTGAAAACGTGCATGGTGAAAAACTCTTTTGCTTCCGACAAGAAGTCACGGACAAAGGGTTGCAACTTGACCAGTAAGTTGTGGTTAGGAAGAAGAAATATGTCATCTCTTGTTAATAGTAATCTTGAATCATCATGAGAAATCTTGGAGAGTTTGATGGCGTGGATGAGGATGTGTTCTAAGCCAAGAACCAGGTGAAGCTTCTTTTGTCCCAACCCGATCCTTAACTTGTGTTTCTTAGTAGAATTCTTGAACTCGGGCATCAACTGAAAATTGAGGTAATTGAAACAAGTTGGGGGGTAGTCATAAATATCATAGAAATATCCACAATAGATACATTGACCGCGGCTAAACACTGGATGAGTACAATCAGGATCAGGAAAAGGAAAAGGTGATATCTCCTCCATCCTAGCCAAATCCTTCGTATCCACTCGAGATTTGCATCGACAACAGATTTGACCCTGAACAACCCAGTGCTTGCATGTACTACTAGTCGCCGCCATTAATTTAGTTGATGATGATATTCTCAGACCAAATTAAAAAGGTGGTTCCTTTAACTTTTCACCATATACGTAAAGTTTATAAACCCTTTTATACACACACACTTCCAAAAAAAAATTAATATAGGAATTGGTAATCTTCCATTTTTAAAATAAATAACAAAAACAAAAAAGGAAAGATCTTAATTAATCAATTTTACAATTTTACCAATTTGGCAAAAATACAGCTTGTTACACAAGCACCAGAGTTACCTTGTTACACAAGGTGGTCGTACATAAAACCTCGCTTCTTTCTCCAAAAACACCTTACAATTATTTACACCGCTCGCTTCTCACAGAGCTAGCTGCAGCTGACGTATCAATAATGTCTATGCAAGGCCCTATACCCCCACAGACAGTATAACACAAGCGTCTCTTACTTACTTTTTCTGCAAGTATAATAATCTAGAACGAAGGCTATAGAAAGAGAAGCAGAGCTAGAAGAGAAATCACCAAAAGTGAAGGGGTAGATATCTAATAATCGAGCCTGTTGGAATTTCACTCATTTTTAATTCTGCTTTAGATACTGTGATGTCCTTTCAACTCTATCTTACACACAAACTTTCAAAAAATAACAAAGTTTTTTCTTTATGTACCTTAAGCTCCAAGCAAAACAACAACAACAACCCAAAAACGGATAAATGATCCGATTGCCCTCTTAACCCTCCTATCCAAGAAGCAATTCTTCCAGAAGCTCCTCGAAGATCATATCCTCAACTTCAATCCCAACACATTCACTCTCAAACTGCAAATCCATCCACCCATCCTCTCTCCTAAAATCCCTACTCATAATCTTATAAAAAGATTCCTCGTTGAGTGGCTTGTAACGCAAGTAACAGTTTATTCTAATCCAAACCTCCTTCAAAACACTATATCCCACTGCCATTGGATGGACTCTACATAGGGGTGATAACGGTTTGGGACAATAATGGTAACATCTTTCGTAGATTTCGATTAGTACCTCGTTTATTAGATCAAAGAGAAGCAAGTGGTTGCAGTTACCACCTCCTTCTTCTTCGTTGCTTGAACATTCTGGATCTTGTATCATACATCCTCTTGTGGTTGTTGTTGTCACTTCTTCGTAGACTAATGGGTCTAGCGGCTGGTATTCTGATTGCCACACTGAGAGAGATTCAGGTGCATTGAATCCAGAGATCTCGAGAATGTCTCTTACATAGTTAAACTTCCCTTTATCTTGTGCTTCCACCTGGACTACTTCCTCTATCTCTGCTCCTGTTACTTGTTTGCTTCTTAAGACACTCTCTGTATCTGCATCCTGTTGTATCTCCGAATCTGCAATAATACAAAACAAGTTTGTCATTATCCAAACTCACTCTCAATATGGAGAAAGTGGCTGAATGTTGAATATTACCTTGTGGCATTTGAGATTCACAAGTCATCTCATCAAAGGTAGGACTGTCTTGTTCTGCGTCAGAAGAAGGATCCTGAGTAGTCTCAGGCATTTCGTGTTCAGAGTGATCTTCTGAGATCTCTGAAATGTCTTCCAGACCATCTTGTTCTTGTTCCATTGATCTACTGAACGTTGTAAGTTGGGCAGGAAGGTCATCAATCTTCAAAGCATAAGGAGATTTCATTTCAGGTGATGAAAGAATCCTTCCCAAGATTTTAGGAACTATCTTACAAGACAACGCCTGTTCCTCAGACTTCTCTGAAGTAGTGCTGTTGCACTTTTGGAAGCTCTTTTCATACAGCTGAAGATATCTATCAACCGAACCACACAGAGACGATGTTCTTCTTATTTGCTTCGGTTTTGCGCCTTCTGCTTTGTTGGCAGAAGAACTTCCTTTCAAAACGTCGTGCCTCAAATCTTTCGAGAATCCATACTTTCGAGGCACTTTGTCTAAGACAGCATCCATAGTGATACGGTGTGTCTCGTTCTTGTTCTCGTTAATCACATGCTTTATCTTTTGTCTTAGATCCTTGAAACGTTTGATCACCACTTGGTGGTTCTTTCCTCTCTTCCTCGTGTGACCAGAACCAGATAACTTCTCCTCTTCATCAGCAGAAGCTTTTTCCATTGCTTCAGCAGAAGCTTTTTCCATTGCTTCATTAAACGTCTGAACCCCGTCTGCTCTGTGTTGTGCAGCAATGGAAGGAGACGTCATTGACTTATTCTCGAACTCATTAATATGATCTTCTCTATTGCTACCATGAGTAGTAGGGAATGATCCGGCTTTAGTCATTGTTTTGGAGCTAAAAGATTGTTGGCTCTGAAAATGCCTGGCTAGAGGAGAACCTGGATCCTGCAGAACTTTTAACAAGAAGTTTCTATTCATGTGTATCAGATTCAGAGCATCAAGACATGACTTTGCACGTCTAGGCGATGTATCATCATCCTCATGTCTCAACTTTGGATCAAGCCAAGCGTCCTCCTCATCCTTCTTCTTCTTCTTCTTGGAATCACTTTCATCAAAATCTGATTTATTTTCGTCAGTATCATCAACTAAAGTGTTCTCAAACCTAAACTCTTCGCTGTCACTGTTGCTTGATTCCTCGGACATGAGATAAAGAGGGTTCAACGAACCAATAGCGGGTGAAATGCCAATGGTCTTGTCAAAGACACGGTTACGTTCATCACCGTTTAAGGAGTTCTTATCAGAAGATTCCAACTCACTCAGTGATGACTCCTTCTCTTTAGGGTTTGATTGGACAGGATAAGTAGAGCTTCTGTGGTGACGACCATTCTTCTTAGAAGACTTGTCGTCCATTACAAGTGCCTTAATCAGAGCCTTCACAGACCTTTTGATCTCTGAATGTGTTTTTCTCCGCTTCTCTTCTGAATTGAGATTCTTGGACTTGTCCTCTGTATTATTATGCTGCTTCTTTGGCTTCTCCCCTGAGTTGTTAGACTTTACAGCAGAGCTAGGCTTCTTCTTTGGTCTTTGCCCCGAGACCTGAAGCAATGAAGCTGCCTTTTATGATTCAAGTAACTTTTTTATGCTAATGGATATCAAAGTTTGTATCGACTTACTACATTAGTTTCATCTTCCAAGTTGCTCTTACATACGGGAATACAATCTGGAAACAAAAACATGGGAAAATATTACAAACCATGGTAGATTAATAATGCTCATGAGGTTATAAAAATTAAAAAAAAAGGAATAAGAGAGAGTAATAAGAAGTTTGTCTTACGAGTAGAAGCACTAGTTCGTGTAGCACCACCAGGAAGGTGGGGTCGTTTGTGAGGGAGACGTTTCTTGATGTAACGCCAATGGTTGTGCTTAAGAATGTCAAAGAGTCCCCACATGAATCCCCCAGGACGATGGTTGTTTTGCATTGGGGAGCATGTCACTTTCTCACGCAACTTCCTCCCCATTCTGATTGTTTGCAGCTAACTGTTATCTTTATTTAAACTCTCAATCCTCCAGCCACAATTTCTTTCTTTTTTATCAAACCTGAAAACAAGTTCCAAACATAAGCCACATTACATACTATATGCCAAAGGTATATGGGCCTTATTTTTTTTTAAGTTTGTGTCAACGTCTCTCTACAATACATCAGCCAAATTAAAGTGTGAAATGTTTTTATGGAGTCTCTCATATGCCTAAATTTCAAATTGTAAGACACTAATTTATCAACAGTAACCGTAGTTACAAACTCCCTCCTAGAATCAGAGGCAAATAGATTTAGTGTCTTCTAAATACGATCAGATTGACATTCAAGCAAAAACACAAACAAACCAATATCTGATTTTACAAAAGTAGATATAAAATAATAATCACATCGGCGCAGAAACGGAGTTAATTGCATTACCTGTTGGATACGAATTTCTACAGGATTAGCGTGAAGCTTCCTCTCGGTCGTGGCGGGATTTGAGAGAAAACGAAATCGACAGCGAAAGAGCGGAAGCGTGCGTAACATGAACATTGGCCGTCTCGCGAATTTTTTTATGTTTTCTTAAAAATATTTAAGAAAGATATAACCACCTCCCCCATTAGATATTACTATGTGGCCCATTATTATTTTTAGCCCATTATGGTTTAAGGCCTTTTAAACTAGCAACTAACTAACTGGTTTTGAGAAGCATTTGTTTCTAGTTTCAGAAGCTGAAAGGACAAGTCGAATCTCACCAATTATTCACTTCTCTTTCTTTACATATTTGACTCAAAATTCAAATATCCTAGAATAACATTTTGCATGACCTTCACCTTGTTTTTCTGCATACAACATCTTCATGCAGAGACTGAAACTAATACTAATATTCGTCATTTATATACTATCTCATTTGCATGATTCATGTATGTTTTATGTTCTTGTGCTATTAAGTAAGTATCTCTTTTTTACCTTTTTAACCATTCCCACCGTAACGTAATAGTTTTAAATGGGCATTTTCAAAATGGTAACTTAATTAATTGGAATCTTCAAGACTTGGAACACTTAATTAAATCATTTGACTTTTTGCCAATTTATATATACTTTAATGCCTCTCCTTTATCTTCTTCAAAAGTCAACTCCTTCCAACAAAAAACAACCTGTTTTTTTAAATAAAATTATAGTGTATTTTTATAAATTACATTTTATATTTGGTTTAGCTGAGCCAAATTGTATAGTGCATCACTAGTTCAGAATGTTGACAGGGGCAAAGTTATACCCTATTTTTTATATATACTATAGATTGTTATTATCATCTTCTCTATTAAAAGAGAAGTACCATTTATATCTACTACAAAAAGTTATGTTGGACCATCTTATTAATATGACATATTTAAGTATTTATATTAATCAATCAAATATATATAATTGGAGCAATATTTTAATAATAATAAGATATTAGTAATAAATTTGTTGAGAAAATATCTAACAAGATCTTACTAAGAAGTTTAAATATTTTTTTTTAAAATATGCATTATTTAATTTCGTGATTAATATATATATAAATATTGATATTAATTTTAAGTAAAATAAAAATTGTTATATTTCATAATTTACTTATATTCTACACTATATTAAAATAAAATGCTATGTGAAATGAATATAAAATATATTAAATTGGTAAAGGAAAATATTTTATTTTTTAAAATTTGTTTTATTCAAATAAATAAATAAATATCACTCAATTTTAAAACATATTAAATTTTTTAAATCATATAATATTTTTATACAAAAATGTTAACTTATATTTTTGTAACTCACAACAAATATATATAAAAAAAATATGAATATTTTTTTATTATAAAACTTACAACAATATATTATATAAAAATAATTAAATTATAAGATTATAAAATTATACAATATATAACAATAGAATGTAAATCATATATATTTGAAAGGTTTTGTTATATTTTTATAAAATGAAAAACATACCCGCACGGATGTGCGGGTTCAAAATCTAGTTAGTATTAAAATAGTAGTAGAAAGCATAATGTGGAAATAGTATAATTTTACTAATTCCACTAACATTAGAATAAACCAATTCATAAAGAATAAACTTTCAAAATGTCAACTCTCTCTCTCTCAAACACATATGTGGTGACTCTGTCTCTTCTTCTTCACCATAAAATAACCAAACTCATTAACACACGATCGATCTCCTTCCCTTTTATGAACTTCGCCGACCATCGTCGCTTCATTCTCGTATCCAAATGGGAAATGGAGTCACCACTCTGAGCCCCTCCTGCTGTACCGGAACCGTCGCCGGAGAAATCTCCCGCCGATACGACGTCTCTCTCGTCCACGATGGACTTGGCCATTCCTTCTGCTACATACGTCCTGATGTCACGGGAGTAGTATCCTTACCTTCTTCTTCGCCGGAGATTCCTCTCCGATCAGAACCTCTCCCAGAAACCACTTTCCGATCGATCTCCGGCGCTTCGGTCAGCGCGAATCCGTCGACGGCTCTCTCCGGTTCTACTTCGTCGGACTCCGATTGTCTGCACAGCTCCGTATTCGAGAGCTCTGGTAACTTCGCGTCTCTCCCTCTCCAGCCTGTGCCGCGTGGCTCCACGTGTCAGTCAGGTCCGATTGTTAACGACTCGGGTCGCGAGTCAGCTACGTTTGAGAGGCGGTTCTTATCGGGTCCGATCGAAAGCGGGTTGTATTCGGGTCCGATGGAGTCGATGAAGAAGACGGAGAAAGAGAAACCGTCGAAGAAGAAGTTCAGAAGAAAAGAAAAACCTAAACCGAAGAAAAAGAAGAACTTTCTCACATTCAAAGCTTTGTTCACTAATCTAATCTCAAACAATAAACCTAACTCGAAGAAGAGTGTGATCGAACCGATCAACGGTTCTGTATCACCAGACTCCGATCATCATCATCATCAACATCAACCTGAGATTATTCAACAGAAACTTGATGACAAGCGAGAAGCTAAAGAAGAGGGAGGAGAAGGAGAAGAGGAACAGAGCGTTGGCTCTGTTTTGGATGTTCAATGGGCTCAGGGGAAAGCAGGGGAAGATCGCGTACACGTTGTCGTGTCCGAAGAAAACGGATGGGTTTTTGTCGGAATCTACGATGGATTCAGCGGTCCGGACGCGCCGGATTATCTACTCAACAATCTATACACCGCCGTGCAAAAGGAGCTCAACGGGTTACTCTGTAACGACGAGAAGCTCAAAACTTTAGTAGAAAACGGCCACACCCAGATCGGGAAACGCTCCGACGAGGAAAATTCCGATTCGGGGAAAGAGAATTTCCCAGTGAAGACGAACATTGACGCGGTTGCTTCCGGCGCAAGAAACCAAGAGAAGAGTGTGAAATGGAGATGTGAGTGGGAGAATAACGATACCAATAAGTCTGACAGCGACTCCGATCAGAAAGGGTCAAATTCGACGACAACAAACCATGGAGATGTACTCAAAGCTCTTGTAACAGCTTTGAGGAAAACTGAAGATGCGTATCTTGAGCTAGCTGATACGATGGTTGAAGAGAATCCGGAACTAGCGTTGATGGGATCATGCGTTCTCGTGACGTTGATGAAAGGAGAAGATGTTTATGTGATGAATGTCGGAGATAGTCGAGCCGTTTTAGCGAGGAAACCTAATGTGGGGGTTGGAAGCAGGAGGCAAAAGGAGCTGGAGAGGATCATGGAAGTTAGAGAAATGTTTGTGAATGGAGCAACAATGCGTAATAGTTTGGTTCCTTTACAGCTTAACAAGGAACATAGCACACGCATTGAAGAGGTAAAAACACATAGAAATCAAGTCTTGTTGTTAAGTCTGTGGATTTGAGAAACTGATGGGTTTTGTTTGTTTTAATGAGTGCAGGAAGTGAGAAGAATCAAGAAGGAACATCCTGAAGATGATGGTGCAATAGAAAATGATAGAGTCAAAGGTTATCTTAAGGTTACTCGTGCATTTGGAGCTGGATTTCTCAAACAGGTGAATATAATTAACATATCATGGTTTACTCAAAACATTTTGATATATACACTTGCTTTAACATTATCAGTTTTGTAATATGAACCAACACTCTTAATTATTGTATCTAATATTATGTGTGTTTCTTGTTATTTCAGCCTAAATGGAACGATGCACTTTTAGAGATGTTCAGGATCGACTACATTGGGACATCACCATACATCACATGCTCTCCATCTCTATGTCATCACAAGCTAACGTCACGTGACAAATTCTTGATCCTCTCTTCTGATGGGTTGTATGAATATTTCTCTAACCAAGAAGCCATTTTCGAGGTTGAATCATTCATCTCTACTTTTCCTGAAGGCGATCCAGCTCAACACTTGATCCAGGAGGTCCTCCTACGTGCTGCCAACAAATATGGTAAGAAAAAAAATAATAAATAAGTCAAACTAATTTTAAAAAATAAATTATAATATCTCCAACGTTGAAATTTTTGATGTTTTGTTATATTTTAGGTATGGATTTCCATGAACTGTTGGAAATACCACAAGGAGATCGGCGGAGGTATCATGATGATATCTCTGTGATTGTTATCTCACTTGAAGGAAGAATATGGAGATCGTCCATGTGAATATTGTTTATTGTTTTTTCATGAATATTTGAATGTTTTGAAGAACTAATTTCAATAACTCGGTTTGTTTTTTTGCTTTCCGATTTGAATTTTTTTCTCACAATATTTTTTCATATGATGTATCTACTTTTACCTAAATAGTTTAGTGGAAAGCACGAACCAAAGTGGCCATATTATGGGTTGCTCCTTGTAAATCAAATCTTTTCTCTTCACTTGGTATCATAGAACGTTATCAAAAACACACAACTATTCTTTCTATCTCATATTCTAGGTTTCGAACTATACACCATTTAATATTAACAGCAACACAACATATGACTGAGTCCGCAACTCATTTTACTATAGACGATTGAAGACGTACGTTGTTGAAATAATTAGTTTCTAGAATGTTAGAATCTAGTAAGATCCCAATGTCAAAACTATATCTAATACATAGGTGTGTATTAGTGTATATACTTCATTTTGAAAAATTCCATGCGTTTAAGTTCTTTTAAGAAACTTTCTCTCATATTTCATGTTTATAGTATATTTCTTAATTAAGAACTTTTTTTGTAAAATCGAAACTATGTAAACCCAACGTTATAAAAATCGATTTATGTGGTGGCTAGGCGACAATCCCTATTACCGAAACAATTTTCTTAAAATTTGATTTATATGACTCAAGCTGGTTTAAACTATTTTAAAACGATTTAAACTTATTTTTCTAAAATGACTGTAATCGATTTTAATAAGTAAAAATATGTTAAATTAAGTAATAATGTTAGTAAAGAATTACAAATTTGTGTAATTTATTTTATTTTGTATATCTGTTTTTACTAATTAATTAAAATAAAATTATAATTAAATCAGAAAAATAACTAACATAACTTATATAAATTTAAAATATATACAAAATAAACCAATAATTCGTTAACGCCAAATTCTTACCTAAGTCCCGAATAATCCGTTTAGGCGCTAGTTTTCTATAAAATGTTTAATTACCGCCTAGCGATTTTTAAAAAAATTGTAAAACCTAAAAACCTTTAAGTCTCAACTTCGAAGAGTTTGTATCATTTATTTTGATCTGAAAATGTGGAAAGACGCGTTTGGGACGCTTTGTCAATGGTTAGATAAAAACCTCATTTGACATATGATCTAACAACTAATCCATCATACTCATAGATTTGAAATCAAACGTCTTAGGAAAAAATCTTTTACTCTCACAACGACTTTTGCCTTTTTCTTCTTGTTTAGGAAAAAATAAAAATTGTAGTACTTTTCCAAGATTCATATTATGATTGTTGTCATTTGTCTGTATCAAGATATAATTCATCATATTCGGTAATGAAGATAGTATATGATCAGCTTCACATTAACTTTAATTTTCTAGTATGATGGATCATACTATTAAGAAAGCAATTTTACAAAATATTATGAGATTTAACTAAAATAAGATGAACTGTTCAACATTATTCTAAGTTTGGTAAAACTACTAAAACATTAGGACTACTGTATCAGAAGAAAAAAGCACACGTTTGTTCCTAACATCAGGACTGTACGTCTGTATCTATTTCTGACAAAACAGACTAAAGCTCTGCTCCCAAGACTTTGGAAGTTCTCTTCCTCATTGACTCACCTAACATTCTTTCACACATAAACCATCCACTTTGCATTTCCTTATTAGGTGACCATTACATTGTCTTCTCATATCGGATATAAATAGTTGACAATGTGTAAAACATTAACATTTTCATTCACAATTTCACATACGTAGGACCACCCTCGAGACGATTTCCAATATTAAAATTAGTTAAATTAATTCTTTGAATAAACACAATACCATCTATCAGTACAAGCTCTTTTTATATCGACAGAAAATGTTATGAACTCGCCAGTTTCTGAGGAACCTAATAACACTAGTAACAGCAAAAGAGCATAAACCCCTATGTCCCTACCAAATAAACCTTTGGACACCATCCTCATGACTCCACTCGAATGGTCTAAACAAGAACATAGCCATTGTAAACACATTGATGCAGACAAATATCGTTCCAATGAGAAGCCAAGTGGTGCAACTGCTGCTTCTGACACAGGAGTGAAGCATGAAAATATAAAACGGAATGGTGTAATATCTGAACTCGATCAATGGCGTAGGAACAAGAACAGCACAAGTAGCTAAAAAATAGACCAACACCCAAAACTTGCTTCTAGTATTCGCTGTCGGATTGAAAATGAACCAAAGTCAAATTCACAATGCAAAAAAAAAAGGAAGATAAAAAACAGTGCCACACAAAATGGTTTGAACATACCTAATAAAGTTAGGATTGAGAACCAAGAATAGACGTAAACAGGGACTAAGAGGTACTTCATCAACCAATGAGCGTTGATAATTTTCCTCCAAAGATAGAAAGGATAGTGGCGGTTATCAGCCAGGAGATAAGGATGAGCCAAGCTGCAATTAGTTTTCAGAATGAGAATTTTTAATAGAAGTCCTTAAGGTGTTTGCAGAGTTATCAAGAGATCTGAACCTGAAGAAGTGGACAGAGGCAAAACCAGCTATTAGAGCCACAAGAGTTAGTAGAAGGCTTAAAGGCCAATTTCGACGGAGCTCTTGGAGTAGATTTCTCAGTTGATCTACTGAGAAGTGTAAGGGAGCAGTAAAAAGTGCAGAGACGAGGCTAAAATACATAATCTGCGCAAAATGTGGTGAAACCACATGAGCCTCTTTTGCACCTGCGATATTGAATTTGATGGATTAGTAAGAAAAACACATATTGATGTAAACACTGAATGATAAGGAAGAGAGGAACAAAAAAACAGCATACCGAGGACTATACCGCCGTTCCAGAGGATAAAAACATCAAAGGCTACCACAACCACGATGAAAGGGCTAAATCTAACCAAAATCTTCCACTTCATATTCCAAGATGTTGAGATTACAGCATAAACATCATAGACTAAGCCTGCATTTGTTTTTCATTATAAGAACACTTATGCTTATGTGTGAGCAAAGCAATATATATGTCAACATACCTGAAGTATCCTCTGTTGAAGAAACAGATTTACCACAGTCAAAACTGTGTCTAGTATCCAAGTTGCTATCAGGTTTTCTTTTTCTAAGATTCGATATCAGAGTTGCTTCTTTCCTATCAGTGGACTGACGCAAATCTTGGTTTACTTTTTTTTTATCTATTTGCCTGGGCGAAGAGTCTAGAGTGAAATCTAAAACACCTGAACAAGCAACGAACAGCATCCACACTACATTTGTTTGTCTGATCGAAATCGCTAACGTACCAAACTGCAAGGACAAGAAACATATATAAATTTGCAACCATATTTTATAACTCTTCACAACAAAACAAAACAAAACAAAACAAAACAAAACAACAAATTGGTTAAAAACGACTTTACCAAAGCACTGAGAATAAATCGTTTTCTCAAACAAGCGAGGTACATGGCAAGAAAAGCGGTGAGAGACGCAACATCTGTATAGTAGAGGAAAGTGAAGAACCAATGCAGAGGATAGAGAGTCATGACCAAAGCTATTAAAGTTGCTTTTCTATCACTGAGACTCGGCCCTAAGAATCTGATAATCTCATACAATAGAACACCACACAATACTGCAAAAACAGCATTAGTAGACCTCAGGGCAGACGTATAACAAGCTTGGGAAAAGGACTGAGAAGTAGTTGTCATCAACAACATTCCTGGAAACAGAGTAGCAACATGTGCAAGTGATAGACAGTACCTACAACAACATATAAAAAAATCTAACTTTTTAAAACTCCACAAATATAGACCAACATTTTCAGCTACATTTGCAGAGTGAGAGAGAGAGGTAGTTAAGAGCATTACAATCCAGGAGGGGTAGTGATCATAGGATCCCAGCTTCTGAAATTCCCATTGCAGTATTGCTGAGCCTGAGGCACATGGAATATCTCGTCCATGTAGGGTTCGGGAACAACGTGGTTGACGACCATCGACATGGGAATCACCCACAAACTCGTCATTGCTGCAACCGCTAGTTTCCCCATTGTTCTCTTTTTTTCACAAAGGCCGAAAATAGCTGTAAAGAAAGGCCCAAGTCAGTTGTAAACTAGTGAGTAATATTACAACTAGCTCATGTAACTCTTCTATATTCCTTCCATAGCTTTGCGAGGCTTTAGAATTTTTTTTGTTTGCTCTTACCATTATACTTTATACTACTTTTTGTTTTTGCTCATGTGGAGGCATGACCAAACTATTGTCACTGCTGTGGGAACATGGCATCAGTTCTTGAGGTTGATGACTGCAGGAACTACACTTTCATGAAATATCCGTTGTTCTGGCCACTGTTCGTGCTCCTGGTGGCAACCATGAGGTGCATAGACCCTTTCTATGAAAACATTATCGTATGATAATGAAGATATGGTCAATGGGAAAACGTATTATTAGATCATGTTTGTACTCAAATTGAGAACTTTTCTGTTAAGTTTTTGACCTCGTAATAGTTTAAACTTTTAATCTTATTAAGATACGAAAAAGGCAAATAGCAAAACGTGAAAGATGGAGGACATGATGATTAACCATGTGCGTAGGGATGACCACCACATGTATACCTATTTACTCATCTTTCATTATCCCTCCTTAATTCATTTAATCTAACACTTAATCCATACATAATTCCGTAATACAAATATTTTAGCCTAGTCTTTATTCACAGTTTACTAATCTGGAAAGACCTGCTGGTAAACGTTGTTTAATTATAAAAAAGCATGGTAAGTTTACCAAATCTTTATTTAGTGGTTAGCATTTTACGGCTGAGGAATCCAAGTATCCAGAAAATATATAATTCATTTAATTTATAAAGAAAGTTTTCTGGTTTAGTTCAACAATTCATTAAAAATACTAAACGTGGAATGTTATAGGTTCTGAACATGAAAGATTGCATCAAAATTTTAAAGATCTCAAAATTAGGATTAGAGAAATATTCTAGGGAATATTCTAAAGGGTATACATTAAAATACAAGAAAACAGTACCATCTCTCCATCTTACATATACATATAATAGTATATTTTACTGCACATAATTAGAATTACATTCATTCTACTCTTATACTAAACAATCATTTGTACCATCAATTCGTTTTCATATTTCAAATCTCAAAAATAACATCTAAAGTCACTGAGAGTTTAAACATCATTTATGTCCCGTGGGTAAGCATCACGTCGTGTTTGATTCACGGAAAAGGAAAACAATGTCAGCAAATTAATTAGTTTAGTCAATTATTAGTTGGTGCTTCGTTGCTTGCGTGCACGATAAAGTAAGCATTTGAGAAAACTATTTCTATTTTTCTTTTCACTATTTTTTTTTCTTTTTCGCAATTATGGGCCAAAAAAGATAAGACATCATCTGACGAAACATGAGAAACTAAAACATAGAAGTTCATGAAAATGTATCGAGGTCCCATGCAAGGCAAAGGCACGTGCGTCTGATTTCATAAAAGCTTGTGGAGACATTTCTTACCTTTTATTCCCGATCGATATATTCATTTCCGTTTTATGTTTTTCTACAGAATGCAAAGCTCAAGTCAAAGTAGAAGAAAGAGGCATTTAAACAAAAAAAAAACACTATGAGTTCAAAATCGTTAAGTAGAAATAGGTTTCCCACACGTAAATTAATAATAACAAAACTATGCAAAAATCACTTCTTTCCAATAAACATATATAAACATAATTTCGTAAAGAATAGTTTTTTGTTACTATAGTTGAACATCCTACATTAACCTAAACATGTTTTTTTGCTATATGGATATATCAAATATCTTAAATAATGTTGTTACGTCGAAAGTTCAGGTTCTAAGAATTAAATTGTGCTAGTTAAATGAGCATATAATATATAAAAGAAAAATCAAATAAACTAAGATTTTTTTTTGTATCCCGCCAATTAGGAGACAGATCAATAGTTAGTTGAAATGTTGGCTTTCAAGTTTCGGATCCAACGCACGTTATCTCTTCTTCTCTTTCCTTAACTTTGCTTTTTCTCTTTTTTCTCTCTCACAAGTTCCCCTAATGGCAGATATATGCTGCGTCAAGGAGATCCAAGAAGAAGACGTCGACAATATCCACTTACCGATCCAACTTGAGCTGGACCTCCCTGATCACGAAGATCCAACAGTCAACAACGACGATGGTTGCAAGACTCCAACATCTTCCGCTCACAAGATTCCAGCGGTGAAGTATACGTTATGTCCACCAGCTCCTAGAAAACCCGGACCAAAAAGAAAAGTGACACCGGTTAATGCTGTTAACCGTGTACCGATTGATCTGAGCCGGGAGATGGAGATGTTCTTCGAAGATTTGGACCGCAGGATCAAGAAGTCACGGAAACAATAAGTAAAGAAGAAGACCAAGAAGAGTATATTGATCATTTCTAATTTATGACTGTGTGGTGGTAATTGATCCTTTTAATTTCCCCCTTCATTTTTTCTTTTAATTTTCTGTATAATACAAGTGGCATGTTGATAACAATAAAAATTTATCTCGTTATGAGTCCTTTTATTCTGATTTATACAACTGAAAATTTTTATTTACTTGTTTCCACCAATAATTTACATTCTCAATTATCAAAATCTAAATGTTATATTTTCTGGTTTTAATACCTCATTGATATATAGAGAGAATATAGAAAATACTAGTACTATTTAAGACCTTGTTTTGATCGATGAATTGAACAACCTTCTATACTTCATTTTATGTGTTTGCCGCTGATGAGATGTATGCCGGGAGAAATGCACATCAACCAAGAAGAATATAGTAAAACTCCATTGGTTTTTTAATATCAAAAATTAATAAGTAATACACATATTCCGCAACTTTCAGGAAAGCAAATGTTAAACCCTTCTGTTCATGATAATAAAATATCAGCATTATTGTTTTGTTCGACAGTAGCGGCATTATTTAAATCAGTAAGTAATTATTGATCTGTTTTTTCTCGCTTACAATTCAGTAAGCCAAAACCATACAATAATTGTCAAACATTGAACGGTATTTTTAGCGACGCATATGCTGGTTAGTGACTTTATCCACCCCAGTCTGAACCTGTTAAGAGGTCTGGTCAAGCAAGCAACAAGACATAACACACTTCTTATATAGTAAACTAACTATTGATAGGTGTTATGGCAGTTGCTTAATTCCTTAACTATGCCTCCCAAAATTCATTACTTTGTTTGTTGAATATCAGATTTAAAAAAAAAAAAACAGTTTATTACTTTAGTGTTGTTTTACAAAACAAATTAGAAGTGGTAAATGAAAATCCACAATATTATAGTAAAACCCACGGCCCAGAAAGTATTGCCTTATACCCAGGAAATGTTTTGCAGCCCAATTAAAGCCCATGTTGGAGTAGCGCTTCTTCTTCGTCAGTTTTGCAGCCCAATTAAAGCCCATGTTGGAGTAGCGCTTCTTCTTCGTCAGTTTCCACTTTCCAGCGGAAACGAGGATGGGAATTGAAGAATCCTAGAGATCCCGTTCAACCATCGCAGAAGAAGAAGAACGTTCGAGCGTGGATTTGATTCTCTAATGGTCGACTGCCAAGTGAGAAGAGTAAGTCGCGTGCTCCTGTCCTTGTATGCTCAGTGAAACCAGAAAGCTCAGAGATTTGGGAATCAATGGAGGCCGAACCAAAGATTAGGGTTTTAATGGTCTCCGACTTCTTCTTCCCAAACTTCGGTGGGGTCGAGAATCACATCTACTATCTCTCTCAATGCTTGTTAAAGCTCGGTCACAAGGTCTGTCTTACTTCCTTTCCCCGCGTTAAATCAAAAATGCGATTAGATTCAATTGCCCTTTCACTGTTTGCAGGTAGTGGTAATGACGCATGCTTATGGGAACCGAACCGGAGTCCGATACATGACAGGTGGACTCAAAGTCTACTACGTCCCCTGGAGACCTTTCGTTATGCAGACCACTTTCCCCACTGTCTACGCAACACTTCCCATTGTCAGAACCATCCTCAAACGCGAGAGAATTACCGTTGTTCACGGCCATCAAGCCTTCTCCACCCTTTGTCATGAAGCCTTGATGCATGCTCGGACTATGGGATACAGAGTTGTCTTCACGGATCACTCCTTGTACGGGTTTGCTGATGTCGGGAGCATCCACATGAACAAGGTTTTACAGTTTAGTTTAGCTGATATAGACCAGGCTATTTGTGTCTCCCACACGAGTAAGGAGAACACGGTTTTGAGATCTGGATTGCCACAAGCTAAGGTTTATATGATACCAAATGCTGTTGATACTGCTATGTTCAAGCCAGCTTCTGTTAGGCCTAGTGCTGATCATGTCATTACTATAGTTGTTATAAGTAGATTGGTTTATCGGAAAGGTGCGGATTTGCTTGTTGAGGTTATTCCACAAGTCTGTCGTTTACACCCCAATGTGAGTGAGTGTTTCAAGTGGATGATATGGCTTCTTCTTTTTTTTTGTATCCGCGTTTTTATGTTTTTGTTTTTTTGAAAGGTTCGTTTTGTAGTTGGAGGGGATGGACCAAAACATGTGAGACTAGAGGAAATGAGGGAGAAGCATTCTCTTCAAGATAGAGTTGAAATGCTTGGTGCTGTTCCTCATTCTCGTGTCCGCTCTGTTCTTGTCACCGGTCATATATTCCTTAACAGGTCTGTGTGTGTGTGCGTGCATATTCTTTCATGAATCGCAGTTACTTGCTTGTGAATGAATGTTCAACATGTTTTTGAACCTGTGTGTGACAGTTCATTAACAGAAGCCTTCTGCATAGCTATATTGGAGGCGGCTAGTTGCGGCTTATTAACCGTCAGCACTCGTGTTGGAGGTGTCCCTGAGGCATGTACACCTATTTTTTTTGTTTATTTTCTCTTTTTAATATGATTTAGAGTTTCCATCATGATGATTTGTGTAGGTCCTACCGGATGACATGGTTGTGCTTGCTGAGCCGGATCCGGATGATATGGTACGAGCAATCCAGAAGGCAATATCAATACTTCCAAGTATTAACCCGGAGGAGATGCACAATCGAGTGAGTTGTCCTCCGAGATTTTAAAAAAAAAGGAAAACTAGTTATTCCAAGCCTTTGATATATGTATATGCTTGTTGCTACCACCCAGATGAAGAAGCTGTACAGTTGGCAAGATGTTGCCAAAAGAACCGAGATTGTGTACGACCGTGCCTTGAAGTGTTCCAACCGAAGTCTTCTTGAGCGTCTATCGCGGTACATTATTTTATTTTCTTCTTTGGACACCGATGGATGGATGGATGTATAATAAAAAAGATATGATGGTTGGTAGGTTCCTGTCATGTGGAGCATGGGCAGGGAAGGTATTCTGTATGGTTATGATCATTGATTACTTGCTTTGGCGCTTACTTCAGTTACTTCAGGTGCGTATATTATTACCCCTTGCGTTACAAAACAAAATTGAAATTTCTTCAAAATTTGGTAATGATAATATCTTGTTGGAATTTGCATTAACTCAGCCTGATGATGATATCGAGGAGGCACCCGATATCAATTTCATAAACGACAAGAAATGATTGATAAGCAGAGTTTCAGCTCCCTCCATTGTTAGAAGAGCCTTCATCTCTATTTTCTTTTGAAGCTCTTCCTTGCTTGGATGATTGATTCTATTTTTGTATTCTTGTTTCAGAATAAAATCTTATTCTTGTGTGTGGAATCATTTTTCCTCTAATTAGTTGCATCAATATATATGTGATATGTATGATTGAGAAGTGAAGTGGATATTTTGTATGTTTGTATAGTGAATATTTGATACAACAGAAAAAAAGAGCGAGAAAGATTTTGCGAGTTCGAATGTGCAAGATACATGTTTACCTCCAGATATATAACACTACTAGTCTACAAAGAAGCCCATTTAAAAAGTCGTGTATAAAAGGCCCAATAAACTATAAACTATGAGGAAAGCCCAATATTGAAATGTTAAAAAAATAAAAGTATTTTTAATCGTAAATATAAAACCAACAATATAATATTAGATTATACTTATATAAAATTATATATAGATGAATTAATAATTTATAATTTTAATGAGACCATATATTTACATGGCAGTTTAAAAATATTATTATCCTATTATTTTATCGATTTGTTTCATATTTACATTGGACCAGTAAATTTATTAATTTATAAAAATTATGAATTTATCAAGTATTAATTTATAGGGGTTCTACTGTAAATAATATTTAATAATAGTATTATTTTTAAAAGTTATTAATTAAGATGATTATGAAACTTGAAAATTATATATTTAAGATTATGACATGTTTTAAACAATATGTTTTATTTTTGTTTTTAAAAAAATTAAACCAAAAATATAAAAACAATCTAAAAATTTAACTTTAATTTTTTAAATTCTTAGAGAAAAAACATTTTTTAAATTTCCATATAAATAAAATTTTAACAATGGTATTTCTTTTTCAAAACATAAATTTAAGATAATTACAAGCTTCAAAGTTGCTAATTAATATGACTGCAATACATGGTAATTATATATTTAAGATTATGATATGTGTTAAATAACAGCTTTCCTTTTAAAAAAAAAAACTTAAACCAAAAAAATATAAAAATAATCTAAAAAGATAATTTTTAAAGATAATTTCAAGGACTAGCCCCTATAAAATATGTATTTCATGATAAACATGAAAAACTAAGGTCTCAAATCTCTTTAGTCTTAAGCATATGACAGTTTATAATGAAGCTATGCAATAAAACCAAAATATCATATTTTCAAATTTATCATTAAATATGATGGTTAACCCCTAAAAATATCGAGTTTAATCACATTATAAATTTATATTAATGTATGTTAAAGTTTTGTTTATGGAGTATGGACATCTTTTTTTAATTTTTAAAGAGTATTTCAATAATCACCTAATTCCAAGGACCAACCCTTATAAAATATGTATCTTCATGACAAACAAGATTAACTAAGGTCACATATCTCTTTAGTCTTCATCATATGACAGTGAATAATGAACCTATGCAATAAAATAAAAATATCATATTTTCAAATTTATCTTCAAATATGTTGATTAACCTCTACAAAAATATCGAGTTTTCTGATAAATATTATATACTTAAGTTTAGGCTATTTATTGTTGATTATAAATACCTAATCACATTCTAAATTAATATTAATGTACTTTAACATTGATTTTATGGTAAGTGGACATCGTTTTTTATCTTTTAAGAGTAATTTAATAATCACTTAATTCCAAGGACTAATCCCTATAAAATATGTATTTTCTTGACAAACGGAAATAACTAAGGTCTCAAACCTCTTTAATAGTTATCTTATGACATTTCATGATGAAGATATGCAATAAAATAATATATCATATTTTTATCATCAAATATGTAGGTTAACCCTTAAGAAAATATCAAATTTCTAATAAATATTATGTATTGAAGTTTATGCTATTTATTATTGATTAAAAATACAAAACCACATTCTAAATTTATATTAATGTATGTTCAAATTTTTTTTATGGTGTATGGACACCGTTTTTAATTTTTAAAGAGTAATTTAATAATCACCTAATTCCAAGGAATAACCACTATAAAATATGTAGTTTCTTGACAAACTGGATTAAATTAAGTCTCAAACCTCTTTAGTCTTCATCATATGATTGTGCATGATGAAGATATGCAATAAAATAAAATAATATATTATCTAATTTATCCTCAAATATGTGGGTTAAACTCTATAGAAATATCGAATTTTCTGATAAATATTATATACTTAAATTTAGACTATTTATTGTTGATTAAAAATTCCTAATCACATTATAAATTTATATTAATGTATGTTAAAAAAAAAGATTTATCGAATATAGACATCTTTTTTTTTTTTAAAGAGTATTTTAATTATGACCTAATTTCAAGGACTAACTCCTATAAAATATGTATTTTCATGACAAACAAGATTAACTAAGGTCTCAAACCTCTTTAGTATTCATCATATGACAATGCATAATGAAGCTATGCAATAAAATAAAAGTATAATATTTTCAAATTTATCATCAAATATGTGTGTTAATCCCTACAAAAATATCGAGTTTTCTGATAAATATTATATACTTAATTTTAGGCTATTTATTGTTGATTAAAATACCTAATCACATTATAAATTTATTTAGTAATCGTTTAGACCTCTATCATAATTGTTTTGACGTGTTTATTTCATAGTAAACAGACATTTTTTTATCAAGATTAAACACACATAAGTCATAATGTAATAATATAATCATTAATTTATCATATTATTCAAATGCAATATATTTATCATATACGATTCAAAGATAAAATATCAACCAAAGATATAAAATTCTAGTTTTTGAGGAGACGAGGACCATCCCACTCATATTTCTTCTGAGGGACGTTTCCATCGTTAGTAAAGTAGATACCATCTTCTCTAGCAATCCACTTAGGTGGAGCGTCATCAGCATTGATTGGCATGTACGCACAAAATTTTTTGTGATGTTTGAAATTATTAGGACCTTGGGCCATTGTACACGAATGGAAAAAGTAATCATCGAAACTAAACTCATATTCTTCCCCGATTTTCAGAAGATGCTCCCCTTCATCGTTGGCACAACGAACCTTGAGGAGTTTGTTGTGCTCTAACTCGTTTCTTAACGTGACTTTGTTTCCTGTTAGGCGAGAACCTTCCCACTCATATTTCTTCTGAGGGAGGTTTCCGTCTTGAGAATAGTAGATACCATCTTCTCTAGCCATCCACTTACATGTAATCTCAGGATATTTGGTCCACATCGCGTCATACACCACAAACTCTTGGTGATGTTTGAAATTATCAGGACCCCGGTCCATTTTACACGAGTAATTGGTTGCTCCGCTAAAGTTATCACCGAAAGTAAACTCATATTCTTCACCGATTTTTAGAAGCTTCTCCTCCCCTTTGTGGTTGCCACAACGAACCTTGAGGAGTTTGTTGTGTTCCAACTGGTTAAGTAACATGACTTTGGTTTTTGCTTGCATATCAAAACCATTGCTTAAGCCGGTGCACAGGTCCAAAAGGATCAGTATTATCAAGAAATTGTTCATTTGTCTAGCCTGCTATATTTCTGAGACAGACTAAATTTCTTTAGATTTTTTTTTTATGTTTCTACACTACATATGTTGTGGTATTTATATTCACAGTTTGTAGCATGAAAAATGAATTTGTTGGGTTCCGGTTGGTTGCTTCGGGACATTATGAATTTTTTGCCAAAAAGAAAAGTTTTTTTTTCTAATCTAAAAAGTATCCACAAAATATTTCTTACACTTTTAGGGTATATATAATAGGAAAGATCAGATAACAATCTTTGCTTTTGGAAAAAAAAAACTGTTTTGGATTTTAACTTTTCAGAATTTGTGAGAAGATAGGAAATCAATATTAATTAGGATAAGGGTGAATTTATATGATAAATATTTAAATGTAGTATTGTAAAATTAAAATTTTATATTTGATTAAATTTGTATTTTGGCACAAATACAATTTTTTGGGTTATATTGTGGTTAGGTAAGCAATTAAAATGCTTTTGTTTAAAAAATGTACAAAAGTTAAATGGATCTTGATCTATGTGCACAATCATAAACCATCAATTATAAAAAAATATGGAGGGAATTACTCCCTCTGTTTTTTAATAGATGATGTTTAAAAAAAAAATTGTTTCAATTTTCAAGATTATTAACAACTAATATTATATGAGTAATGATATAATCCAAGCTATTGTACTATTGGTCAAATTATGAATACATATATAGGGAATGATGTTTTTGTTTAGAAAATGTAAAGAATTTAAAATTTTATTAATCTATGTGCCTACACCTAAAACCTTATCTATTAAAAAATGGAGGTGTATTAATTAACCAAAACATTCTTCCCTAGTGTCCCAACCAATTTCGCTTTTCTGTCCCTAGAACCGCCTCGATGTCTATTTAACTTTTCCAAAGATAAAAAATAAGTATCTTCTTTATTAAAAGAGAAGTACCATTTTTATCTACTATAGAAAAGTCATACTAGATCTATATATTCAGTTACATTGTTTTGATTATTTACATTAGTTTATTTAATGTATAACATTTCTAAATAATTATAAAGATATTAATAACAAATTTATTTTAACTGTAATTTGAAATTTTAATTTTAGTAATCACAAAATCTATTGAGAAAAAATCTAACAAAATCTTTTTAAAAATTTAAATATTTTTAATTAATGCACTGTTTAATTTCATAATTAGTATTATAATATTATTATACATTAATCTTAGTTAAAATTTTATTATAAACAAAATATAATATACTATATGCCAATTTTATAAATTTTATAAGTATAATCTATATTATATTAAAATAGAAATAATAAATGAATACATATAAAATTATATTAAATTGGTAAACTCATATATATATATATATATATATATCTAAAAAAAAAATTTTAATAAATAAATAAAATATCAATCACCATTTAAGTGACTAAAATATTATTTACCTTTAAAAATATTAAACATTCGTAAATTATGTAATAAATTTTACAGAAAATAAAATTATTAAAATATTTTTAATTTTTATATTTAAAAAATGAAAAATTACCCGCACATCAAAATCTAGTTTGTTTGTTATTTTGTATGGGAATTTTAAATTTTAGTAGGAAACATATCAACACGCGCCAAACCGGGAACATCGGATTTCCTAACTTCGGTAACTAGCCAAACCGGGGAACTAAGCTATGTTTGATTTTAAAGTCCTCAAATACAGCTGAGAAAGAAAATAGCTAATCGATTCAACACGGTTCAGTTTGTTAAAATCATCAGTCTCAGACAAAGAGTTAACCGAATCGGTTTTACAAACATTTGTGAATTGGCCTATGGATCACAAGTTTTACAGTCTCTCTCAAATGGCAACACTTAAACCAGATGTATAATTTTTATAGTATACCAAATTAGATGGCTTCTTCTTCTTTCTTGAGGAATTGGGAGCAGAATCACGGGTCTAGCGAGTATCAATGGATCCCCGAGTTCCAGCAAACCGGGCCTGAGGTTCCAGAAGCAATGCAAGAACTGGAGGAAGAATGAGCAGAAGAGTGTTGATGTGTAGAGGAAGGCGAAGACACTCTGTTCTGCTGCTGCTGCTTGTGTTCTTGCATCAGTTTCAATATGTAAGCATCGTCATGGACCGAGAAAGGCGTGCTAAAATCAAACGGGTTCAAAGAAAAGAATTTATCAATCTCGTATTCAAGAGATAGCAAAACTGATCTTCGATTTCAGAGAAAAAAAGAAAAGAAAATGTGTTGTTTAGTACTTATTGAAGTCGAGGTGTACAAGTTGCATGTCTTCAGAGATCTCGATTTCGACTACCGCATGAGGATTTGTCTACAGGGAGCAGGGAGATATTCAAGATGAAGATAGACTATACTTAAACTACATGAACTAAAGATAGAAACTAAAAGAAGAGATTTTGAAGTACCTCAAGTAGAATGAATGGTAAAGTAAATCCTTCTGCTGGTCCTTCAGTCTTCACAACCATCTCCTTGTTTCTCGACATAAGACTCTCAAGACTTGAGACCTGAAGACAAATGACATTTGAGGAATCATATACACAAAATGCAGAAAGATAATTGACATTGTTACATCAAGACAACAGAGAATGACTCAAACACGTATTTACTACACCATGCTAGGTTCAAAATAGACGAATGCTTATAATTTCTACACTACCTACAACATCAATAGCTTTTTGTCATCTATTCAAATGCATAACAAAAGAAAAAAAAAATCAAAGAGGATCACCTTTTCTCTCAATTCTTTAAGGAAAGCAGCCTTCTTTTGCACACTATTCATAATCTTATTACGATCCATCTGCAAATACGAGTATCCAAAGATAAGTGACAAAGAGAAAGAACAAGAATATCCAAAGGCACAGCAAAGAGGTAACACCTTAACTTCTTCGATATCTTTCTTGCAGGTAATGGGAAGGCCTTTCCACCGGATTTCTTTTTTATCCCTTGCAATGATATCCAAGGCCATGAAGACATTGAGTGCATCATACACTCTCCGCCTTATGTTCTTCTCATTATACTAATTGATGAAAAAAAAGAGAATGTTGATACAACTTATGTATTTTGCTTCCATAGCTCAAAGAGATAATAGTCAGCCTTTTCCATCTAGATATATATATATAAATACCTCATTGTCATTCAAAGGCTTATCCGAGTTCTGCTTAATTGTTGCAAAATCCGAAATAATTTCATCTGCAACCTGGAAGTACCACAACACTCCTAATCAGAAGTACACAAGTAGTAACTGATAGAGTGCTAAAAACAACGAAGTTAGAGGATTATTAACGGAGTAGTAGAGAGTGTTATACCTCCTTGTAAGTAGTAATCTTCTTGGCTTCCAGCTTCTGACAAACTGAGATAAATATCCATAGGATGAGTCATAAATAATTACGAGCAGTTAATCAAACAATCCCAAAATTCGTGCAAAGACACAGACCCATGACGCTGAATTGGCGAAGGCCACCACCAGAAGTTCTAGATTGACCTTTCTTCTCAGAGACAACCTCAGAATCGTCATCAACAATCAATCTCCTTCTCACAGGAGTTTTCCCCAAGCTCACTGATGAAGATTGATTATTCCTCCTCTGCTTCTCCGGTGTCACAAACAAATCCATCTCCATCCTACACTCCCCCCTGCACACACATTTTTCAACCAATTAATTAACTATACGAATCATCAGATTAATTTTAGCCAAAAAGAAAAAGCTTTTGAGTTTGTTTGTTCATGTGAATCTCTTAATTACAACAGCAAAGCACAAAACATAGATGAAATTGATATCAACTCAGTGGATGAGATAGATCTAAGCGAGAACGGAGAAAGAAAAGCTCGATTCAGTTTTTGAATCTGGGATCAGAGATGAACCAGTTAGTGATCCTCTCCAATGGCGGAAACTAGAGGTTGGTTGGTAGCTCTAGCTAGGGTTTTGTTTTCTTACAGACAACAAACCGGATTGGTTTCGGTTAGCTAAATTGGCGCTAATCAAACTCTGCTAGAGAGGAATCGCAGAAGCAACGATGCTTTACTCCATAGCCCATCAAAGCCATATACATAAGCCTCAACACACCCACCCACACTCTCTCTCTCTCTTTGGAACCCAAACGTTCCTCCCTCCCAACGTCGTCGTTTTTTTGAACATTTTATGGCGGGGATCCAAATTGGGCCTTTGCAACTTTAATAAGCCCATTAAGTTTAGCTGGATTATTACCAAACATGTGATATATCTTTATTTTTTATGAAGTAAATAAAATATTTGTCTCTCTCTCTCTATTACGTATTGACAGTTGTGTCTGTATTCGATCCAGTTGTATAAAAATAATTTATTTTTTTGTCTAATCATATTATTATTATTATTAATGTTCACTGAATCTTGATATGTTTGGTACGTTGCCATCGAGTTTTTGTGAATACATTATCGCTTATAAAGTTTATTAATTCTTCTTCTTATAAGACATGGTCCGTATCAATACCATCACCTTGTAACTACTATTACAAAAGAACCTCGTTATTCACTTTTAATATAATTTTCCTTTCTTTTTATGCCTTTAGTTCACACGTTAAGCGCCCGAACGTGTAAGACATGTTGTTGCATTGGATCGAAAGTGAATAGCTTCTCAGATAAATGTCCTTCTTTTACAAAAATAAATAATAATAATCATATGAACCACAGATTAAATATATATGCGTGTTATATGATAAATATATATACATAATTTAAAAATGATTAACAAAAACATACAACATAACAATTTAACCGATATATATATTATGAAACTGCTACCACTAGTCACTGGCCACTTGTCCTCTATGATTGGTGGACGAAATATCATTTTGTTTCTATGTACAGATATTGATTAAACCAGTTTTGTAATTTTTAGCTAGTTCTAGTTCTTACCTAAAACCATAGACGTTCTGATAGGTGAAATGTTGGTGAAACGTTGTCGAGTTATCCGACCCAGTTTTCATCAAGTCTATATCAGTGAAAATAAACTCTACTCTACCACGACAGGTGTCATTACTACGATTCAAACGCGCACATCATAACATAATAAGACCGGCCTAGGGTAATCAATCCACCATTATTAATTACCTTTACTCAGAACTATGAAACTGTCCCAGGATTAAATAAGAGAATAAACTGTTACAAAATTTGATTTGTTCACTTTGATGTTATTGTGTGTTGTCAGATACTCAGAAAAATATACATATTCAAGTCATTATAGATTACTAGTAGTGTGGTGTATTCAAATATTTTTGTTTTGCTGTTTGTTTATCTGTCGTTGTATTGGTATGAGAGGTGGCAACTCCCAATATCTTTTTAGGGTCATCTTCAACGTCCTCTCAGATCTCAATTATTGAGTTTAAAGTCATGTTTGATTCTTTCTCCTCTTTTTGGTTTCATCACCTCTAATTACTCTATTTATTTTATTTTTGTCAACTTCTGTTCGTATCGAATGCAGTAAATATACTATTCTATAATGTTAGTGTCCCTTCAGGAACCGAACATCCGATAAACAAAATTATTACCGTATGATATGGTTGGCTTATGTAGTCCATTAGCTTTTGTTATTATATGCAAGGTGTCAAGTATATAAAGACGTTAGAGTCTAGCCTATTTTTTTTAAGAAAATTATTTGAGTCTTTATAAATAAATTAATCTTGGATTACAATATGATATTCACATAAATTACTCAAAATGCATTTCTTACGAGGATAACACAATTCATCCTTAAAATAAGTTATCCTCGTAATTATCTTCAAAGCATTTTAAGTCGTTGATAGTTATAACTTCCAATGCACTTAACAAGTCAGAAAAGCTGTTGATTAATTGATGATCAAATACGTAAGCCGTTGAATACCAATACTGACGATGACGCATAAAAAAGAATATATTTTTAACTAACAAATAAGAAATATTATAAAGTTATAATGTTACACACTCACTGGAGTACAATAATGCAAATAGTCTCCACTAGTATTGATTAAATATTACTTTAAATTAACAAATAAAAAATTATATAACTCAGCTAATCACCAACCATGTCTCCGCATAGACTTCAACATATAACAAGAAGACTACTAACAACCCCTACAAGCACAGACTAGAACTATTTACATAATTCTACGGTTGAAAAATGAAAGGAATTCAAATACTATCCATAATGAAACAGTTAACAAAGCAGTTGTGGATATTTGGTTGATCCAATGTAATAAGACTTTTTCAAAAAAGAAAAAAAACACTTTAGAATTTACAACCCGACATAATTCAACAATATGAAAAGTGAGAAGAAAAAAAGAAAAATCGTTGTGTTGATAAGCACATGTACCACGATAAGTACCCATGAAAAATTGGTAGAGAAAGGAAAAGGAAAGAATTAATATATTAAAAATATAAAAAGAAAACTATATATTAAAAAAGGATAATAATTGGAAGAAAGAGAGTGGGGAGGGGGATGAGGTAGTATCTAGTTCAGGCTGCTTCTCTTTTAGCTTCTTTCTTATTCACATTCACTCTCACCCACGAACCTTCCCCTTCTTCCTACATAAACACCTCTCTCTCCTTCACATCCCAAACATTTCACAAAAGAATCACATAAACAAAAAAAAAAACAAAAGAGATAACTTTTTCTTTCACTGAATCAAATCATTGGGGGAAGAAAAGATTGAATCCAAGAGATTGAAACACCCACTGTGAATATGATGGAGGTTTCGTGTTTTCTGCTAATCCCTTCTTCCTTATCTCCAAAGGTATCATCTGGGCTTGATCTCTTCCGGTTCTAATTAGGATTGTTTGTTGTGAGAGTTTGATGTCATTGGAAAAAGGAGGAAACTTTGAATTCCAATGTATATTTCAAGGATGGGTCTGAGTCGGATTTTCCCGCCGCTTTCTGGGGGTTATCAGGAAATTCTAGGGTTAGGGTTGGATATCGTCTTTCTCTAGCGTCTTCCGAGATTCGAATTAGGGGTTTTTGGATCTCAATTTCATGGCTAATTGGGAGATCTGGGATTTGGGAGATTGAAATTTTACATTTTGATTTTTAAAAAAAAAACAAGAAGACTCGATTCGATTTCGTGTTATTGTGAAATGAAAGGTTCGATTCTCATGTCGATGGAGAATCACCACCCTTCAACGCTCTTATCCATGGACTCTAGTGGCTCCTCTCACGAAGAACTCGATCTCGACATGAACAACGTCACTCTCTACAACCCACCAGACATCAACCTCCCCTTGTCCGTAGGAAGAAGCTCTCCCACTTGGAACTTAGACTCTTGCGACAACATCCTAGACGTTGGCCTTAGCTCACATGTCTACGAGACAGAGACGTTCCTCAACGTGGCTCCAAGTAAAGTCACTAAGAAATGCTTGAAACGTGGTGATAGCATGTGGGGAGCTTGGTTCTTCTTCAGCTCCTACTTCAGACCGGCTTTGAACGAGAAGTCAAAGTCTAAAGTCGTTAAGGCAACTACTGATACTGGAGGAGGATGCTTTACAGGGTTTGATAAGTCTGATCTCAAGCTCGATGTGTTTCTTGTTCAGCATGATATGGAGAACATGTATATGTGGGCTTTTAAGGATAAACCTGAGAATGCTCTCGGGAAAATGCAGCTGAGAAGTTATATGAACGGGCATTCTCGTCAAGGAGAGCGTCCGTTTCCCTTTAGCGCGGAGAGAGGGTTTGTTAGGTCTCACAGGATGCAGAGGAAGCATTACAGAGGACTCTCTAATCCTCAGTGTCTTCACGGGATAGAGTTTGTGCCTTCACCGAGTCTGTTGTGTGTTAGTGAAGAAGATAAGAAGAGGTGGATGGAGCTAACGGGTAGAGATTTGAAGTTCACTATCCCTCCTGATGCTAGTGATTTCGGTTCTTGGAGGAACCTTCCCAACACAGATTTCGAGCTCGAGAGACAGCCTGCAAAACCGGCGGTAAACAACGCCAAGAAGATCCTTAATGGTTCGGGGTTACATTTGACAAACAACGCTTCTTTCAGCAGCAATGGTGATTCATCAGATCAATCTCCAGGTGGAGTAGGAGGCAACGTTAATAATAAGAAGAGAAAAGAGTTCTTATCTCCGGGGAGCAGCGAAGAAGAATGTTGCTTGACTGTGAACAACGTTGAGACCCAGCCTGGTTGGGTAAAGGACTTCACTGGAGTGATGAAGAACGTTCACGGGCCCGCGACTGCAGCCAAAACCATCTACGAAGACGAAGAAGCTTACCTGATCGTGATAACTTTACCATTTGTGGATTTAAACAGCGTCAAGGTTTCATGGAGGAACAGCATCACTAACGGAATCGTCAAGGTCACGGGATCAAGCACGTCGAGGGCTCCTTTGGTTAAGAGGAGGGAGCGTACTTTCAAGCTGGTTGATCAGACGGCTGAGCATTGTCCTCCTGGGGAGTTCATGAGGGAGATACAGTTGCCAAATCGGATTCCGGAAGAAGCAAACATTGAAGCGTATTTTGATGGGACAGGGCCGGTTCTTGAGATTCTTGTGCCGAAGTTGAGGGGAGGAGTGGAGGAAGAACACGAGGTTAGAGTTTGTCTACGGCCACAACTCCACATGGGAGGAGGAGCAGGCGAGCTTAAGTTGACGTGATGAAAGATGTTTTTATGTACTCTGTAGAGAAGCATTTGTGTACAATGATGGGAAATAAGCAAAAGCAGAAGTGCAATCCCCCAAGTGTAACATTTTCACATTTTATTTTGGTCATAGTGTAATTTTCACACTTTGTTATGTTTGGTTTATGTACTTCCATTTTAAAAGATCACATTAGTTGAAGATTTGTCAGTAGCTTTATTTTAGAGAAAGCAAAGATTATTTAAACGGAAATAAATTCTGAGTTTTAAATTTTCATTCTCTGAGCAAGTTTTATGATGTAACTATAGTTTAATACACCTTATTTTATACGAAGCCTTTCGTCATATACACAAAGGCTATACCAAGCCTTTCGTCATATACACAAAGGCTATACCAATGGGCCGGACACCCGAGTTTACTGTGAGATTTCATTTCACACTGAAAAAGGCCCTGTTTGCATTGTAAGAGGCTCATGCAAAATATGATTACTTGCATTACAACTTTTTGTTCTTATAACACTGCAAAAACACTCTTAATGTCATCGTCTCATTTCTCTATCATGTAATCTACAGTAATTATTAAGCTCACAGCGGAAGGAAAATAACTAAATAATGAACACCAAGATAGGAAAAGCCAAAACTTTGATTATCCGTCATCATATCTGGACAGAACATCCAGACTACAGAGTTGTAACAAAAATAGTAGCAAAACGGACCTATTAAACAGGTCCAACAAACAAAAGTTCTTAAAAGAGATTCAAAATCAAAAGAAAGAGATAGAGAGACGTCTAAGAATCAACAGATTAGTCGACCTCCTCGATCTTAGGGCCAGGGCCGCCTGAAGCAGGAGGAGCATCATCGTCCATTCCAGCGCCACCGGCATCACCTCCAGCTCCTTGGTACATCTTGGCAATGATTGGGTTGCAGATGCTCTCCAACTCCTTCATCTTGTCTTCGAACTCATCAGCCTCTCCCAACTGGTTACTCTCCAGCCACTGAATCGCCTCCTCAATAGAGTCCTCTATCTTCTTCTTGTCTGCAGCCGGTATCTTCTCACCAATCTTCTCGTCCTGGATGGTGTTCCTCATGTTGTAAGCGTAGTTCTCGAGAGCGTTCTTGGCTTCCACCTTCTTCTTGTGCTCCTCGTCCTCAGACTTGTACTTCTCAGCCTCTTGAACCATCTTCTCAATATCGTCCTTGGACAAACGACCCTTGTCGTTGGTGATGGTGATCTTGTTCTTCTGTCCAGTGGTCTTGTCCTCAGCAGAGACGTTGAGGATACCGTTGGCGTCAATGTCGAAGCAGACAGTGATCTGAGGTACACCTCGTGGAGCTGGAGGGATTCCAGAAAGCTCAAACTTACCGAGGAGGTTGTTGTCCTTGGTTCTGGCTCTCTCCCCCTCAAAGACCTGGATCAACACACCAGGCTGGTTGTCTGAGTAGGTTGAGAACACTTGCTCTTTCTTGGTTGGAATGGTAGTGTTTCTGGCGATCAAAGTGGTCATAACACCGCCGGCGGTCTCAAGACCAAGGGAGAGAGGGGTGACATCGAGCAAGAGAAGATCCTGCACCTTCTCGTTTCCTTCACCGCTGAGAATAGCTCCCTGGACGGCAGCACCGTAAGCAACAGCCTCATCAGGGTTGATAGACTTGCAAAGCTCTTTGCCGTTGAAGAAGTCCTGAAGCAACTGTTGAACCTTGGGAATACGTGTGGAACCACCAACAAGGACAACATCATGGACAGTGCTCTTGTCCATCTTAGCATCACGTAGACACTTCTCCACTGGCTCCATACACTTCCTGAAAAGATCCATGTTAAGCTCCTCGAACCTAGCACGGGTGAGTGCAGAATAGAAATCAATCCCCTCAAAGAGAGAGTCAATCTCGATGGTGGTTTGAGCAGTGGAAGAAAGGGTCCTCTTCGCTCTCTCACAAGCCGTCCTCAACCTCCTAAGAGCTCTCGGGTTTCCAGTAATATCCTTCTTGCTCTTCCTCTTAAACTCTTGAACAAAGTGGTTCACCATTCTGTTATCGAAATCCTCACCACCGAGATGAGTATCTCCAGCAGTGGCCTTAACCTCAAAGATCCCTTCCTCAATAGTCAAAAGAGAGACATCGAAAGTACCACCACCAAGATCAAAGATCAACACATTCTTCTCTCCAACACTGGTTGCCTTCTTGTCAAGACCGTAAGCAATAGCAGCTGCGGTTGGCTCGTTGATGATACGCATAACATTCAAACCAGCAATAACACCAGCGTCCTTTGTAGCCTGACGCTGAGAGTCGTTGAAGTAGGCAGGGACAGTGACAACAGCGTTCTTGATGGTGACACCAAGGTAAGCCTCAGCAATCTCACGCATCTTAATGAGAACCATGGAGGAAATCTCTTCAGCAGCGAACTGCTTCTCTTCCCCCTTGTAGTTGACGACAATCATTGGCTTCTCGGCAGCTCCAGAGATGATCTTGAATGGCCACAACTTCATGTCGCTCTGTACAGAGCTGTCGCTGAAACGACGACCGATCAACCTCTTCGCATCTGCCACATACACACACACACACAAAAGCAATCAATAAACGGATCTCAAAAGCAGTTACAAGCTTAATCAAATTACTAAACAAACTCTACCAAGTCAGATCTACTAATAGAATCCTAAATCTAACATTCCACGGCTCAGATCTAATCCAAATCTCAGATCTAATCAAAGATATTTAAAATAACGAAGAAGACGAGAGATACGTACCGAAGACGGTGTTGATAGGGTTCATGGCGACCTGATTCTTAGCAGCATCACCGATAAGCCTCTCGGAGTCGGTGAAAGCGACGTAAGACGGCGTGGTCCTGTTACCTTGATCATTAGCGATGATCTCAACACGGTCGTGTTGCCATACTCCGACGCAAGAGTACGTCGTACCGAGATCGATACCGATCGCTGGGCCTTCTCCTTTACCAGACATTATAATCGAAAAGAATGAACTACAGAGAATAAGAGGCGGCTAGGTTTAGTTTTTTTCGTGAATTTGTAATCAACTAAGAGGAAGAAGGTTTGTTTATATAGAGAGGCTTGTGTGGGGAGGCTTTAGGTTTAATCTGGCGGTCACGAATGAACTCAGATCTAAAGGCGCCAGGCTGTTTAAAAAAAAAGGTTCGAGAATGTTCGGCGGCTGTGAGGTAAAACCTTAGTTTTGTACACGTTGGCATTTCTTTGTGGTTTGATTGGTTTGTGAGTTACAGTGTTTGGGAGCGTCTTTTTTTCCTATTTTCCACGAGCAAGTGGGTATTATTCAATGTTCTTCCTAAATATGCGGATTGTAATTTTTCCTTTTTTAAAAAACTCAGCAAATGTTTATTTTCTTTTTCTTGACCCAAATAAAATGTCTAATTTCCATTTCTTTTAAAATTTACATAACAATTATTCAGAATAATTACAAAGTATTATTATGTGTTGATCTTCATAAAAAAAAAAGAGAGAAAGGTTTCACCTTTAACAAACTGTAATTATCTAGAAGATGTGGGTTTTTACTTTAGCCATTACTTCTCTTTTCAGTGTGTTGGTACACTTTCGAAGGCTAGATGCCTAGATCATATATGCTGGTGTGCTACTTCTCTGCTCTAATCACATAGTAGCTAAAAAGGATAGTAACTGACGCTTTATATTATATGTGGCAGACACAGAATTTGGCACTTCACACTGCAATAATGTGTGTTGGAGATTTTGTAGTATACATCCTTTACACAAGATTTACACTCATTATGACTCATAAACTCTTTGTGTTTCTTTGTTTTGAACAGGTCAAAGCAATACATAAGGCGAGACAGAGCCTACAAATCGTTTATCCCCACTTAACGATCAGCCTTTCGGTTCTTTGTCCCTATCTTTTGACTACTTCCAGAACCTATCCCAAGTTAGACTACTTATAAGTAGCTACACGACATAATCACAACTGCCATATATTACTAAAAGAAGCTTCACTCTTTCAGCGAACTACAATCATATAAACCCCATGGAAATACACTTATCATTGGTGCAGGTACTCATCTAGCAACAACCCCGAAGATGCAGAGAAGTTTAGGAATGAAACTGCTCTCTGTTTGAGTGGTGTATTTCTGGATTAGAAGTTTGACGCAATAGAAACCGAGTACCACAAAACAAAGGACAAATGTGTATGTACTATACCACTTAAAACCATTCAAAATAAACTTATGCTAATTTGAAACCAAAAAAAAAACTGTGAATAGAATAGCTCTCATGGTTATGTGAAGAAACTAACTTTAGCCATAACAATTCATGAAGCCAAGTGTTTTGGTTACTCACAAGCATCAAAATCTAGACTTATGCATACCATGGAAATCTCAACAACTTGTTGAAACTGTGATATAAGCAGACAAAGGCAGGCAGAAGACATGCACATGTATAGAAGCTGTATGATAGCAAGTAACTTACATGATAAATTTTGAAATGATGAAAGCACTATGGAAAAAAAAACAAGTCTTTCTTTTATCTATTAAAAACCACATTGTCAAAATACATTACTTAGCAAAACATGTCGACCCTATGGGGATGCTAAAGACATGTTTGATACCAACTCATTATAATAGTTCTGCAGAAGAAACTAACAAGGATAAAAACCACCG
Source organism: Eruca vesicaria subsp. sativa (assembly GCA_932364175.1). NCBI lineage: Eukaryota > Viridiplantae > Streptophyta > Magnoliopsida > Brassicales > Brassicaceae > Eruca > Eruca vesicaria. Next base: position 237,005 of record CAKOAT010486264.1, read on the forward strand.
GTTGTCATTCGAATTTTGGGTCGGCCACGACGAAATGGTAAGCAATGACCAGAATGAAGATGAAAATCCCAAGAAAGTTAGCAAAGAATCCGAGGTCCTGGTCGTCAAACATCTGTAACATCACAGCAATGAGCTATTGTAAGAATCACCAATGAATACTAGACTTTCGAAACATGATTATTCGAATTTTTAACATTCTTTTCTAATCTCCACACGAAACCAGAACTGACATAGTTATACCAAATAGCTCACAAAATGAGGATTACATGTCGGGAAAAAATCCACTTTTACCTAAACAGAGATGGATGTAAAAATTACACGAGATGTAGAGCACAAAAATCCAGAATGATCAAAGGAGTAACAACAACCTTTGATCAGCCCAAAAAAAAAAAGACGAAGCTGATTGGATCTCATCGTAGTGAGAGTCCTACTAATCAGATCTCTACCGTAGGAAATGGATTCATGCCAAAGAACAAGTAAGATCCACAAATTCCCTACCATCTATCTATATACGAAATAAAATTGAGGAATAGACAAATGGATATACCTTCGAGAGCGTAGAAGCAGATGGTTTTTCTCTTCAGTTTTTCTTCCCTCACTGTGTTAAGTAAGAAGCAGATCGTAAAGAGGACAAGGAACAGAAGACTTTCCGGTTAAATAGATGAATTTGTAAAACGACGTCGTTTATAGACATAAAAAGGGGAAAAAAATGTGTGGCTGCTGGGATTCGAGCCCAGGTCTCCACGGCCACAACGTGGAATTCTCACCACTAAACTACAGCCACTTTGTTTGTTGTTCCACAATATAAAGTTATTCTTATGCAGTGCTTTAGCAGTAGTTGAAATTTGAAACACTAGAAAAGTCTCTCCCCTCCAATCAGTCAACGACTTGTTAAGTTGATGGATATGTAGGAACTTAGAGAGATGAGATATGATGGCAAAAGGCCATAAACACTGATGATATGAGGCGTTGTATTAACGTGATCTTTGAAGCTTTAGAGAGGAGAATCATAAAGAACAACTTTAAACAAGTAACTTGCATGATGAAAGCACTAGGGAACACACACACAAGTCTTTTATCTCTTAAAAAACACATTTTTCAAAATACATTACTGGCAAAACATGTCTGGACCCTATGGACTGCTAAAGAGCATGTTTGATTCCGACACAAAATAACAGTTTTGTATGGCGCATACATTTCATTCAGAATAGTCATCATTATTATCACTATATTGATTAGCACCCTGTTCCGAACCGTGTTTCCAAGATCTGCCAAGGTCTTCTTCCTCCTCTATCCTTCTCATCTTGGAGCTCGACGCACCTATCCTAGAATTTGAATTAACCTACATCCAAAGAAATTGGCAAGACTAGTAGAAATCTTCCACATACTTCTTGTGTAAAAGGCTAAATGTTTGGATTTTTTACTGTACCATTGAATCTTTATGTTCGATTATTGATACAGACGATCTGTTCCTTACAGTCACCCTTGCAGGTACTGGTAGGTGTTCAATCTCATCAGACGCTCTTCCTTCCCTGGCCCTTCTCTTCCGTATGTTCAGCCTTGTGGGTAGTGGCTGCCATATGCTCACAGGGTCATCATCTCATATGGAACAACTGAACTATGTAACACAACGAGAGATGCAGTTCTAGTTTAGGAAATACCAGATAGCTAGCGGTCCCATCCTCGAACGATACCAGGTATGTGTCACGCTCGTTTTGCTCTTTTTGTGGTATCTGTTATAAAACAGGTAATATTTTTATTTCGATTTGCAACCAAAAAAACAAAAAAAAACAAATATACTCGAAATCACATCGGCTAAAGGTACATACATCCCAGATGTATTCGCGAACCCAAGTATAAGAGATATCCTCGTTTTCATCATGCATATCCTTAGACAACTGGCACAGTAAAAAAAAAAAAGTTGATATAAAACAGGAAGTATAAACAAATTGAGAAAAAAACTTGTTTACCTCATCCAAGGAAGGAACCAAGTAGGCCACGATTTTTTCGGGATTGCCAACGTCCGATCCAGCAACCACATAGCTTTTTAAAATGGCCTGTGAAGGGATGAGGTCAGAGCTCTCACTTGATATGCAGGTTAAGAAAGTGATATGGTTTTCACATTAATCTCATTGAACAAATTACTACTCTTTTTACAGACAAGAGATAACTGATAACCACAACACAAACTCACCCGTGACTCATATTCATCACGAATTGAAGGGTCCAACTTGCCAAAATATTCAGAATCAGCTGTAGGAGCACTATCAAAATTCCCTATAACAAACTGCTCCTCGTACCTGTCTCAGAAATTAAACAGAGGATTGAAATAGATTAGCATCTGCTACGAGTCGACAGTGAAAACTATTACTGGTTTTCCATCCACTAAAACTCTACCAAAGAAACATTGGGACCAACAACCCTCTTAAGTAGTTTATAATTAAACCTCAACAGGGAAATAAGGAGGATCAAACCTATCAAAATTTGGCAATAAGGGTAAAACTTCAACTGGCTTCAAGTTTTTATTGGTGGCATGAACTGGTCGAGACTTGCAGGCCTCGAAGGATGCTTCAATATCCTTGATCTGTCTCTCTCTAAAAACCAAGAAACAGAAACCCATTACACCAATATATATTTGTCAATTACTTAAGAGAAACACAAACACCACACCTGTTATTGAGATTTTGCAAGATGTCGATGCCTCCTTTCATCTCTCGCAGTTCTTTTGCTCTTTTCTCAGTTAGAGACTACACATGGTTAAAGATAGAAGAAGGTTTGATACTGTCGCTATACATTTCAAAAAAGAATATTCCTAGAACCAAAAGAGAATGAATGATTACCTGTCTTGTGGATTCATTATTAATAGAAGAAATGTATTGTGTTTTGACGAGCCAGGAAACACCTTTATCAGTAGGTCTTTCTTTCCTCTTGATGCCATCTTTCTTGATAGGGGTAACAGCATCATCATCACGCAACAGCTCTTCATCTTCAGGGGCAAGAGGTGGCCTCACTTTGGGTGGCCTGAGAAGAGCCACTACAATAAGAATCCGAAAATACAAGAGGCAATCTAGGTTGTTGAGGGAGAGAGAGAGAGATCATACTTGTAAACACTAAGGTCAAGAAGATCCAAAGGTATTCCAAGATCAGGCTCAGCAAAGATTTTTGGTTTCCATAGTTTCTCCAGGGAAGTGATTGTATATTTTGTATATCTAATGGGATCAAAAGAACAGAATCAGTGATATAAGAAGAGAAACACAAATGTGAATAAAAGAGTTACATACTGATCTTTATCTCGCTTGATGGTCATAAGCTTAAGCTGTGCAGTAGGGTCAGGAAGTTCATTCCGGAACCTGGAAATAAGAAGATTAATAATCAGCCAAAATAAGTAGCTGTGAAAAGAGTAATATAGAGAAGAGAACTGACTTGAGCTTGCAGATGAAGGTAGTTGGTTTCTTTAACCGATTCTCAACCCTATCTGTAGTGAGAAGAGGAGTAGGCTTCCTCTCCTCCGTATGCGCCTTGGGAATTCCCTGAGACTTGTGAGACGTTTTCATCTGCTGTCTTTCTTTCTCAGCCTCCTTCTTCTTCCTTAACCTCCTCTCATCTTCCGGATTCTTACTGTGTGGCTGATGATGATGTGGAGGCCTGCTGTGCTGCTGCTGCTTCGATGGAGGACGCTCCCGCGGCTTGGAGGCACTTTTGTGGCGGTCATTGGTCGGTTGATTACGTGGAGGATCGGGGACGATGGGAGGAGGTGCTGAGGGAGGGGGAGGAGGAGGCGGAGGAGCTTGAAGCTGGTTGAATTGAGGAGGATAGTGAGACGGCGGCTGCTGATAGTAAGCTTGCGGAGGATAAGAAGCGTAGGGTTGATGCGAAGGCGGTGGAGGAGGAGGAACGGGAGGGGGTAACGACGGAGGAAGGGGAGGAGGTGGAGGAGGATTTTGAGGTGGCGGTGGGAGAGGAGACGGAGGAGGAGGCGGCCGGTACGATGCCATTATCTCAGATCGGAGTAAAACTAAGACGAGGCTTAGATTTAGATCCTCGTCGTCGCTCGATAAATCGGTATAAAAACCTTATTTTAGTCGGTAAATTTACATATCTTAGGTCAAAGAAGGATATGCCAGTGAAATTACAATATGGTCCTTCCTTTAAAAGATACAAAAAAAGCAAAATAAACATTGAAACCGGAGGTATAACACTTGATAAGGATTTGAATTCCTCTCGACACACACAATACTGGTTTCTCTGAAAACAACTGCAAAAGCCAAAACGCTCACAAAGCATATACTGTCAGACCATTGATATTAATCTAAATCTCATACTCGTACAAAAGCATTATCATGCAAACTAAAGGATTACAAGGCAATGGACTTATAGTCGCTTCTCTTTTAACTTGTTTCTTCCATTGCTGCCGCCTTGTGATACTTGTCCAATTCAGCATCAAGATCCTCTGCAGATACCTTTTCATCACGTCCTCTTCCTCTTCCACGACCACCACCTCCTCCTCCTCTACCTCCCCTTCCTCCTCGGAAATTACCACCGCCAAAACCACCGCGAGGCCGCCCCATAAAACCACCTCTTCCTCTGTTGTATAACAAAATATTTTAATAAGACCAAAAGGGAAGTACAATTTAACTGAATAACAACACATCAACCATATCAAATAGACCATTTAAGAAATCATGTCAGAGAAGAGCACAAACCTGAAGTTTCCATTGAAGTTCCCGTTGAAGCCTCCATTGTAATTCTCATTAAAGTTGCCAAGTATCCCATTCCCAGGAAAAGGAACCTGAGCTGGAGCAAAAAGTGGAGGTGTAGGAGCTGAAACATTAGTTCCAACGATCTCAATCTTCATAAGCTTCCCATCCAATTGAACATTGTTGTAACGCTTAACAGCAGCCAAGGCATCACCACGCCGTGAAAAAACAACTTCAGCAGTACCCTGAAAACATAGTTTGATCAGGACAAAACGATTTGATAGGGAAAAAAAAAACTCAGTAGCAGAAGAAAGAAAAGCTAATACCTTGGATCTTCCACTCTTATCATAGTGAAGCCCATAACGCTTAAGATCACCAACCTCCGAGAAGAGCTCCTACAAAACAAAAAATTACTTAACATTAAACTTCAAAGCCATCATCTTTCCTTTTAAAAGAAGGCTGAAACTATCATAACCTTGATATCCTCGTTGGTGACACCATAATCTAAGTTGGAGATGTAAAGCTTCGTCCCCGTCTCGATTGAAGAGCCTCCGCCGCCGGCAGCGACGCCAAAGCCTCCAGACTGATTCCCAAAAGCTGCTGCTACACTCGCGTCAGTAGCGAAAACGTCGTTTTGCCACATCGGGTCTAGAGCTAGTTGTTGTTGCTGTGCAGGCTGTTTGTTCGATAAAGAGGAAACGAAATCAGATCTCAACTTTTAATAATCCCTACAAGCAATTCTCTGATCTGGAATGTTAAGGAGATAAAATCAATCGCTGACCCTTGAATACGGCGCCGTTCTGTTCCCTACTCGGTTGGTAAATCTTCGAGACGGACCTGAGCCACCGCCGAATCCGCGACCACCGCTACTAGAACCACCGTTGCCGCGGCCGCGAGATCCCGTAGGTTTTCGATTAGATTTGATAAGATCATCGAGTGACATATCCAAACCACCTGCCATCTTCGCCGGAGATTGATTTCTCTGCTTCCGAATTGGAGAAGGGAGCTAGGGTTTCGTTGTGGGCGAGAGAATTAAGGCCTCGTAATTTTCGTAAATATTATTAATTGCCACAGACTTATTCCTTTTGCTAAAATCAGACCATCCAGTTCGTTGCCCAAAAAAAAAGAAGTTCTTAATGGGCTTTTGGAATCATATAAACTAACGGCCCATAGTATGGGCCACCTAGCATCCACTTTGGTTTCGCTCGCTCAACGGCTATAGCTTCTCGTTTCAGTGCGAACAGGAAAAGATTCCTATCATTTCATACTACAACTCATTTCATCATTTCAAATTAATACTTATCAGTTATCTATGTTTTAAAGTATAAAGTAAGTATATTTACATCAAATAATTTTCTTCCACCCCGGTGGACTATATAATATCAGGGAATATTGCGTTACATGCCACGGTGGACTACTTAATGGGCCTAATCAATCATAAATATCAATGGCCCCATACATGGGCCATAGCCTTCGTTTGTGATCTATCCAACGTACGTTCCTTGCCCATTTTTCTCCAGCCATTGTTAAAGACCTAGTCGAAGATGTGCACAAGCCATGTGGCACGCGCATCCCTGTATGGGCACGGTGTATGTGAATGAATATATCAGTACGTACATACAGATTAATGTACATTGGCGAACTTACAATTCATATGTGAATCCTATCTTCCTTTCCTTTTGAAAATATATATTTGAATTCTATATTGATCAAGAGAACGATGTTTGATTTAATTTAACAAGAAACCATCCATATCTAGGTCCACGAAACCGTGACCCCTATAAGATAATTTTATCTCTCATGTGAATTCAAATGTTAAGCATCAACGATGTTAATACAAAATATTAGACTACATCTTTTGAGTTTTTTTTTTTACATCTTTTGAGTTTTGATATGTTAACAGTTTAATATTATTAGTTGTATTTTCAAATAATAATATTAGTTAGTTGTAAATATAGTAGAGTGTATTTACTAGCGGTTCACATGGTCACATCACTTCCCCATGCTATGAGCCGGACGTCATGTGCGGATGTACCTCTTGCCGCTGAGAACAGTAAATGCCACCATTTTTCTATTTATACTAGTATTACACTCTCGTAATAGGTTCAGCTTTTTTTTTTGAGTCTGAACAATAGTAAATGCCATCGTTTTATATATATTTATTGAAACAGTTACTATAAACTAGTTTAGTTATTAACTAGCTGTTAGGTTTGTCGTTGCAGGCCATACAAAATCTTAACAGTTAAAATCTTAACATCTTCACCCAAAAAAAAAAGAAGTTAAAATCTTAATAGCATGACAAGCGTGGTGAACTTATTCGTCACCTAAATATTTGTTTAGAACACAACAAATCTTCTCTTAAAATGTCAAACTTCTTATACTAATCTCAAATTGTTAACTAAACATTTGGTACAAGAAAAGAAAAAAAATGCACTCAACTCTCAGTACAAGCTGTTCAATTCTCTGTTATACATATCATAGAATTTAAATCCCTTATATATTAAAAGAGAAGCATTTTGCATTAAATGCGTTCACATTGAATTTGACACAATGCTGACGTGTCGCTTTCAGAATGTTTCTCACAAAAAATATTGCCAAATTCATAAAACATATTTTCTAACTTTCCATATTACGTGTCTTGACATATAAAGATTTTTTAATGGTTTCTCACAATCCTCTTGCTATGATTCATCTGTAACAAAGAGACCAACTACGCCATGTGATCCTCGAAAAGATCCAGATGAGTAAATCGAAGAATATATCCCTCATGGAGGAAAGAGTCGTTCAGAGACTCCGCGAGACAAAGACGAGGAAGTCGAGATGAAAAATCTCGAGTAATGAACTGGAGGTTTGTATTGAACAGATAACAATGAAAGCTGAAGCATGACGAAAACGTCCAAAGTACATCGTGAACATGATCGCTGCTCTCAACTACAATCTGGAGCGAGCTCATATATGGATGACACGGCTTCTTGGTTCACGATGACGTTAAGATGACGTAAAACGATGGGAGAAACAGTAAAACGATGACGTTAACATAAGTTTTGTACATTTTGTGGAGTTAGAGATGAGTGTATGTTGTTGCCAAGTAAGCATATGTGTTTGTGTAAGGTTTGTGAGAGGAAGCTTACCTATTATCTTTTGTGTTAATCTTCGACGAAACAAATAACTGAAACCTGTTTCTAATGTCACCCGTATTCATAGGACCTGGGCTTTTTAGATAACAAAATCCACTAACTTCATCATTCTTGCAAATCTTCAGTTTCAACACAACAAGCTGATGAAGCTAGAAAGAGTTGTGTTTTCGCTTCTTCTTATAATTTTGAGACGATGATGAAGCTGCAAGGAGGACTCTTGCAGCTTAATTCTGCTGATCAACACGACGATCAAATCAATGCAGCTCCCTATCTTCGCATGCGTCATCGAGCAGAACCACCAGCTGACGGTGGGGAGAGGCGGTAGCTCTGTAACAAGTGAGGGAAGAGCAAATCAGGGTATAGTTTGCGAGAAGAAGTGGAGGAGCGTCTGATTTACCGAAGACATGTATGCGTTGTGGATGGAGGAGCTGAATCTGAAGTAGGTGGTTAGAGTCTCTAGAGTTCGTGGTCATGAGACTGCTCAAGTCTTACCTCGAGCTCTCGCGCTTCAGTTCCCCGAGATGAAATTCTGTGAAGGATGTGGTTTCTTGGAACGTGATGGTGAGTGCTTATGCACATGCTGGTTGCTACAGGTGTGAATGAGATGCTTAACAATTCTGCCGAGAAAACATATGGTTTTACTTTCGTTGGTGTCTTATCTGCGTATGACAATCTTGGATTATTGAGTCAAGGTGAATGGGTACATGTTTATATTGACAAGAATGGGATTGAGATTTTTGGGTGTTTAGCAACAGCTCTTGTGGATATGTATTCAAAGTGAGGGAGAATTGATAAGGTTCTTTAAGTGTTTAGAGCTACTTTGAAGAAATATCTAAGTACATGTCACTCGATGATCTCGGGTTCAAGCGTCCATGGTCTTAGTAATGATGCTTTGGAGATGAGTACAAAATCTTTGAAACGATAAGTAGTGTGTACGAGATTTTGGTCAACTTTTGAATATTGTTATAAAGAGTCTTTTGGTTGTCTTGTATTTTGTAGGTTCACATGTGCTGAAAAGTTATCTCATGTACAAGGCTGGTTACATATATAATGAGAAGAAACTTTTTTTTCCTGATCATGGGTGGCAGTCTTTTGTATATATAATCGAAAAAACTTCAATCAATCTTTTAAAAAGAGACTCACACGCATGTAAGAGATGATAATTTTTTATCTACATCCTAGGAAGAAAACAATGTTGTGTCATAGCTTATGATCCTTAAGGCAAGATTTTGTTGATTTTATACATATTGGAATCAAAATAAATACAATAGCATAATCTCATGCACGTAAGTTTTTTTCTTCAAGAGAAAGAAAAGGGTCAATTGTTGTAGAGGTAAATGATAATATTATGGTTAAGAATATTAAACCGATATCAATCAAGTGGACACATACCGAATTAAACAGTATGGTGGATTCGGACAATATTTAATTGGCGTGAATGAAATGCAAGGTAAATTAATGATATGTAGTGTGTACGAGATTTTGGTCAACTTTTGAATATTGTTATAAAGAGTCTTTTGGTTGTCTTGTATTTTGTAGGTTCACATGTGCTGAAAAGTTATCTCATGTACAAGGCTGGTTACATATATAATGAGAAGAAACTTTTTTTTCCTGCTCATGGGTGGCAGTCTTTTGTATATATAATCGAAAAAACTTCAATCAATCTTTTAAAAAGAGACTCACACGCATGTAAGAGATGATAATTTTTTTATCTACATCCTAGGAAGAAAACAATGTTGTGTCATAGCTTATGATCCTTAAGGCAAGATTTTTTTGATTTTATACATATTGGAATCAAAATAAATACAATAGCATAATCTCATGCACGTAAGTTTTTTTCTTCAAGAGAAAGAAAAGGGTCAATTGTTGTAGAGGTAAATGATAATATTATGGTTAAGAATATTAAACCGATATCAATCAAGTGGACACATACCGAATTAAACAGTATGGTGGATTCAGACAATATTTAATTGGCGTGAATGAAATGCAAGGTAAATTAATGATATGTAGTGTGTACGAGATTTTGGTCAACTTTTGAATATTGTTATAAAGAGTCTTTTGGTTGTCTTGTATTTTGTAGGTTCACATGTGCTGAAAAGTTATCTCATGTACAAGGCTGGTTACATATATAATGAGAAGAAACTTTTTTTTCCTGAT
>CAKOAT010486264.1:247233-275694 GCA_932364175.1 Eruca vesicaria subsp. sativa
GAAACTTTTTTTTCCTGATCATGGGTGGCAGTCTTTTGTATATATAATCGAAAAAACTTCAATCAATCTTTTAAAAAGAGACTCACACGCATGTAAGAGATGATAATTTTTTTATCTACATCCTAGGAAGAAAACAATGTTGTGTCATAGCTTATGATCCTTAAGGCAAGATTTTGTTGATTTTATACATATTGGAATCCAAATAAATACAATAGCATAATCTCATGCACGTAAGTTTTTTTTTTTCAAGAGAAAGAAAAGGGTCAATTGTTGTAGAGGTAAATGATAATATTATGGTTAAGAATATTAAACACATATCAATCAAGTGGACACATACCGAATTAAACGGTATGGGGGATTCAGACAATATTTAATTGGCGTGAATGAAATGCAAGGTAAATTAATGATACTAAATACTATATATTCACATTTTAAGGTTATGGCAATATATATATCAAAGAGTGATTGACAAAGTAAAAATATATGACATTTCGGAGGTACAAAGTAAACCTATATAAGACTCACTTCTCTCATTCATTTTTAGTCATTTCTTAAATCTGAAACTTTAGAAATTTATCTCATTCTTCTATAAAGGTTGCGATAACTTATGTGTCTGATTTGAAACCATTCAAATTAATGTGGAAAAAAGTAGTGTTCTCGGCATCTGAAGTTCACAAGTTTCTGGCTGATATATATTTTGTTTGTATCAGCCTCCGAACGATTGCTCTTTATTCTTCATCTAGATGCAGTAGGTAAGAGTAGAGAAGGTAATGTTTTTTGTTCCCTTAATCGCTTTGACTAAACTTTTTTTTTTTTTTTGTAAAAGGTCACATATCAAACGAAAAACACATTGATATACAGCCTATTTTTGATTAATGTATGTTGGCTTTAAAACCTATACCATCTCATTTGTGTAGAAATTATTTTCTGTATTTTTTCAATAACCACTAAGAAATCTAATTGCCTAAGTTTATAAGGAAATTAAAAAAACTAATATAATAAAAAATACTAATAAAATCAATTACATAAAATACTATTAATACATTAATATTATTAAACTTACAAAATAATTTCTATGAGTATAAATAAACAATTTTATATAAAATAATAAATTAGAGTACATGGAAATTATAGAACGATACATTAGATCAACATCAGAACTCTATAAAATTCATATAATATGGAACCAAACAAATAATAAAATTTATGTTTTATCACCAAAAACGAAATATGCGAGAAGGCTTATCATAACTAAACCTAATAAATAATGGATTTCAATGATAGTTATATTTTAATAGACTAAAAACAAACAAAAAACAACATAATATCGAACTGATACACAAATTAAACATACCTAATATTTTCTTATTTAAAATATAACTAAATTAACTATCTCATCCCGCACAAGATGCATGTTAATCATAGAACCTGAGCTTTTTCAGATAACAAAACCACTAACTCCATCATTCTTGCAAATCAATAGTAGAGAAGAGTAAATAAGTGTGTTTTATTTGGTTAAAAATATTTAATGAAATATTGTTTAATGAATTAATTATTTATATTTTAGAATAAATTTGATTTGATATAAGATGACACTAAATAATTAATTTTAGTCATTGTGTTATCACCATAAAATCATAATCGCAATTTAACAAAAAAAAAACAATATTTAAAATATAGTATATAATTGGACGATATTAAAACCCGAAACAACCAATCCAAAACAAACTAATATCCAAATAAAACAGATTTAATGTTTTCTTATCTTCAAAAATACAACAAATTTAATTATCGCATCCCGCGCAAGGCGCGGGTCTAATCCTAGTAGTGTAGATATTGCACATGATGATATTTATAAATATAACACTAATCTCGGTAGTGGGGTAAATCTACCTTCTAACTATCAAAAAATAAAAATCCACGCTAATTGGGCCAAAGTAATTAAATACATCTAACGGTGTCATTTTCAGGCTTGCAGCAATCAATTTCGGAAGGCAAGAAAAAAGCAAATAAATCTAAATCTGTTAGATGGATTCTCTGAGCTAGAAACGGGAAGTGAGAGGAACACATCTATCATCTATGAGCACGAATTAAATAATACATTCTGTAAAGTTGCTTTTTCTTAAGTTAGATCTCTCTTTTAACTGCCGGTCCTAACCAATTTTAAAACGACTTAAATCTGCGTAGGTTATATAGGCCAAAGTTCAAACATTTTCATAACTCTTGAGTCATATCATGTTATATAGATTCATCTCAAATGTCAACCATTCATAAAAGTCTCTAGGTTTTGTTTTAGATTTTCAGTCAGCTAACAACCACTGGTATGGTTTAAGTTTAGCTTGGTTTTGTTTTTTTGGTACTATTATATTTAAAAGATGGTATGGTTTAAGTTTGCAATTTACAAAAATGTGTTTATGAAAAACAGATTTTATTTTCATATGGAATAATAGTTAGCTTGAAATAATCAGATGTAATTAATCTGAGCATTCATAGTTGTAATTTTAAATAATTTGTAGTTTTGTTCTGTTGGACTGGATTCATCGCTTTGATTGCATAACATCACCAATCTTTTTTTGTAATATGTAAAACTCAGTTACATAGTTAAACTAAACGAAATTCGCCTATAATAATTAGGAGGGAATCAGGTAAGTGGTAACACATCACTGGAATCACGTGAAGAAAGAAGGATGTCAAGTAGCTGCACTCTTGTATTGTATAGAAGTAATAAGTAACCAACGGCTCCTCACCAACCATTCATTAATAATTAGGTCAACCCTATTTAGATTCAACATATAGTTAGACCACAGTTAGCACCTTAATAGCCTCCAAAATTTTGGGATTAGTCGTCAATCCCCAAATGTTACGTTTACTTAGATTATGCTCAATTATGATTACCCGAACAATTAAATCCTTTTGTTGTAGTTTTAGAAGAACGAGGGGGGTACTAAAACCTAAAAAGGAGTGGACACTACTACCACTATAACTAGAGCAAATGACGAGGTGTAACTTGTTTGCTAATTTTTAAAATATCATTCTCTAGAAACGAAAAATGTGTATAAACTATAGAACAGAAAACTTGTATGCTTTATTAAATGTTTTCTAATAGACTGGTTCAGTAGAGAAGAAAAAATTGCCATTGTCGGCAAATTAAAACCCAATGGCAAGGTTTCGTAGAGGAAAAATGACTAAAAGTTTAGGCATTAACCACAACTTATTGAGAAGTAGACATGTTTTATTTGAACACGGCAAGTGTTCTCTCCCTCGAAAAGAGATATATACAATTGGTTTCTTAATTTGATCTACAATATGCATGCAGTGTCGACCGCCAGAAAAAGATATATGTTATACAATTAATTCATATACGTATGAATAGTAAATACACATATAGTTATCCATATTTGAGTAGATATAGGTATGAGTCTGATATTGTGTATTTACTATTCATAGATCCATTCACATAATAATGTCCATGAAACTAGAAGGCACCAAAAAGGCATTAATGATAGTTTTGCCAGTTATATATATACGATTCTTCCATAGTACCATATTATTCTCTAACATCACTCTTCCTTCCTCGTTTGTTTTTCTCTCTCTCATATTCGTGGACCTCGAAAAATATAGAGGCCGATCTAGTAAAAATGGGAATATATTCTCTAATCACAGGGAGGAGAGGACCAAGTGGGTTTGGTTCAGCTTCAACAGCTGAAGACGTTTCTCAAGGGATTGATGCAACTCATCTCACTGCAATTATCACAGGTACTTAAGCGTAACAATTTGGATTATAGGTATGAACTTATGATACCTTAACATCATTTTCACTAGATATATTTTGTGGTTTTTTTAGTTTTACAGAATTCGTTTGATTCAGGTTTTGTTTATTAGTATGTGTGTTGGTCACATCATAGAGGTTTAGAGGAATGTATACAAACGCAAATTAATCTGAAGTAAATATGAAATTGTTTCAAAAATAGATTTTATTTTGACATGTGATTGGTCATTGTAAAGGAGGGACAGGAGGAATAGGAATGGAGACAGCAAGGATAATGGCAAAGAGAGGTGCTCATGTGGTGATTGGTGCCCGAAACATGGGAGCTGCAGAAAACGCCAAAGCTGAGATTCTCAGTCAAAACGCAAACGCACGTGTTACACTGCTACACTTAGATCTCTCTTCCTTCAAATCCATCAAAGCCTTTGTTCGCGACTTTCATGCCCTCCATCTTCCTCTCAATATTCTCATGTACTCTCTCTCTCTCTTTCTCTGGCTAAGCGTTTTGACGGCCATTTCTAGCGTCTGGATCATTGCTTTTGCGTCATATTCATTTTGAATGGTTGCTCGTCGGTCAAATAAAGTTAACTAACATCATCCAACATCTAGATTTTTCGATATTATGAAAAGACAACGTTCCTAACTACTGTGAATATTATTAGTGTTACCATTTAATTTTTACTGCTACTGATGTTATTACTAGTTTAACGTTAAGTCATTTAACTGCAATTAATGTTATTAAAGTTACTATTCCAGTGTGGTACCTACCACATGAGGACCACAATTTATTCCAGTCCCTGAACCTAAGACCCTAGCAGTGTGTATCACCAAATTGATATATATATATATATATATATAAGGAAAATTATTTTTAATATCATAATTTATCTACTTTTCACCTAAGGATATTCATAGTACAAGTTTATCTGTGGAAGTAAGAAGATGCATAATTTGGCTCTATATGGATATAAATTAATGTACAAAATGGTGTCTGCAGAAACAATGCAGGAGTTATGTTCTGTCCATACCAACTCTCTGAAGATGGAATTGAACTGCAGTTTGCTACAAATCACATTGGTAAATTTTCCTTTTTCAATGTGTATATATAAAGTTAAGAAATTTAGTTTTGTGTGTTTCAGAAAATAAACCTAACAACCAAAACTTTCTTGGTCAGCTAATAAATTGAAACGTTAATTGTTGAGTTTAAACAATGTAGGTCATTTTCTGTTGACAAACTTGCTCCTAGAGACAATGAAGACCACAGCTAAAACCACTGGTGTTGAAGGAAGAATATTGAATCTATCATCTATAGCTCATATCTATACTTACCAAGAAGGAATCCAATTCGACAGCATCAATGACATTTGCTGGTAAATTCTTTAGTTGTTCCAAAACTATAGTCTTGCGCTTTGCAGAGTTTAAAACCCTTTATTATCCTCAAACTGTATATCTTTATAAAACCATCTCGTTCTGTTTTTCAGTTACTCGGATAAAAAAGCATACGGACAATCGAAACTAGCCAATATATTGCACGCAAATGAGCTCTCGCGTCAACTTCAGGTTGCCTTCACACATACATCTAAGTACATAATAAACGAACAAAGAAACTCAATATCTGATTTTGTCTTTGGTTAGTTACTTAAGAACAAAGAACTGATCACAATGTATTCTGGGACATTGTTTTGTTTGGTAGGAGGAGGGAGTGAACATAACAGTGAATTCAGTGCACCCAGGTCTCATCCTCACCAATCTCTTCCAACACACTGCTCTTTTAATGAGTAAACTTTCTTTCTCTGTTTTTCTATAAGGAATATCATTTTTATTTTTGTATTTACTTTTATTTATTCTAACGTCCATGTTTTTTTACAGGGTTTTTGAAGTTCTTCAGCTTCTACTTGTGGAAAAATATACCCCAGGTAATAATGTACTAATCGAATCCTTAGACTTAGCCAGGTTCAAGATCTAGCCCTATGGCTATGTTACTTAACATGTGGGAAATAAAAGATGAAATGAGAATAACATATTTGATACTCCGTGTTATTTTGGTCAGGGAGCAGCTACAACATGTTACGTTGCTCTGCACCCAAGTCTGAAGGAGGTAACAGGAAAGTACTTTGCAGATTGCAATGAAGTGACACCAAGCAAACTTGCTAGAGATGAGACTTTGGCACAAAAACTCTGGGATTTCAGTGTTAAGCTCATCAACTCTGTCTCTAAAAAGAACACATATTAATGAATTAATAAAATGAATTTCTTGTTGTCACTTAAGAGTTAAGAATGAAATGTGTGAGATATGGATGTGATGTATTGTTTCGATAACAAAAGTTATGGAGTGAATATGTTAAGCGTGAGAATCTTTTCATAGAAAAAAGGGGTTGTTCATCACTTGGTTATTACGTGGAAGATTCACTTTCTCTAACCTAACAGCTAAAAACAAGAAAAAAAAAGGTGAAAATACATGACAACGAAGAGCATGCAGCAACGTGCCAAACTTTTAGCCGTACGAATACTCCTACCTGTTCTAAAAGGAAAGAATTTTCTGAGACAGAGAGTTTAGTAGTTAAACCATTCAAGCACACCGAAGAGAATAATCTGTCGTTTCTATTACCGTGGCAATCCTATTAACCAGATAACCTAAGAAAGCAACCATGGAAAAGAACCTGACTCGGTTTATTTTGTTGCGGTCCTAACGACATCATGTGACATATTAGTTCGGCCGAGCCCATTACAGAAACGTGATTCCTTGCAAAAGTTCACCCACCCGCGTGCTTACACGTTAAAAAATCAACAGATTTTTTTTTTCTTTGACACTGTAGTCCTTGTCTTTTCTTGAGAAAATTGTGACAGATTTGACACCCCTTTGACTCTTTCAAAAGTTTAATATGTCATAATATTTTAGTTACAAAAGTAACCTATGCGCATGGAGTCCAATCAAATGCAAGTAACTCAAAGAGAACTGATGTACTCATAAAATAAAACATGACCCCAAACGATGTTAGTCCAACTTGTAATGAGTTCGTGGCTTTGGTAACTGGTCTTTTCACTTTTTCTCTGGTTCTCCGACTTTTACCTTTTTATAGATGATTTAATGAGAGAGTTCGTATACTTTTTCAATATAAAACGTCTCTCCCTTAATTTTATTACCGACGGAATCTTCTCCCATGCATGAGCTCGTTTTCTCCCGCGAAAAAATTGATCCATTCTAATCATTTAATTTACTTTTTTTTTTCTGATAAATTTTCGTCTAATGGATCGAATACAACGGACAAAGTTATCTACTAATCTTTTACAGCGAACAATTCGATTTATTATACAGAAACATAAACATTACACTTTTGTTTTCATCAACGTGATCAATCTTTACAAGATTAGCGACCAAAACCACTGGCCACATGTAATTTGTTCGTGAACGTATTATTGTCAATAATATGTTTGTGAACCATATCGATCATACATCATTATTGGGATGTTAATTGACGATATCATGTTTGATAAAATATTTTTTTTTCTAATCAAACTCGATATAGTGAAAACAGAGAACAGCTAGAGAAACACTTTTATCAAAAAAAAAAAGAAAAAAAAAACTAGAGAAACACATGTAAAACCACTCCGGGCAGTTGCGCATGAATTAACCTAGTCAAAATTAATTTTCTAATGAAATTGTTCAAAACAAAACTATAATTTATACGATACACTTTCTCTCTTTTTTACGACTCTGCTCTCTTGCCTCTTGGGTTCCATACATTCCTCATTTTCCTTGAAATTGTTTTTAATGTTGAACCAAAAGAAAGGTCAAATGCGACTTCGGTCAATATAACAAACTTATATACATAGTCGAAAAAAAATTAATAAAACGTTTTTTTGAACTGATTTTTGTAAAATTTAATAGACGTTCAAAACAAAAAGGTGCCCGATGGAGAAATCAATTAACATGTCATTTGCAATTCATTTTGTATATTTTCTAAAATTTAACTTATATATATTCGAATGATACCTGTTATAACCAGCCTGGAAATGAAAATTTATGTTGACTATTTGCTGAAATGGGTGTCTTTAATGCTTTGAAAAATACATCTTAAGTTAGAAAGAAAGCGAAAAGGGAAGAAGATCCACTATCTTTTTATATGGTCAAACAACATTTCATTGCGAAAAGGAAGAAGATCATCTATCGATTTAATAATATTCATATTGTAATATACTAACAAAATTCAATGTTAATTTATTAAACTTTGCGTCTAGTTGATATTTTAATATAAACTGTTTTCGAACTTCAAAGCCTTTTCATACTTCAATGTAGAAGACCCACGAATCCCGCGGTCTACGTCAACCATAGCTTGTAAGATTCAATAAAGTTTTCAAAAGGGCAAATTTCAAAATATTTAGTAATTTCTTAATATGTACACGAAAAAAGCAATTCTCAATCATAGTCTTTTTACCATATTAAGTTATGCTTGTCACGGTTTAGAAATCATTTCAAACAAAGGTTTGTTATTTCCCCTGGATTATTCATTCAACATCAGCAACGTCCTAACATGTGTAAATATCGATTCATTATTGTTTAAGTTATGAAACAAAGACAAATCTGATCATTAAGCAAGAGATTTAAAAGAAGACAGAAGAACAACAACAAAAAGGCTTATATTTTTAATTAAACAAAGGATAATATCAATTAGAAGAGGCGTTCCCTTCCTTGCTAGTATTGTTGCCGTTGCTGTTACGGTTTGCCGGAACAGCGGCTGGAGATGGCGGAGGGATCTGATGGCGCGGCGGCTGAGAAGGAATAGAGGATGGAGGATTTGCTGTGAGAGAGATGTCAGAGAGATCCTCGAGGGAGATCGGAAAAACGGTCTGAGAAGGTCTTCTCTGGTGACGGCTTGGTCTCTCCGACATTGTGAGTTGCAGATTCAGACAAGATGGATAGGGAGCAGAGAAAGAGAAAGAGTTTGATTTGTTTGTCTGAGTGATGAGATCGAGAGAGTGAGTTTATATAGGGAGGGTGAAAACACATGGGGTTAGGTAGGCTGTGATTATCAAAATTGTAATGGTTAATTATATAGTAGTCTTAAAAAGAACAAAAATTATATAGTGGTATATTTTTAAAATGTAAAAAGTCATTACTCTTTTGCAAAACTAAATAAAAATGTGGAAATTTTTATTGATCCTGCTATTAAAGCTTCTTTACGTGTAACTGAAGAAAAAAATCATTTTAAGACTCTTTCCAAAGTGGTTCTATTTTTTTAGTAATTATCTCCAGTGTTTCCATAGCTTTTATGTGCATGGTCAAATGATTCAGATTCAAAAGTCAAAATATATTTATACCAGTTACCTGAAAGTCGTTGTTTCGTTGGGCAAATGTTTAACTAAGATGTTCTCAAAAAAAAGTTTAACTAAGATTGGCCATAAAATTATACGTGTTTTAGGTATATAATTTGTAATGATAGACAAGTCCACATGAATAACTGTATCTGAATAGTATTGCTTCTGCAGTATCTTATTGGTGAAAAAAGTAATTACTACATTTAATTGTAATCTTCTCCAATAACCCCTCAAAGTTCATTGCATTTAGTGGTAACCCAGAAGTTCATTGCATTTGATGAGAACATGTTACATGTATAATAAATAGGTCTGACAGATATTAAAAACTTCCGATAAGATTTTTAAACATTAAATTAGGAACCCTCAATTATTTTATGATTGTAATAACTTTCTTTTTTCCCGCCTAGAGGACAAACATTTCTCCCCCATGTGGGGAGATGTCAGTCTCGTTGGAATTAAATGTTGTTACAAGCCCCATCGAGTGATAGGATACATACACGTATGCAAATACGTATGCTGATTTTAAAAATTGAAGTTATTTTTAACAAATTATTTAAAGAAGTCACAGTAGATATCGTTTTATATTAGGATATAAATCGTCATAGTAATTATAAGTTGTAGATGATTCAAAATTTCAAACACAAATGTGAGCCCATTTACATAGAGAGGGTAAAGACTACGACAAAAACACAGAGAGTTTAGGAAACTGATAATTATAGATGAACATTTCTCATAACCAGATTCGTCCTCTTCCATCATCAGTTCTCACAACAATCGATGGCTGCTACCTCTGAGTCCAAATTCTGTGAATGATTTAAAAGGGGAAATGTTCTCTTGATTGTCAACGTTGCTTCTCTCAGGTGAAAAGATTCATATTTTCAGTTTTGTAATCTCTGAGAATTAATAAGGTCCTTCGTTAGTGATTACTGTCATTGGTACTTTGAATCTTCATGCAGTGTTATGACGAATTCGAACTATATCATAAGTACAAAGATAATGATGGTATACTTTGTTCACCGCTTGTTTGTTAAACCATATAGATATCAATTGTGTGTTTTTAAAAAAGAAATTCATAGTGCGTTTAGGGTTTGAGATCCTCTGTTACCAGTTTGGTAATTAAGAACATGATTAACTTCGTTTTCTTAGCCATATTTCTTAACTCGTAACTGAACACTTATTTTCTTAATAAGAAACAACTTTTATATCTCTTATTTAAAAATGGTTATTAACTTTTGTTAGTTAAATTTGTTTTTTTTTAAATTAAGAAGTTTCTTAGTCAGACCTAAAAACCTCAATTGAGAAATTAGGATTAATTATGATAAAAAAACCTGGTTCAAATGAAGAGATTGGTTGTACCCGTTTCAAGGCTGAGTACTCTATATTGGATAAGGTTACCAATCTTTTAGTCTTCTTGCCTAATTCAATTAGTCCAATTCAAAAAGTTAACTAGTCTTCCTAATCAGTCTTGTTGTACCATCTTATGGCTATTCCTTCTTGTTGAGAAACAAAGGGCTATTCCTTCTTGTTGAGAAACAAAGGGCTATTCCTTCCTTGAAACTAGCTTATTTCTTGTTTGGTTATTCTTGTGTTTGATTCTTTTCTTGTTTGCTTGATGGAATGTTTAAATTACTAAAGTTCTTCTAACCAAACCATTTTTGTCAAATTTTTTTTTCAAAAGAACAAAAAATATATTTTCCAATCTGACATTTTCTTTTTAAAGTTTTTAGGAGGGTATTTATATTACTTGATTATAGAGACATAGTGTAAATTTGTAAAAAGAAGTAGAACATGGTGTCACGTCATTGAGATCGTTAGAGGTGGTATTTTCTTTTTACCTTGACACTTATGATCACTATGTTTTTCTTAATCACTCTAGTAATTATAAAAATTCTCCTCGCAAATTTGTTAAAATATAATATCATGGTTTGTTTGTTTGCTGTGCTTATTTCTTGTGTTTGATTGTTTTCTTGTTTGCTTGTCGGAATGTTTAAACTAGTAATATTTTTCTAACCAAACCATTTTTGTCAAAAACAAAAACATTTTCTTTTCATTATAATATTTTCTTTTCAAAGTTTTTAGGAGAGCATTTATATTCATGGAGACTTAGTACAGTATTAATTCGTGACAGCAAATAGAACATGGTGTTCTGTCATTGAGATCGTTAGAGATGGTATGTTCTATTTTCCTTGACATTTATTATCATATGTTTTTTTAATTAATCAAGTTATTACAAAAATTCTCTCTAGAACTACTTGAAACATAATATCATGATTTATTGCTTGCTTGTTTGAGAATTTGTTTATTTCTTGTTTGTTTATTCTTATGTTTGATATTACGGATCTGAAACAATAAAAACCAATTTAATGGTCTTGGTGTCAAATCTAAATTTCTTGTTAAAAAAAATATTCCAGTTTTGAGAAAATTCATTTTTGTGATTTTGATGAAAAATCAAAATTTATGGGCCAACTACAACACCTCCAAATGTTGTTTGTTTTGTAGCTAGTATTTGCATCAACGTAAACATATAGTTGTTAAGTTGTTCTTTTTTATATTTTATAATAACATTTACGTTTTATTTTATTTTATGATAACATTCACACATTTGAATGTTACTGGTTAAAATTGTTAATGATGACATAATTTATAATATTTTTATAAAAAATAGTTATTGTGTTTGAATCGATATGTTAAAGTTGTAACAAAATAATATTGAATAATTTTAAGATTCGATTTTAAACCACTATAAACTGTACTCTGGAGTAAATTGGATTCATGGGTTATATTCCCGCCTCAGTTTGGCCATTGAAGTTTTTCGAGCAATGAGCGATTCGAATTTCAAGTCCGGCTCAGACTGAGGATCCAAATCAATTTAAGGTATGAGCTTCGACTCCGACTCTGTCTCCGTTAGATCAGTGGTGAACAGAGAGAGCATTTGAAAGAGTGATTAGAACACCTCCTGCAAATCTGTTAGCTCAGACTCACAAACAGGTCATATTTTAAAACAACAGCAACATGGCAATCGAATCCGGATCCGACTCTGCCTCCACCTCCCAATCCATAGGAGCTGCCAAGAAGAGATGTTTTATTTTCAGCAAAGAATGGTGTGAGTAAAGAGGACTGGCATGAGAGAGATTTTGAGTATGATCAGTCTTCAGTTAACGTAGGTCTCAAGTTATCGGTATGTTTCTGAATGCTAAACACACATATGTGACTATAATAAACTTAGTGCTCTCCATATTTCTTCGCATGAATTTCTACTTATAATTTGTGTACTATTACCCACCCCGTACCTCGTGGATCTTGTCTTCTATGTATTACATGCATATTTTCAAGACAGTTGAAATAGAAATCACGAGATCATATCAAGTTTACGGGCTGTCCGAGTGCAGAGTCATGTGTTTGCAAGAACTATGATGTATAAGTGATTTTGTGAACTTTCGATGATGAGAATCTTTTTACCAGCTATTGAGTATCCCAACAAGGAGTCCTTCGAAATATACCGTTACCAAACTGGTGGTCCCCCAATAGGTTCGAGAATCCAACAGAAGAAGATGTGGGGAAACACACGTACACTGAACTCATGTCCTACAGTCCTAGTATACAAAGTACATATAGTTTTGTGGAACACATACTGGGGCTAGTTTTGATTTTATCAATGGAACGGAAGGATGGGCTGGGAAAATAAGAAACACACATTTTCATGTTCGTACGTGAGTTGAATGCTGGGAAATTTACAAACACACATTTTCATATTAGTACGCGAGTTGAATGTACGGATGTTAGTATTTTGTTAGGTGAGCCAGCTCAAATCAAAATTTCGATCCATCATAATTGATAAGCAGCGGTTTTTTAGTTGAATTTGGTGTTTTCCTTCGGTATGTGCACAGATCCATTTTAAAATTTAAATTATGTTTCAAAAAAAATTTAATATTTTAGATTTTATTATTTTATAACAATATTTGATATAAATATTGATTTAGGTAAACATAAAATTAAGATAAAATAAAAAAATTCATTTATTTTAAACACTCTTTAAGAATATATATATATATATAATTATAATCTTAAATAGATTTTCATTATTTTTAGTTAAAATATATTAAATCAACTCGTATATTAATTGATAAAAAATTATTATAAAAACTAATTTGAATTTCTAAAAATTATAGCTATCAAAAGGAAACAAATGATATTTCGATTAAAGATTTACAATTTTTTAAGAGTTTTATAAAATATTGGAAATATTATTTATTTAGTAATAATAGTTGTATGATTTTGAAAATAGCCTCAAATAATTTTAAATTTGTAAAAAAAATTATATTCTTTAATATCATATTTAAATATATTTATTTTATAATGATGTAAAGATTATTACCATATTTTAAAAAAATTAACAGAAATAGAAATCACATTTCGTGTAATTGTTATGTTATATTTAGTCATAACTCATCAGTTTTTATTATGTCATGTTATTTTTAGTGGAATTGATTGTTCGTAGGACATCTGTAAAATAATGTCTAGGAGGTGGTAAATATAGTGTTCATTAGTAAGATATATTTCCTAAATTATCAGGATCGAGAAAGGACTAGGCCTACAAAGGACCATGTAAATCGATAGAAGTAGTTTGGAATTTGGTGGCATTACTACAGAGCCAAATACAAAAGAAATGATTAGTTAAATACTAATGATGTTCACAAAAGCTAATTAAAAGATGCTAAACGATAATGATTACGGTAATACTTTTACTATTAACCAGATAGGTGGGTCCAAGTTCACGTGGTCACCTTCATCGTTACGTAAGCTTAACAGTTATTATGCATAGTGCATTGCATTCCCGTCCCGTCCCGTAAAATCTCTTGTAATCTGCTCTCAACCAATCATAAGCAGAAGCCCACGTGGGCTTATGGTACCCATCACGATTCCAAAGTTACAAGTCAGCACTCAGCAGCTGATATTAGCAGAAACTAGCACCCCCTTTAGATTAAGGATAATATATTTTAATAATTAAAATATTCGTGAATTTGGCATACTGATTATATGTATTATTTCTCTTATTCTAAATACTGTATGCTCTTTCAATTTTTTTTTAATTTTTACTCTATGTTCTTCTAATTATCAGTTTGTATAATCACTATTAGCCGATTCCATGAATATAAACATAAACAAAAAAGTGATTTGAGTTTTAGATGCCCGTAATCAATAAAAATAAAATAAACCATTAGCTTTTTTAGGCTATTCAGTGACTATACATTTTGTTTTTGTCAACAGTGACTAAACATTTAAACCCATGTCCTCTTTTTTTCTTCTAGACATTTTGTCTTATAAATATTAAATTGTCCATCTTCGTTTCTTTTCTTGTAGTGTTTTCACCTGCCTTCTTCTCTCTTCCCTCACATCATTTCTCTCAATATAGGAAAATATCTATCATATCATGGGTGATCATAACAGCTCACAAGCATCTTACATACATTTGGTACCGATTTAATCACTTTTTCTTGTTCTCAAATCACTCTGATCTTTGATATTTTGTCTCTTTGGTTGATGCTGATTATATGGTACTAATATACGATGTCATTTCTCATCATAGTATACAAATGTTTGATTATGGGATGCAGGTGCATCATTTGATAGAACAATGTATAGTATTCAACATGGGCAAAGAAGAGTGTATGGATGCTCTGTTCAAGCATGCTAATATCGAACCTATCATCACTTCCACAGGTATACACATACAAATATATGTATGGAAATGGTTTATTTATATTGATGTGTATATTAGATAAGGGATGAAGAATTGATTAATTCGACAGTGTGGAAGGAGCTAAAGAAAGAGAACAAAGAGTTCTTCGAGGCATACGAGAGAAGAAGAGAAGAAATACCAACCGAGAAAGAGACAGCTCGAAGAATTCAATACTTGCTTTCACGAACTTCAATCTAAGATCACGACACCTACTTGCTTATACATATATGCATGTGTGTATGTATGAATAAACCGATTCTATATATGCTTTTGCAATTATGTACTATTATTTTCTGTAGGGAATGAATAATTTTCACCAATAGGAAAATCCCCTTTTCATTTTAATTTTTAAATGAGCATCTACGACTACGATGCGATTTGTTTGCATAAGTGGCGATTTTATGGTAACATATTTATGAATGACTTATAGTATATATATAGATATATTTTTTTTTAACACGAATGACTTCTTTGTCAAAAAAAAAGTAAAGAACACGGATGAATTCTATATAGTTTGGTTAATATATAACTCAAACCTTGTTTCCGAAACAATTAAATTTGATATCCAACTAAAACATACTAGTAATTAACTTTTGGACTTCATAGATATCATGCGGCTGACTCATCCACCGTTGAAAGTTATAATATGCGATATCTCTTTAATTATATGCACCTCGACATTAGTTAGTGTGAGCCGTGTTTAACTAGAAAACACATATATTGCTGAGAAGAAAACTGTTAAAGACAGACATCGTATGGTGGTTATGCCACGTGGAAGACACGTGGGGCACGTGGGAGTGTTCATCACTACATAGGATTGCGTGTTAGGATTTGGTGATGACTGTTAAAAACTCTGTTTGTCTTTTTAGTGCTGAAGCTAAAGTTTGGTCTGTTTGGTTATTACTGTGATCGTTATTTATTGTTTCTCATATTCAAACCCTGTATTTTCGGTTTATTGATTGGACCGACCCGACTGGACCATTCTTTAACTTTTTTCCTTATTAGCTAGAGATGACTAATAGTGGAGGAACATCAACGGTCTGTACTTGAGATGGCGAAACTAGTTTTAGTTCACTTTTATATATTCACTTTGTCTTATTTGTTTAAAAAATTAAGCTCACTAATAATATAGTTCAATTTGATTCAGCATGCGTATGTAAAAAGTGAATACAAACGAAATTAGATTCCTAGTTCAGATTGTTGATCTTTTCATTCTTTGCAATATTTTCCCAATGGATTGCTAAGTTGTTTTTTTCTTTACACCGTTTGCCAAATTTAAGAGAACAAACAAGTACCTAAATGTGAAAGTTAATAAATATTGTTTCGCCAAAATTTATTCCAGTGTGGTACCAATTTCTTATTTTCAGCATAGCATAACGAAATTTAAATTCTGGAAATCAAACAAGAAAAGAAATGTCAACACCACGAAGGAGAAAAAGAGCAAGCAAGAAAACGAAAATGTTCAAAACGACAACTTTAGAAACACCAGGGAATACGTAAGGTAATGTTTTTCATGCAGTTTTCTGTTATTTTATTTTCTGTTTGTTATTAGAAAAAAATTTTGGACGGTCCACTTTATTTGCGTAACCTTTGCATATACTTGTTCTAACGTTAACATCACATTTGGTCAATCTAAGTGTTTTCATGAACAAAAAGTAATATTTCGTAGCCACAAGTTGACACGAGTATAAGACGAAGAATAGCTCCAATGAAAAGAAATTCAACTAATGATGGGATTTTTGTTGTTGTGATTCAGTTATGGTTTTTGTTTTGTATGAGTAATGCTGATACTAGCGGTAACCTAAAGATGACTAGTAGAATGGAAACTAGCGAACTGATGATTAAAACGAATCATAAGGCACTGAAAAAAACAATGACTTTTTGTTAGTATTGATATTAAGGGATTGATGATGATGTCTAGTATCTAAATGATGCTTCTTCCGTGATCAAGTGCATTTTTTATTTCATACACACTTTAACCAAATTATTAAACTTTTAAATTCGCCAATGAAGATTTTTTAAATCCACAAACCAAAATTTTCAAGTTTGCTTGATCTTTAGATCATTTCCATTGAGAAGTTTTTAAAACGGAATATAAAAATACGCTTCTTAATTTTTAATTAAAAAACTAAGGATCGGTTCTTAAATCTAATTTTTAATTTTTTAAATAAAAATTAAAAAATAGGTATTTATATTTCGCTAAGAAACATGTCAGAAGATCGTTTTATAAAACTCGAGAACTCGTTTTACAAAACCGCGAAAAACCGAAATCGCCGCAGAACGCGAACTAGTCACGACTAGTTCGCCTGCTGGCGAACTAAGCCGATGGAGGTACTCTTATAAACCCATTAAAGGATACAAATTTAATTTTTAAATCCGGTTCTTAGTTTTTTTTAGTTAAAAGTTAAAGAAATGTGTTATTATATTCTGCTAAGAAACGGTCGTAAGAACCTGTTAATAAAGGTGCTCTTATAAGCCCATTAATATTAAAGCCCATCAACCGTGTAAGGCTCTAAATTTCTTGTTGTTAACTCCCTTTATAGTTGATTAGAAAACTCCCTTCGATACTAATTTCTTAACGTTTTCACAAACTGTCTTCTAAAATAAACATAACAACACAGAAGAAAACATAGGAAGAAAAAAAGAAATACAGGTATGAAAATCAATACTCTGGATTAGTTGGAAAAAGTTAACGCTATCAAAGCAAGAAGGAAGATTATAGGGCTTAGAGATATGTTTGCTTTTTAATAAAGCATTAGTGGCTAAGCAAAAGCGATAAAAAACAAGAAGAAGGATTAAAGATTAGGGAAAAAGCAAGGCCCTAACATCTCTGGAATCTTGGTCTTTTTCAGTGAAGAATTTACGGTGCACTTGTTTCAATAACTCAAGAGCATTCGCCAACGCACCATCCTCGGCGTTCTCATCTATCCTCTCTTGTGCGTAAGAAAATTTTGGATGTCTTGTCTTGAACAAATCAACGACTTTGGTGATCCAAGTCTTGTTGTTGTCGCAGCGTTTGAAATATTGGTAAGGCCTGATCTGCAGCAGGTTGGTGTGGTCCTCGGGCCACCAATACGCGAGCTTATCGTCGAGGATGACAATCCCACGCTCTTCTGCCAAGACTAAATCTAGATTCTTCATCTCACTGTCTCTGTATGTGATGATGCGTTTCCCAAAGTAAGTTCCTTGAGGATCAAGCAAGGATATCACTTCTTTGCAATCCTCAGGGTAGGAGTGCTCGAACACATGCATCTGGAACAGCTTGTTGGCTTCGAGCAGGAACTCACGAGCGAAAGGTCGTAGCTTACACAAAGTCATGCCGCCGTTTTTTGATCGCCACATATCATCCGACTTTGACTCGGTTAGATATTTCTCTTTTTTTGAGAGCAATGAAACTGGGCGAGAGTCGTAAAGCGTGTCGTGTAGACTGAGGACTAAAGTGAGCTTCTTCTCCATTAAAGACTTGTTCCAAACATGGCGTTTCATAGTCCCCACATATTCTGGACGAAACTGTTGACCGTTCTTGAGGTAATAAAAAGGTATGTAAGCATGGTGTTGAGTATCCACAGCCCTTTTGCAATCAGTGCAAAATCCATCTTGAACAATATTGTGAATACAACAAGCCATGATATGGTTCAACTCTTACGTAAAAACGAACTAATCCTAATCCTTCTATATATATATAATTGAAAACAATACGTATTTCCAAAAAAAACTTGTCTCAGTCAAAGAAAAGAAAAGGAAATTGATTAACTAAAAAAGGAAACAGGAAATCTATAGGTTCCTTTTTTTTTTTAGAAAACTATATCAGAATGTCACAGAAGTAAAAAAGGAAAATTGGCTAAAAGAAAGATGCTAGCTGGACCTATAGGCGATACATTCTTTGACGGCGCCTTAATTATACCTAACTGGAGTATCAAAAGGATCTGAACTTGAGCTAGCTTCACCTGCAAAAACACAAGTGAAACGTGGTGAATCATCACAAGCAAAACCACAATACACGCAATATTAATTGTAAAATCAATAAACTAAATAGGGAAGATGATGTATCTTCAAAGTAGTTTCCTCATATTCAAAATCTCTGCAACTCTTGAATGAAGATCAGACGAAAAGAAAACACAAGCTGCTTTTGATTCCAAGATGTGAAACCAACACTTGGTAGGCATGATCAATAGTAAAACTTTTGATTCTAAGAACCCATGTTTACAACCTCCTTTGCCTTTGGAGGTGGTCTTAAAAGATGTAAAAGAGAGGAATTGAAAGGTAAGGTCGCTGGAATACAGTGATGATAATCAAACAAGGACTGTGTGGTATGGTTTAATTTGAAATTCGAATAATCAAACAAACACACTGATTTGAACCAAAAGATTGCTTTCTCATCTTTTTTTTATTCATAATAACACACTGATGTCTTGGATCCCAAGAAACCAGATAATAGAGAAATTGAACCGAGAACGTACTCGTACACACTTTTTCTCCTGTTATAGTTTCTTTCAACAATTTAACAGATATTCTCCATAATAAACATCAACATAAAAAAAAAAAAAAAAAAGTCTCAACCAACCAATCAAAATACATAAATCAGTAGAAGAAAAAAAATACTAATGTCATTATTATAAAAAATATGTCTTGCTTTCAAAGAAACGGGGCAGGACATGAGTTACATCGTGATATCCTCCATTAAAGAAGAATTCATGAACGGCCTTAAGGTCTGTCAATAAGTCAGCCATAAATTCACCATCACCAGAACACTTGTCTCTCTTTCCATCCAACTCGAAAACTTTATTATTCTTGAAGAAATTAAGAGCTTTTGCTAGGACCCCGTGGACGACGACCTTGCTTGCTTTGAAATACTCGTACTTGGGAGATATAACGACCAGGTTAGGTGAGTCTCGCATCCTCCACAGTCTAGGATCATAGTCAACGACAATCACCCCACGTGGTTCTGCCAAAACAAGCTCCAGTGACTTCAAACCATCGCTGTCTCTACTTGTAATGATTCGATTCCCAAAGTAGACCATATGCGGATCAAGCAAATTGACCACTTTCTTGGCATGGTCAGGGCCATAGTTTGTGCAAACGTGCATGGTGAAAAACTCTTTTGCTTCCGACAAGAAGTCACGGACAAAGGGTCGCAACTTGACCAGTAAGTTGTCGTTAGGAAGACGAAATATGTCATCTCTTGTTAATAATAATCTTGAATCATCATGAGAAATCTTGGAGAGTTTGATGGCGTGGATGAGGATGTGTTCTAAGCCAAGAACCAGGTGAAGCTTCTTTTGTCCCAACCCGATCCTTAACTTGCGTTGCTTAGTAGAAGCCACGAACTCGGGGCTCAACTTTAAATACCTACTCATGTAACTGAAAGATGGGGCGTACTCAAAAATATCAAGGATATATCCGCAGCGACAACATCGACCCTGGCAATACATTCGATGAGGACAATCAGGATCACGAGAAGGTGATGATCTCTTCGCCATCCTCGCCAAGTCGTTCGTTTTCACTCGAGCTTTGCATCGACAACAGATTTTACGGTGAACAACCCAGTGCTTGCATGTAGTCGCCATTAATTAATTGATATTCTCAGACCAAAGGTATACCTTTCGAGTTTTTTTTTTTTTAACTTTTCACAAGCTTATCAAACCCTTTTATACCCACACTTCCCAAAAATAAAAATATAGGAATTAGTAATTTTCCATTTTTAATATATATAATACGGTTATTAAGTATACAAGTAAAAAAAAAAAAGGAAACTAGCGAGACTTTTGTTTTGTATGAGTAGTGCTGGTAACCTAAAGATGACTAGTAGAATGGAAACTAGCGAACAGATTGAAACGAATCAAAGGCAATAAAACAATAAGTTTTTGTTTGTATTGATATTAACCAAATTTTTCAACTTTTGAATTCTCCAATGAGAAGATTTTTGAATTCTCATAGTCAAATGTTCCAGTTTTCATGATATAAGCCCGTTTATGCTTATATCAAAGCCCATCAAAAAAGAAATTGTAAATTCTGATGAGAATTGTAAATTGTGATGCCATCACACCAACACAGTGAACTAACAAAAGAGAGTAACGTTTTCACAAACTGTCTTCCAGAATAAACATAACAACATAGAAGAAAACATAGGAATAAAGTTAACAGAAAAAAAGAAATACAGGTATAAAAGAGATTACTTCTGACTAGTCTCAGGCCAGACCTGGGCGTTTTTAACTTTGGAGATACTCGCTAGCACAGTTAACGGCGTTACGTCTCCCGTCACGGTAACCTTCTTTGCAGCGAAGTCTATGTTAAATGACGTCACGCCTACACACAACGACCAAAAGTACCAGAGACAGAGTATTTTAACAACCTAAAAGATGAACCGCTAAATCAAATATATATAAGTTAAATTGTTAACTACCTTTCAGTTTCGAAAGATGTTTCTTGACTTTCCCGGCACAGCCTTTGCAGTGTAGTGACACTCTCAAAACTACAACCTTCAAAGAAATATCGTTAAGTTTTGTTTTAGACATAAACTCATTCTTGCAAAAAAATAACGTAGTGTTTGATTATTTACTTGGTCGGAAGATGAGTTCTTCTCCGTTGGAGGCGGCGACGGTGGAGGAGGAGGTGGTGGAGGTTGTGGAGGAGAGAACTTGATATCCGGAGACGAAACATCTTTATCTTCAATTGAGCTTTGAGATGCTGTCGGAGAAGCTTTTGTGGGTTCAGAGAAAAGATTTACTGGAGATGAAACTTCTTTATCTTCAAGAGAGCGTTGAGATGATTCTGGAGAAGCTTTTGTGGGCTTAGAGAAAGGATTATTCGGAGACATAACCGGGTCATAGTCCAAGAACCCATCGAAAAAATCAGGTTGCTTCTTCTCCAAGAAAGACTGAGAAGAGAGATGCTTAGAGGCGTTTATTACCAATCTATCTTCATGAGCCTTGTTCAAATCATCAGCCGTGGTTATCTCCGGTTCAATAGGTAATGGGATCGGGTCAGAATCCACAAACCCGTCAAAGAAAACCGGGTTGCTCAGTAAGTACCTTGAAGAACCTTGAGGAGTGTCACTGGTAAAACAACTAACTGGTGACTTACCACTGTTACGTTGACTTTTCTTGCTCTTCCTATTGGAAACACGTGTTTTCTCGCTGCTCTCTAGACCTAGTCTAGTCTTGAGAGGAGTATGATACGTAGAAGACGAAGAAGAAGGAGCAGAGGAGGAATTATGGTTAGGAGAAGGTGGAGGAGTGAACCTCCGACCGTCACGTATGATTGGGTTATGACGGTCGATGGCTCGACCACCGAGCCGGACCGTGGACGAAGAAGAAGAAGGTTGTGAGGGTTGGTCCATGGTTGAGCAAATGTTTCTTGTTGATGCTTGAGAGGCACATAACATTTTCAATCTTTTTTTGTTGCTTATGATGCCAAAGAGTTGTAAGAGAAAGTCTATAGTTGTTGTATAGAAATAAAAACATTGAGATGTTTATGTGGTGACATAAAATGAAACAAATGTAAATTGTTTAGGTTCTGTTAAAGATAATTTTTTGGTTGAGGGAATCGACTTTAGAAAAAGTTGTAGAGTTATTCTGATTCCTAACAAACCAATGTATGAGATTGTTAGGTGGACTTTGAAACCGTGTCGAATTATTATGATTCGCATGAGATGATGGCCATGCCTTACTGATAATTTCGAATCTAATTCTCATAAAACACCATACTAAAAAAAAAAGTTTCAGAATCTGATACTTTTGGGGCCTTTTTGACGAACTGATTCCCCTCTGCTTTCACTATTCCACTTTTTTCTCTCATCTTTTCACCTACAAATACAACCCATGAAGTGTGTTGTTCAGTAACATAGCCCAAGCCCATTAGTTATAAATATAGTTATTGGGCTTATAAAGGCCCATTATATTTAAGTTTTAAGGGTTTTCAGTTCATCCGCATCGTATAAATTGCCTGGTTCCTCAGAAATTAGGATTTTGCGACTCTTGGAGCCAGAAAAACGAGGAAAATTAATTCATCATCACCAGCAAAGCAAGCTCACGATGGGTATGAACAGTGGCATTAGAAATTCATTGTTTTTAATTACGTAGTTCTGATTAGGTGTTAATGTTGTTTTAGCAAGGATCAAGGTTCATGAGCTTAGAGAGAGATCGAAGACGGATCTTCAGAGCCAGCTTCAGGAGTTCAAGGCTGAGCTCGCTCTCCTCCGTGTCGCTAAAGTCACTGGAGGTGCCCCTAACAAGCTCTCCAAAATGTACGTATTTGCCTTGTCACATTTACACATAACAGAGCATTTACATTTGTTTTGGAATTAGTCTACTTTCTGATTAGGCGATTTATCATTTCAATTTTAGGCTAACAAAAGAACATTAGCATATTTTAGGTTTCCTAGTAAGACTTCATATTATCACATTTTTGTATATATATTTGTAAGTTAGATATCTCAAAATCTTATTTGTATTTTTAAATCAATCAAATTCGATTGTGTAAACAACTCATCAGACTTCTGACTTTGTGGGGGGTTTTTATTTGACAAATGAATTGATTTTAATATTCGTTTTGATCTTTCAGCAAGGTGGTGAGGAAATCCATTGCTCAGGTTTTGACGGTGATCTCACAGAAGCAGAAATTAGCACTAAGGGAAGCATACAAGAACAAGAAGTTCTTGCCTCTTGATCTCCGTCCTAAGAAGACTCGTGCTATCCGAAGACGTCTTACCAAGCATCAGGTCTTTATCCTTACACCCACATTTTACTTTGGTTCTTGTTATAAAATTGTTCCATCATTGCTAATATTACTCAGTAACCTGACATTTGTATATCATTGGGTTATTTGTGTTGCAGTCTTCTTTGAAGACGGAGCGTGAGAAGAAGAAAGAGATGTATTTCCCAGTGAGGAAGTATGCTATCAAAGTGTAGGAGTCTCATTCTCCAGCTACCCCTACTAGGAATGATTCAGCTTTTTTTTTGGTTATTCACGTATTGTCCACCTTTTTCTTTACACAAGTTTTCTCATGGAACAGTCAAATCTTTGTCTCACTCTTCAAAAACATTTTTTCATAATAACTGATATTAAACCAGTTCTCAGCTTTTGTGGTTTCCTTATGTTATTTTGATTTTGCAAACGTTTAGTACAAGAGAAGACGAGATGAGAACAAGTTAGTTTGGTTTAGTAACTTGGTTTGAGCTATTTAGGATTGTAAGTATAACAAATATATATGTTAGGACCACAAGGTTGATGATAAGCTTGCAAGGATAAAAACAAAGAGAATTTTGAACAACTAAAAATTTAATCGACCACAGTGGGAGTCGAACCCACGACCTTTTGATCCGAAGTCAAACGCGCTAATCCACTGCGCTATGCGGTCTAGTTGATAACATACTTCTCTAACATTTTAACGTACTTTGAATATACTTATATTATCGTTATGTTAATGCTTCAATAGTAACTATTTGTATCACTCGCGTGAAGAGCGTGGCACGATACTTGTCCATGGAAACAGGCGAATAGCGATGTTTTTGACGGCCTTATCCAACTTTTGTCACAAGTCTAGCGCGTGAGCCGCTAGTGGAACTGATCCAACCATGAAAAAGATCACGATTTAGGAGTCTCAACCCAACTTTCAACGATGATAAGTGTTTTTTTTTTCAACGTTTCAACCGAAATTAAGAATTAAGTGCCCATAATGTTTTATATCAGTATCCGTTGTTTGTTCTCCCACGTTCACAGATATAATACCCCAGTAATGGAGGCTCCATTTATAAAAATATCTTGATATGTTGTGTTCCCGTGACAATAGTTTTGTTTATCAATTTAGTCTAGTGGCACAGAGAACAACTTCTTTTCACTTCAATTCTCTGTTTTCTATCAACTTATTTACTGATCTTATATGTTTGCGGATAACCTGCTTTGTTCTCGGCACTTCTGATATTCAATAGTAGTTTATTACTGGATAGTGTTCTATCAACTTGAATGGTGTTAGGTAAAGAAAAAGTAAATGCAGAAAAGCATTCCTCCTTTTTATTATATATATTTTTCTGTCATCTTACTGGTTATTATTGTTCATAAAAGATTAAAATCTCTAATCGTATAATTTTCTCTAATTAACAACCAATATCTGAAAAAGGGTACTATACTCCTCGCTTTAGGAATCATACATTAGATAAGCTTTTGACTTATATATCAAATGTTTGGTAAAACTGTTACAGAAATGAAAATGTTAGATTCAGATTTTTAGTTTCATTGTTTCGTTCATCTTTATTCCAACTGTCGTTTAACCTTTTTGTTTTTTCTAAGCTTTTAAACAATCATTAGTCCTCCTTGTCCAAGAAAGAGTTCGTAGTGACTAGTGTTCTGTTTCTTTTTTTTTTTGCTTTATGATAGTCGTTGGTAGATGGCGATTTCAATTGATGGCGATTTCAATTGAGACTTAGGAGAGGCTTAGATCGATGGTAGATTCTGATGTCTTCACCAATCGGATTCTTCGGAGATCGCGGGAAGGTTTTTGGGGGTTTGTCTCCCTCTGGTTAACCAGGTCTTTTTCAATGAAAGTTTCTCTCTTGGATTTAGGTCAATCCAATTGGGATGGGATTCTCATGAGAATCTGGGTGATTGAGAAATCTCAACGGATTCAATGTGATATTCGGTTTCCGCTTGTCCAATCCCCGATTTGGAAAGGATGGCGATGTATTATGATCGGTAGATCCTCTTTCGACTTGGTAATCAAGGATGTCCAAGTTGAGAACATGTTGATGTCTGCTACGGCTATCAAGATTGGTTTCGGTACCAAGGGCAGATTTTGGGAACTGGATAACTAAGGCTCATGGCAAGAATGTTGAAGAGATGAAGCCACGGCTGAAGATCTCTGTTCCCAAGTTTGATAACTCGGATCTCATAGCCAGCTACTCCAAGACTCTCATTGGAAGGTGTATGAATCCTCTGGTTCAAGATGTGAAGACTCTTTTGTATCTCTTCCCGAGATTTTGGGGTGTCGAAGGTCGTGTGGCGGGAGTCGATTTGGGGCTTGGGCGTTTCCAATTCAATTTTGATTTGGAAGAGGATATTGTGGAGGTCCTCAAAATGGAACCCTTCCATTTTGACTTATGGATGGTTGCGTTGGTGAGGTGGAAACCTGTTCTTGAACCAAACTACCCTTCTAGTCTCACCTTTTGGGTTTACGTCCAGGACATGCCACTCCAATTCCGTGTTACTCAAATTTTCCAAGCTGTTGGAGAAGCTTTGGGTTTGGTTAAAAGTCCGGTAGATCTCGTGGAAGGTAGAGTACGTGTGGAGATTGATGGTTTCAAGCCATTGGTGTTTTCGGCCACTGTTGAGATAGGAGAAGGTGTGGAGATTACAGTTAAATTATGGTATGAAAGATTGATAGGTTATTGCAAGGAGTGCTTTCACCTTACTCATGACCATTTGAAATGTCCGAAGTTGATCAAAGCTTTGCCTGAAACCTCCACTGGTGGTGACCCTTTCCTTGATGGAGCTAAGGCGACTAGTTACAAAGCTGCTGTTGTTCATGGTGACAAGTTAAATGGTGAGCGCAGAGCTGGTCATCAAAACCGGTTTCCAGGTTCTCGAGTTGGTGTTAAAGGTAAAGGCTTAAACAAGGATCTTCAGGGAGAGGGGAAAATTGAAGGTTCTTTCCACCCCTATCGTGAGAAAGGACAAAGAGGTTACAAGGTTTCACAGTATGGGTTTAGAAGGAATGGGAATCAGCCTAGGAATCTACATCCAGCACAGGCTAAGGAAGGTGACCGTGATCATGGTAAATCAGAGAAGCTTATGTTGGACGCTTTCAAAGGGGAGATGTTGTCTTCTCCTGTTAGGAGGGTACAGCAAGACACAAAGGCGGGTGGAGGTACTCTTTCAAAGGCTCGTAAAGCTCTTGTTTTTGAGGATGAGGTGGTAGAGAATGCAGTTGACACTAACCCTCTTGAGGTTTCCTCCCTCGTATTGGCGAACTCCAATGCTGGCCTTGATGATGTAACAGAAAGTGATACTTCTGGTTTAGTGCAAAGACAGCAAGAGGCAGATGGGGAAAATCTGAATGATGAAGGTATGATGTTATCGGACTCGGAGCTTTTGGCGGAGGATGGAGATTTGGAGTGTTGGGAAAATGGTGCGGAAATGGAGTTTATGGAGGATAATGACCTGGTTTGTAATGATCAGGCTCTGGCTGAGCTTGAGATCGCTGGTGATCATCTGTTGCCTAGTTCGGAAGATAAGGCAATGGAAGATAAGGCAATGGAAGATTCAACTAAGGTGGGTAATGAATTGCCTGAAATCAAGGCAATGGCGCAGCATGGGATTGGGACTGTGGATGGGCCTTCCAAGAAACGAGGTGCTCCGATTTTTGTCTCTCCACGTAAGAAATTGTTGGCTCAAGCGGCTGCCAAGGTGGGTGAGAAAGGGAATAGGAAGGGGGCTGCTAAGCCTAAGCTTCCTCCACAGTAAGGCTCTTCGTTTGAGTTTTTTTATTTACAGTTTTTACTTGAATAATGTTGGATTCAGTTATGAAATCCCTCCTTGATAGGTTTTATAGTCTTGATTCTATCGGTTCTCTTTTTGAATGCGACTTTCGTTGTATGTCTTTCTGGTTTTTCCAAGTTAATAGGGTGATACCCTATGAGTGGTGGCTCTACTCGATTAATAAAATGATTTTACTTTGGTTTTTTAATGTTTCTTGGTTTGTATGGGATCTTCTTCCTCTGTATTTATGCTCCCGAGGGTTTGTAAAGAAGCAGGGCTGTGTTCGTGGTTTCTCAATTGTTTGGTGGATGGTGCTCTTTGTGTGTTCTAGATGGTTCTTGGTTGTTTCTCTTGATTTAATATCTTACTGTATAGTTCTGGTGTTTAGATTACTGAGGTCTTTTATTACTCGAGCCTTGACATATGTATGGTCTGTTTCTTCTGGCTCAAGTCTTTTAAAAGAAATTATGATTATAGCTTCTACATTGGATGTTGGCTCACAGGTGTTGGGGTTCTATCGCCTGATTTTTCTAGCTCAGACGCTAAATTATTTAACAAATGTGGTTACTTTTATAAGGGTGGTTATTCTAAAGACCTTAAAGATTCTGAATTCTCTTTGGTTTGTCCAATTAACATGGATGGATATCGGGTTCAAATTTCTCTTTTTGGATGAAATAACAGGAGCAGTTATTTATGTGTTCACCTTTTTAATAAAAATCTGTTTTCTGAAGGTTCCTAATATGTTCGTATATTATGGTATATGGTTCGCTTTGTATAATCTGTCGGTTCTGGTACTCAATTTATGTTGGATCGATCAGAGTCTTGGGGGTGTTTTATATACTCGATGGAATGCTACTTCTTCATTAGGTGGTTATCATTGTCATTTTATTTTTATTGGCTGTTTTAATTTAAAACAAATAATAAAAAAGAAAAATAAATTAGGATAGTTAGTATATTATGAGTATCTTAAGTTGGAATTGCAGAGGGGCTGGTAATTCGGACACAGTTCAAAGAATTAGGGATTTCCGGCGTCAGTTTTTCCCGGATTTTTTATTTCTCATGGAGACCAAACAGAAATTAGCTTATATGGAAGCTTTAAAATTAAGTCTTGGGTATGATTTCCTACATACGGTTGAACCTGTTGGTCGTAGTGGTGGTTTATCCCTAA
>CAKOAT010486264.1:276696-421563 GCA_932364175.1 Eruca vesicaria subsp. sativa
TTTTGTGGGTGGTAGGCTAATTACTGATAATGTCATTATAGCACATGAGTTGGTTCATGCGCTCCGTACAAATGATAAAATTGGTCAAACCTGTATGGCTATCAAAACAGATATGTCTAAGGCGTATGACCGGGTAGAATGGAATTTCCTGGAAGTCTTATTAGAGAAAATGGGATTCCATAGAAAATGGATCGTCTGGCTAATGTCCTGCATCACTACGGTCTCTTTTTCGGTATTACTCAATGGTCGTTCCCATGGGTTCATTAAACCCGAACGTGGCATTCGTCAAGGGGACCCTTTATCCCCTTTTCTATTTATTCTATGTGCTGAAGCTTTAGTTCATGTTTTAAATAGATCGGAATCACAAGGAAAACTACATGGTATAAAGTTAGCAGCGGGTAGCCCTTCAGTTCACCATTTACTATTTGCGGATGATAGCTTGTTGTTATGTGAAGCATCTATTGGTGACAGTCTAGAAATTTTAAACGGATTAAAAATTTATGGGGACGCGTCTGGTCAAATGATTAACCCTTTCAAATCTTCCATCATTTTTGGAAAAAAAATAGATAATGTTTATAAACAGATAATCAAAGATGTTCTGGGGATAGAAAAAGAAGGTGGTGACGGTTCGTATTTGGGTCTCCCTGAATGTTTTCAAGGGTCAAAAAAGGCACTCTTAAATTTTATCAAGGACAAATTAGAAGGACGGTTACAGGGCTGGTACTCTAAAACTCTGTCTATGGGGGCTAAGGAAGTTCTAATCAAATCAGTAGCATTAGCTCTACCGATATATGCAATGTCAGTCTTTCGGTTACCAAAAGGTCTATGTGAACGAATTACGAGGGCGATTATAGAGTTCTGGTGGAGCAGTGGGGACAAAAAAAGAAAAATTCCTTGGGTTTCGTGGGAAAAACTTTATAAACCTAAAGATCAGGGTGGCCTTGGGTTCCAGGACATTAGTCGGTTTAATCAGGCTTTGCTTGGTAAACAAGCTTGGCGAATATGGAATAATCCGGATTCTTTGGTCTCTCGGATCCTTAAAGGTAAATATTATAAAAATGGGGATTTTTTAGATTGCGGTATGGGGACACGTCCGTCTTATGCTTGGAGGAGTATCNAAGGGTCTATATCGACATATTGGCAATGGCACAGATAGCAATGTTTGGGCTGAAAACTGGATTATTGACATTATCCCACGACCACCAATGTATCGGGATAACAGTTCTGTCAATTTGGCGCTAAAAGTTTCGGATCTTCTCCGGCCGGGTACTAATCAATGGGATACTAATTTGTTATATCAGACTTTTACGCGTCAGGATGCTCAAAGGATTCTTCTTTTAAAACCATCAATTGTTAGTGACGACTCTATCAGATGGGGTTTCACACCCAATGGATCATATACGACACGGAGTGGTTATAAGTTACTGGAGGCTTTGGTGGATTTTGAAAATCCTCATGACCATTCCCTCTCCCCTTTGGAAAAAAAATTATGGCAAGATTTGTGGAAGACAAAAGCTCCACCAAAGATTAAACATTTTATGTGGCGGGCATTATCGGGTGCGTTGGCAGTCAAACAACGTTTAGCTACACGTGGTATTCCGCTAGATCCAACTTGCCCATTTTGTGGGGTTGAAGATGAGACCGTTTGCCATGTTTTGTTCACATGCGCTAGAGCACGTGATATATGGGACCTCGCTAATGTCCAAGTTCCT
Source organism: Eruca vesicaria subsp. sativa (assembly GCA_932364175.1). Classification (NCBI taxonomy): domain Eukaryota; kingdom Viridiplantae; phylum Streptophyta; class Magnoliopsida; order Brassicales; family Brassicaceae; genus Eruca; species Eruca vesicaria. Next base: position 278,409 of record CAKOAT010486264.1, read on the forward strand.
ACCAGAGGGTTCTCTAGGAATTCCACGTTCCTAAATTTTCTTCATTTACTCAAGTATTCTAAGAGCACTTCTGGGGATACACATGCAGCAAAAGTGTTCCCATGGTTGTTATGGGAAATATGGAAAGCTAGAAATTCTTTTGTTTTTAAGAATAAGGTTCTTGAATCTTCCTTTGTCGCTCAGAGGGCGTATGAAGAGGAATCGACATGGTATGATACTTTCTCGGATTCTTTAGACCAAGTTGACGGCGTTGGCGTATGTAAGGCTTCATGGATGAAACCACCTAATGGTACCCTAAAGTGTAATGTGGGTTCTTCGTGGACTAATCCAAACCTCCCGAGTGGTGCTTCTTGGATTCTCCGTGATGATAAAGGAAATACAATCATGCATAGTCGTCGGGCTTATTCATACATGCGTACAAAGACCGAGGCTGACTTGTGGGCTCTCTTCTGGGCGGTGGAAAGTTTGCACAACCTACACTTCTCAAATATAATCTTCGAGACCTCCTCTGATTGCCTCCATGACGCCATTACGAATCCAACTGCTTCCCCTTGTCACAGCCACATTCGTCACAGCATTTTCTGGCTTCTGGCTAGAATTGATTCATGGAGTCTGAATCACGCACTTCCGGATCGAAATGAAGCTGCTTCTTCTATAGCTCTTAGCGTCACTCGAGACCAGCGGCATCAGTCTTATATCGCTCGGAATGCTCCTTCGTGGCTACATCATCTGCTCATCCTGGAGGCTCAGTAAGGAAGGTGGGGGGTATATAGGTTATCCTTCTCCTTTTTAACGATTTTTCCTTCTGATGGTGTCTTCTGACATCTCATTTTTGCTATTATCGTATCTTTGTTGTACTCCCTCGTACTTTTGTTCGAACTCAGCGTTAAAAAAAAAAAAACAATCATTAGTAACCAAATAAAACCGAGTTTAGTACATGTTTTAGATCAATTTGCAATATATTTGAAACTAACTATGATGTTAAAGTTCACAACAGTTTAGTATAAAATTAAAATTGGAAATCAATAATAGTGAGCAATGAATGATATACTATTTCGAGTCGACAGTAAGTCGGTTTGATAATGTTATTGTAATAAGATGATTGAGAAGATATTATGGTAAGAAACAACACAAGAGGCCAAAACCACGAGCAGAGAGTTCTGTTTCTTGTCCAAAATTCATGTGCCTCTTGTCGAATTCATTCCCTCTTCTTTGATCTGTTTCCTTTTCTTTGTCCAAATCTTGAATCCTAAAAATTAAACAAGAATCGTCGCCATGAAAGAGAATTACAAGAAGACGATGACTAAGCAGATAACAACGAGGCGTGACGACACACCGTTACACACGGCGGTTAGAGAAGGCAAAACAGAGATTCTCTTAGAGATGATCGGCGAACACGACGACGGAGCAGAGCTGAAAGAGTTGCTAGCCGAGCAAAACCAGTCAGGAGAAACAGCTCTGTACGTGGCGGCTGAGTTCGGACACACCGACATGGTTAAGATTCTGATGAAACACTCCGACTCTGCCTTAGCCGGAACCAAAGCCAAAAACGGCTTCGACGCCTTTCACATCGCCGCCAAAAACGGAAATCTAAGTGAGTTGACTTTCAGATATTTTTCCATGTGAATCTTTACTTTTAAGTCAACGATCACACAGTTCATTCGGATTCATGTGAAGTCCTTTGTTGGTTGTAGAGGTTCTTGATGTGTTAATGGAGGCAAACCCAGAGCTTTCATTTACATTTGATTCATCCAAAACGACAGCGCTTCATACGGCTGCTTCTCAGGGTCATGGAGAGATAGTTTGTTTCTTGTTGGAGAAAGGTGTGGACTTAGCCGCTATTGCGAGAAGTAACGGTAAAACCGCTTTGCACTCTGCTGCAAGGAATGGGCATACAGAGATTGTTAAAGAGCTGATTGCGAAGAAAGTTGGAATGGTTACAAGAGTCGACAAGAAAGGTCAAACCGCACTTCATATGGCGGTTAAAGGACAGAACACTGAGATCGTTGATGCGTTGATGAAAGCTAATCCTTCGTTGATTAATGCAGAGGATAATAAAGGCAACACTCCTCTGCATATCGCAGTTCGTAAAAACAGAGTTGAGGTATGTTATTACCGTTGCAAAGTTAGAATCGGTAACAACCTGGTTTGTTGTACAAGTTAAAAAGTTTAAAAGAATTTATTTGATTACAATATAGCAATTTAGGTTCCATTCGGTTATTTACCCCGGTCCGTTTGGATTTGTGATCTTGATTTTTGGGTCGGTTTCGAGCTGGTTCTTCGGTATTTTGGTTATACTTTTAAAAGAATTTCAAACTTAAGCATATTAGTGAACGGATGTGTGACCTATCGGAAAATGATTCTATTGTCGTGTGATTGAGATTAAAGCACACAAAAGATCATGTGGTAATTGAAACAAGTCTTTCTAGTTTTCGTAAAATTTATGCAAAACACATCACACATTACAGAATGAGCTCCTGGTTTATTGTTGTTGATAGTGTTACAATGTAAAGACTATTTTCTTGTAATATTTGCAGATTGTTCAGACAGTTTTACAGTATGATGAAGTGAGTAGAGTGGCGGTTAATAAATCAGGAGAAACATCTCTTGACATAGCTGAGAAAACCGGCCTGCATGAGATTGTACCGCTTCTTCAGAAGATCGGTATGCAAAACGCAAGATCCATCAAGCCAGCTGCAAGGGTGGAACCATCAGGCTCCTCTAAGAAACTGAAAGAAACAGTCAGCGAAATAGGCCACGAGGTGCATACTCAGCTCGAACAAACCGTGAGAACGAGAAGAGAGATCCAAGGAATCAGTAAACGTGTCAACAAAATGCACACTGAAGGACTCAACAACGCCATAAACTCCACAACCGTTGTAGCCATTCTCATAGCAACAGTTGCTTTTGGAGCCATCTTCAACGTTCCAGGCCAGTACACGGACGATCCTAAAAACGTTCCTTCAGGGTTTACACTAGGAGAAGCGAGAGCAGCTTCGAGACCAGAGTTCTTGATCTTTGTAGTGTTTGATTCTTTCGCGCTGTTCATCTCTTTAGCTGTGGTTGTGGTTCAGACATCAGTGGTGGTTATAGAGAGGAAAGCTAAGAAGCAAATGATGGCGATAATCAACAAGCTGATGTGGATGGCTTGCATTATGATCTCAGTGGCGTTCTTGTCACTGTCTTTTGTCGTTGTGGGGGATAAGGAGAGGCCATTAGCGATTGGTATAACAGCTATTGGTGCATTGATCATGGTTTCAACGCTTGGGACTATGTGTTATTGGGTGGTTGCTAATAGGATTGAAGGGTCTAAGTCGTCTCCAGCTTCAATGATGTCAGATGCTGAGTTAGTTGATCACAAGCATAACCGGAAGCTTTATGCGGTTTGATTGAAGTGAATGCAAGAGCAGTTATCAAGAACAGAGAGATTTTTGTATCCAGTAATAAAAAGAGATCTCTTTGTTTGTGCAGATTCTGTATATGTAAGGAAATGGAAAAAATAGTATATACCATTGTATAAGCTTTTTTACATGAACATTACGTTGCAAGTAACAAAAAAATGTAATGGATTACTTATCAGCTGGGTCTGGCTTTGTATAACCTAGGCTACACAACTAACTCTTCTAAGGTAATCAAGGGCCTTCAGAGTTCAGACTACGTGAAAAATTTATGCAATGATTATAAATGATTACATTTGTAACGAAATAATAAACTAACGAAGATGAATAGTTGAATAATATTATAATCTGGCGACATACTGTCTCGTTGATGAGTCTTCGAGCTTAAGCGTCAGAAATCAAGCATGCCATGTTTGGTGTATGGCAATATTATGATTTTTTTTTATATACATCTTTTGTAGTTTTATATCCAATAATTGCTTTTAAAACCACATTTATTCAAGAATTGTTTGGCCGCCATCTCTGTTTCTTCCGGAAATTATTAACTAAGAGTTTGAAGCTTTATACCATCGTTTGATAGTTCGGTATCATTCGGATTCGGTTTCAATCTATTCAGATTTATGTTGAGTTAGCTTTTTAATTAGTTTGTCAATATTAAATTTATCCAAAGTTTCTTTCTTATTTTCAAGTTTATTTTGGTGAAAATTGTGTGTTTAAGATTGATTATCAATGCTAATTGCCTAGTCTAAAATTAATTAATCGTATTTCCCTGTTAACTAATTGATCGTTAGAGATAATGTGTGTTGTTTTGTTACCCACTTATGTGCATTTACCTTTCTAATTAATTTGTCAACCAAATTTTTTCACAGTTTTTTTGTTTTTAAATTTTGTTTTGGTGGAAATTTTGTATATGTGATTGATAATGACTATTGTATGTTGACAAAAAGATGATTATTGTATAAATGAAGCGACATAACTTGTCCACATCTATCTGAATTCGATTTATACATGTTGTATAACAAACTAAAGGAAAAAATAGTTTGAAACAAAAATCTATATGAAAAAAAATATCTGATGTATTAGTTTTTTAGTATTAGGAAACAAATACATTCAAGTTTGGTTATCTTCCACGTAATAGCACTGTCGAAAAAAGACTCATGACACGACAAAACGTTTTCATATTTTAGTTTTTGTGTGGTCGTGATTATGTGTGGTTCTCTAAGTTTCCACTTATCAATAATCATAGCAGGCGTGACATGAATTTTGGTAAGCACTTGAATATTAAATCCTCGAATTGTTCCACTAAAACTATCCATCATGCAGTAAACAACCTTCATATAAGTGTGGCAAATATATATTTATTTATCATTTATGATTTGTAGATTGTGTAAGCTAAATCTTATAATGCGGTTTGTAAAACGACGGCCTGTTGACTCTTCCAGTATTAAGCAAGACGATGCCAACTAATTAAGTGGGACGCATATTTTAATTCAATGAATACTTTATATCATTCTCTTCAGAGTCGACACAAAGAATGTTGGGGACTGAATATGCATAGAACTATTAACACTGCAAAGGAAAATGAATGAACATGGTACTTCTTACCTAAATAATATTCGATATTATGAAAACGAAAATGTATTGGTTTATTGAGATTATCTATTCCTACATCGTCAGAATTTGAGTTTTTTTTTTTGGGTGCTATGATTTATGCTAAAATTTATATATACGAAGTGTTAGTTGACTCTTGAAACACTTACATAATCATCTATATGGTATCTAGTAATTTAATTTGAAAGATATAACAACTTGGACAATAATATATGTTTTTAGCTACGATTCTTCTTTTACTTGTGTTGAACAACTTTATTTTACACTTTTACGGGGAATTTGTTTTTCACATCTTTAGTAATCCATGGGGATCCGATGCTGGAATTCCCCGCCTAGTAGTTTTTCAATATGACTTTTTTTTTTGGGGGGGGGAGGGGTAAGAATGCTCCATATCTTATGCAATTCTAACATTATAGTCACCTATTTAAGGTTTTTCTACTTACTATGACAACATTTCTTGAAAATCATATGTAAATGCGAATTAATACATTGTCACAACAAGTTCATATACTTTTGTACCAAAAAAAAAAGGGAAGTTCATATACTTTTTCGAGGTTTTGTTGAAAACATTGCAAAATAACTACTTTTTCACGAAAATGTTATTAAGATTTTAACAATAAACTTAACTCGCAACCAATATATTTTTGTTATTTTCTATCATCCTGAAGTTAACAAAATACTCATGCATGAAAAAATATCATCTATTATATATACTACAAAACAATCATACAAAACCAAGATATACCATTAAAATTCTCTATACTACAAGTTTAAATACAAAACAAAATCAAAAGTAAAGAAAAAAAAAGAAGTAGGAGGCAGATAAACCAGTGTAAGATAACTCACAAAACAAAGAAAAAAAAACTCAAATATTAATTAAAAGTTTAATACAAGAAGGTAATGCATGAACTTAGCTAGTTTGGATCAACAACATCTACGGTCGCAGCACAAGAGAGTAACCTTCGAAAAAACCTGAACATAACAGAACAAGCTTGTTCTCTCTTCTTCTTCTTCTTCTTCTTTCTAACTCTCCTCTTCTCACGACGGCGACCCGGTTCTGACTTCTCCACGATGACATCACTTTCCTCCTTATTCCCCTTCCTGAACGAGGCAGTTTCTTTAAACCTCCCTAGACACGAGCCTTGCGTCGCTGACGACAGTTCCTTCTCCGCTTTGCTCCTATCTTCATCTTCTTCCCTAGAGAACGTGTAACTTCGGAGATACATCTGCCGGCATGAGATGCTATCCACCACACGCGCCGTAGGTACGCCGCCTCCACGGCGGACGGAGCGGACGAACTCTGCGTCAGACTCAGGCCACTTATAGAGATTCACATACGTGGTACGAACCGGCACGCGTGTGTCACGTGCATCGTCGATGCAGCTAGAGATGCACACTGAGTTCATGTTCAGCTCTAGTTTCTCTTGTTTGTTGTGTTTTTGTGATAAATACCCTTTTTCCTCCGGTGATTCTGTATTGTGTATGTGTAGTATATATGAGTTTTTTTTTAAAGGTTTAGAGAGGATGAGGAATAAGTGAAGCTTGAATTTAAAGAAAAGATAAGTGGAAATGAAAGAAGAAATGTTGAAAGAGCATGATTAAGGGAGGCAGGGGGGTATTATTTTACTTTCATAGAAGAGAAGGAGAAAAAGAATACATATGACAACTAGTGGTGGTGGGGGTGGAGGTAATGACTGCTTTTTTTGTTTTGTTTTAAAATGAAAGCAATATTAGTAGTAATTAATGAGAATGGGGTTGTTATAATTTGGTGTGATTAAAATGTACAATTGCTGTTTCTTTCTTGTTGAAAATGATAAGTAATTAGTAATACGTAAAATAGTAGTATAATATAATGATTATGAAGGTGTAAAATTCAATAATATTTTATAGACATTTCACTGTTCCATATAAGAAAATCAAATTTTGGGTAATGTCGGTCATTTCAATCCGCATATTTTAAACATTCGGTATGTCGTGTAAGCAATTGTTTCTTTTACTCACTCATAGACTCAGAGTCATAGTTGTAGTTTAAAAATCAAAGTTCAGACTTAACTTTTGAAGTGTTACTTTATGCATTATTATCTTCTATAAACTTGTTAGTTTTGCGTAGTTGTCTTACACAACTTTGATTTTCAATAGTTACAAAATTAAGTGATATAAGTCTCACTCGGAACATATAGTTTAATAGATGGTATTACCGTATTAGTGATTTCTCATAACATGGCTTAAAATGTGGTAGTGTATTTGAGTGAACTGTAAACAATGTAAATACACTTTGAATTATTCGTCCGGCTCCCATGACCTCAGTTTGTGATATAAATATAAGATGGGCCGTATAAAAAGGCTTTTAATGGGCCATTTAAAGTTCTTACATGTTCACATGGGTTCTTATCTTGAGGAAACCTTCGGTTCAGTTTTGCGCCAAAAAAAAAAATGTTTCCTTCGCTTGCGTTATCGACGGCACCAATGGCCTTGACGATAATCTCTGCAACGAGACGGTCCCAAGCCACACAACTTAACGCAACCAAACCCGAGAAGAAGCGGGCAACGACGAGCGGTTTCTCGGGAAGAACATCGAAGGAACTGACGTGGCAATGCATAGAAGGCTGTGGAGCTTGCTGTAAGCTTGCAAAGGACTTCGCTTTCGCCACACCTGACGAAATCTTCGACGACCCTGATGATGTTGAGGTTCTGTTTTGTTTCTTCACCCACCACTTGTTCGATGAATTTCCTCTGTTTATTTTGCTTTTGAAGTTTTTTTTTTTTTCTTTGAGAAATTTTGCTTTTGAAGTTAACATGTTATGCTTTAATCTATAGCTGTATCGAAGCATGATTGGTGATGATGGATGGTGCATAAACTACGAAAAATCTACACGCAAATGCTCCATTTATGCTGGTAAATTTCTTAGCAAATTATTTGTTTATCTCTTACATGTTAATTGATGACTGAAACGTTAATTGCTGAACATTTTCTACCCAAATTCTCCTCTGTGTAGTGACTAGTGATCAAGTTTTTTTTTTTTTAAATGTTTTGGAACGTTTTCTGAGTTCAGATCGTCCATATTTTTGCCGGGTAGAGCCAGAGGTTTTCAAGACTCTCTACGGGATCGAAGAAAAGAAATTCAACAAGGAAGCTTGCAGGTATCATCAATGTTCCCCTCTTTGGTTGGTCTTATCATTTCCCTTGCAAGAGCATATTATTATTCTCTTTCACATGCTCTTAGGATTAGAGTGCTGAAGCTAACTATATATGAATCTTACTAGAATCTTTTGGGGTCAGCTTTATAAACTTGCTAAGATAAATTAATGATTCTTCAACTCATTTTCTTGGTGGAAAACTAAAATGTGAGAAGAAACTGATTATTCTCTTTTTTACGTTTCAGCTGCTGCATTGATACCATTAAAACAATACATGGCTCAGATTCCAAAGAACTAGATAATTTCAACCGTGCAATAAGAAGTAGTCCAAGCTCGAGTTAACTGCCCGATGAACTCTAAGGTAGGTTCCAAGTCACTTCTTTTCTTGGTAAAATGCATACCTTAATGTTCCCTCTGTGCAATTGTGGAATGCAATGAGTACAATAGCCTTATAGTATTAGGAGATTTTGGAATTATTTGAAAAGCATATATCAAAAATTACTGTCAGTCCTCTTCCCCCTAATATAAGCTGCAAAATTCATGAAACACAAAAAGTCTGTGTAAAAAATCGGCTCAAGGCCGTGTCATAGCACAGGTTCAAGTCCAAGTTCATCTTCAGGTTCATCATTTTCCTCAAATAGCTTCATAAACCTGGCTTGATCTCGCTGCAGCTTCATCCTCTTAGAGTGCTTAAACATAAAAACCCCTCCAACCACCACAATAGTTGCACACAAGACCCCTGCCACAATAGCTATCACAACTTTTGACCCATTATCTCCCTCCTCTTTTGAACTTGAACCCGTCGTTGCTCCAGCAGATACTACAACACACACACACACATTATTGCATTTCAATTCGACATCTGTTACTTCTGTTCATCAATTTTGTTTATATCGACAGGAGGAAACACATAAATCAAAGGTTATTACTCACCGGAGTCGAGCTTGGCACAACCGTGGCAGACAAACGTAGCATTGATCTCTTTTTCCTTAAAGTGCATATAGATTTGGCTAGCTGAGAAATCTGAAGGACAAAGCTCCCATTCATCAAACTCTCTGTCTGATATGAGACTGCCTTGCTCATAGATTCCGCATCTCTTACACTTTTCGCCACTGATCTCAGTCATAGGCTGTGTAATAAGCAACATACATAGAAGAAACATCTAAGCTCTTACAACTCTACTCTTAATTAATAGATGGTAGTAATAAATAAATGTAAAATGGAACTTGCCTGCCATGATTCTTGACCGCGGAAAGTGTACAATGTATCGGATTTGATAACATCAGGAAGAACAGTCTTGTTCTCTCCTTTGCATTGAAAGTAAACTGTGTGTTTGAGTTTGAACCAGTCATGCTTGGTGAATATCTCTATGGAGTCCAGTGTGATAACTTGTGATCTAACAGATCCTGCAGTTTCGAAGATATAAACCCATTTCTATTATTGATATATGTTTGTGGCCAAAGAACAAAGGAAAAAGACTCCAAATCTTTGATTTCCTCATGGAAAATTCTCCCACACAAATCGTTCTATGGAAACAGAACATGAAGACATGGGTACAAGTATGGTAAAAGGAAACAAGCTTTTTTGGTCCCTGGGAAAAATGTTGTGTACGTTACCCGGAATCAACGTGTGTGTGATGTACCAGAAAAGAAGATTTCTCCAGATCAACGTCTTCCTAATCGTCATTTGTATTTTCTTTTGTTGATTTGTTTCGTTTGATCCTCTCTCTTTTTATTTTTCTACCAAGGAAACAGAGGATGAAGAAGAAAGCTTATGAGAAAAAAGAGGGAGAGAGATCCACAATGACACGTGCGTCCCACGAATACTTTGTCTTTTAGACATTCTCCATCTTCAATACACAACAATTTGTAACGTCCGTATAAAATCTCGACAGCCACAAAATGAATATTTCAGTTACAACATGTCGACTTCTCATCAAGAGACATAAGTATTATTATTAGCTTGGTTAGAGTTATAACATTGTATCGAAATTATTTAGTTAGATTTTTGAAACTTTATTTCACTATTAAAATCGAACAAATTCAGCTTACATATGTTCTGTATGGCCGTTTTCTTTTCAACAAAATTAAGAAAATTAAAAAAGAAAACTGAAAACGAACAGATGAGACAATCTGTTGAAAGTTTGTCAGAATATGGAAAAACCACTAACCGAATACTGAATCTCTGCAAAGTAAAAAAGAAAAAACCTGAGACAGAACAGAGAGATTGATGAATGATAGACACGAAGACGACTAAGAGAGAAATGTCGTCTTCGTTGTTTCTTCGTCAAGTTTTCCTCTTCATCTCCTCTCTATTCTTCCTCTTCTCCGGCGACGTCCCCTCCGCCGCCGGAGCTCCCACGCCGGTCGTATCTACACGTGCGATGACGAGACAAAGAAGGAATAAGCAGCAAACGATGGAGTTTTTAAACGCGCACAACGTAGCGCGGGTAGCTTCAGGTGCGTCGAGTCTCAGATGGGATCAAGGCCTGGCCCGTTTCGCATCTGATTGGGCCCAAAAACGTAAATCGGATTGTCAAATGACCCATTCAGGTGGGCCACACGGAGAGAATATATTCTGGTATAAAAGAGGTATGAATTGGACGCCGAAGAGAGTGGTTACGACATGGGTGGATGAAAGCCTGCACTATGATCGGACGACTAACTCGTGTGTAGCTGGTAAGATGTGCGGTCACTATACGCAGATCATTTGGCGTACAACCACAGCCGTTGGATGCGCACGGGTCAGGTGTGACAACGACCGCGGATTCCTAGTGGTTTGCGAGTATTCACCTGGTGGAAATTACGATGGCGAAAGTCCCTTTGATTTGCCTAAATAATATTACAATTTTCATTTTAATGTTGTTTTTTCTCTAATTGTTCACTCTAATTCAAATGAAACAAATTTTTTTCTTCACTCAAATGGTTTTCCGCTAATGTTCTACTACTACTTCAACCAATGTAATGTACCGTACTTACGTGGAACGTGTTTTATTCATATAGTGGGTTTGTTATTGGGCTTGGTCTTGAATTATGGGTTGCTAATAATAATTAAATGGCTTTTTTGTTCAAATACGTAAAACGTTGTCGTTTTAAGTGAATGTGGCTCAATTTCGCATCTTCATCGTTGTTTTTTTTTCGTCACACTGAGACTTGGTAGAGAAAAACCCTAAAAACATTTACCGGCGAGAAATGAGTATCATCCGTAACGCGATCAGATCGAGTTTGAGCCTCCGGAACTTGGATCCGGTGATCAGTCGTAACTCTCTTCCATTTCTTAATGAGTCGCGGAAATGTCTGTCTACCGTCACAGAGCAGCCTCCTTCCTCTCCGTTACCACCGCCTCCAGGAGGTTCTCCGGTAGACGGAGTAAAGAAGCCTGCGTCTGAAGGTTGTGTCAATTTTATTGATCTAGAGTGTAGAATGTTTGTTGGAGCTAGATTGCTATGATTTTTGGGACTTTAGCTCATTTTGAAGATGAAGTGATGAACCGATTAATTTAAGGAAGAAAGTGTTTCGTTTGGTATCTGATAGTTAAGTCATTGATCGTAATTTTTTGTTGTTGTTTCAGGGAAGTTGTATGGGAAATTTTCAGGATTCTCAAAACATACGCTGAAGAGTGATGTGATGAACGTACTTGAAGGATGCAGTGTGACACCAGATGATCTCAGATTCAGCTACATGCGTGGTGGTAACTTGAATCCTGCTGGAGTGTGAGTTTATAATAGCTTAGCTTAATACTTCTCCTTGTTGTGATATTCTTGGAATTAGTAAATTCGTTTGCTTTTAGATCTTTCATTGTTCTTAAACAAATGTTTGGTGTTTCAGTTATGTGCAGTTCCCTTCCCGTTCATCGTATGATAGTGCAATGAGGGCAATTGCGAAGAAGGGAAGGCTTTATAGATTAGAAAGGGTAATCCTTTTGACAAACGATAGAGTAGCCCCTATTTATATGCAGCTGGTTAACCTGATTTCTTGAAAATGATTAGGCTACTCAGTCTCAGTGGGATCCCATTGTTCCTTATGAAGGCAAAGTGGTAAGCTATGTTTTCTGTTTATCCTCAATGTAACTATCGAGGTCATGTATTTCAGACAGTTGATATGATTGTATATTGTTTTAGGTTGCACTACATGGGCTTCCGCCAAATGCTATAATAGAAGACATAGATAGGTTCTTATCCGGCTGTCTCTATCATCCTGGATCCATCCAGTTCCTCACCATGTGAGTCATTACTTATTCCTATCTTATGTGTCTTAATACCATGTGTTGGCCTTTACTTGATCACTCGATTAGATATTAGTTGGACTCGTAGTAAACACAGTGCTATATCTCCTGTATAATTAATCAACTACAATACTTTTTCTGACACTTGGGGTTAAATCCCTTACTAGAATAAGAAATATACATGTGAATTATTAGTAAACCTATAAGATGAAAAACACACCAATTTTCTGGGAATTAATTAAGACGGAGTGATAGCACCTATCTCCTGACCGTCTTTACTTCTTTTTTTTTTTGTCATCTTGTTTGATTCACCATACCTAGAGATCTTTGTGCCCGATCATTGTGTTTGTTCAGAAATTTCTGGATTTGTTAAATAATAAGGACATGGAACTATTTTGAATGCCTTTATTGACCATGCAGTCAAGGACTCGGAAGGCCTAAGAGGGTGGCACTGGTGCGTTTCACATCACAAACCCAGGCGATGAATGCATACATTACAAAGAACAGGAATTTTCTTCTCAACCAACGAATCACGTTGCAAGTTCTTCAGTAATTTCTTAGTTCCCTTTTCATTCTCATGGTTTATTCCAATGGAAAGAAATCCTGTGTCTTTCCTGTTTGGATGGTCTAAGGTCAATTTGATTGTATGAGATTTTATCTGCAAACTCCATGATTCTGAAATTACAGTTGTCTGTTTTCTCTGGTTCATTTGGATGTTCACAAATAAAATAAAAATTCTTAGTGTCTAAGCAGAAGAAGAAAATCTCATATAAGCAGCTTTCAGCTACTGCATGTGATGTTTCTTTTTTTTTCTTCCTTGTAATTGACTAACTTTGGATGCCCATGTGATGAAGTGATCCATCTTTGCTTTTAGAAAGTGAATAACTTTGTACTATAAGGGCTTCGTGGGGTACACTTTTCACCAGGGCCATAGAAATCGACCAGACTAGAATAATATTATGTTCACTTGCTTTTCTATAGTGGGTCATCTTTGCTTGTAAATTAAGCATCATGCTATCATATCTTTACACTGTTATCGAACTTCCCTCATGAGTTCCATCGGTTATGTGGAAGATCTGACAGCTTTAATGCATTGTTTGATATTTATAAACTTACAAGTCATCTGATATGCTTATGATGAGTAATATTTCGATAGTTGGTTAACTCTCGAAGCTAGATTTTGGAACCTCGATAAGTTTCATCATTGAGCTTAGATTCGTGTTAGAGATTGGTAAGTTGTTTTTTGAGGGGGTACAACTGTAAAGAAGTTTTTGATAATTTGATCTCCACCGAATTTTCTTTGGGATTAGAGAGACATGAGAGTTTGTAAAAGCATGGACAACACACCGGGACAAATGCATAGAGACTAGAGTTGTGAATTGGTGTGGTCATGTGAATTATTAATCTTTCTACACTGTTCCTTGAATACAACAATTAAAAAGTGGAAGGCGCCGTGGATTTAGCCAAACCTTTTGTTCTTGAAATTCTTATGTATTGTTTTGACAACCTTCCTCTTGTTGTTTTTGTTTTGTCATTTACACCAACAGGATGATCTATTTGTCCTAAACTGCAACACGAGTCTGGTATATGATCTTATCGGAACATTTGGTATTGCATGATATGATATGTTGATAAAACTCCACAAGGACAAGTAGATTTATACAAAACCTATCTAAATTCTTACTCTACTCCACACACTCTGTCTGCTCCACTAGTTCCACATGACCAACTTTTCATGGATCATTCATAGTAAACGTAATTAGTTGCACAATATCATTTAAGTGATTTGTTATAGTGTTTATGAAATATTTGTTTTTGGGATAAAGTCTGCAAGCTAATTATGCCTGTCACCAACAGTTACTAAAGTGAACTTTTGCCAACTCTTCTCCATTCATATGCCTCTTCACCTTTATTCTCCAAATTCCATATTGGCATATCAATCAATTAAAAATCGAAAACCGAAACAAGCAAAGCCGACAATAGTCTCTTTTGTACCACACCCTTTTGTTTTTTTCCCTAATAAAAATATCACAATAGTTTATTATAACCACCACCAAATTCACAATGACTTCATACATGTATATAAGCAAAGATTCATCAAAAGGTTAAAAGTGCTGTAAGAAAACGAAGCAACACACAAGATCCAATATGGAAGAAGAAAGCACAACAATCATCATGACGTCACTCTCTACTCTCCCCCCTTCACACCTCACCAATCTTACTCACACCATTCTTTCTCTCTCCCACCACCATCGCCGTCGTCTCGCCTCCGTCCTCTCCTCTCCGACGCTTTTCTCCCTCACTCTCCGCCACCTTCTTTCACTCTCCCTTCCTCAGAAAACACTCCTCATCGCTACTCACCTCCTTTCTCTTCTCCACCCTCTCTTACTCCACCGCAACCACCACTCTCTACCCTCCTCTTCCGCCGTTATGAAGCTCCGGGACCTCGACGCGGTGGTGCTCCTCCTCTTTCTCTGCGAAACACATCAGCTGGATCCAGATGTTTTAGAAGCTTCAGCTGATAACTGGCGCGAAATCCTCGGTGCTATGTGCTCTGATACTATGTTAAACAGTATCTCCGGTCTATGGACGTGCGACGCCGGAATCTTGATGCCTTACATAGAAACCCTAGTTAGATGCAAAAGATTCGTAGACATAATGGGAGGCTACAACCACCTTCGTCTACGAGGAGAGAAAGAAGGATACGAAATCCCGGCGGCTAGAGCGGCCGTGGTGGCGTTACGTGCGGTTGACGTGGTGAACAACGCCGGAGAAGTAGAATGCGTGATTTGCAAGGAAGAGATGAGTGAAGGAAGAGATGTTTGTGAAATGCCATGTCAGCATTTGTTTCATTGGAAGTGTATCTTGCCGTGGCTTAGTAAGAGGAACACGTGTCCTTTCTGTAGGTTTCAGCTTCCCACCGACGATGTCTTCTCGGAGATCCAACGGCTATGGGAGATCCTCGTCAAGACCACCGAGTTACACGTGGCGTGATGAAACTACATGTGTATGAAACGTGTATATCGTTGATCTATACTAGATGTGTCAAGTACTATAAGTCTGTATCAAATAGGAATGTTTGGACCGTTTTGATCTATAGTATACAATTATGTTAGTTTTTTCCTTCTTGATATGGATGTTTTTAGATTCATGACAGCATTTCTTGTTATCACATAATAAAATTGTGACAACGACGAATTTCGTATATTAAATTAATGTTTTATATTGAGTTTTCCATGATTATGTAGCATCCTTTGTACATCCCCTATATATTATTTGAGAATCATTTAAAAAGTTGTAACCTTAAGTTTGTAAGAATTAAAAATAACCCCAATCCTATGTGGCATAGCTCTTTGGCTTCTATTTCAAATTCCAAGGATTCTAGAGCATATGATATAATGTATAGTCTAAAATTTATACTCTCTAGCAATATAATATTTTGTAGGTTATAGTTGGTCACATATAACAAATATTTATTGTTTCGCATGCTTTCCTTAAATAAAACATACGGAATTACCTAATATAATTAAAATAGATATATGACAATTAATGATTTTAAACAATAAAAATTTGATAATAATCTGTATACTCTTTCTCATTTTGTTTATTTATTTATTTTTAAAATAAATTACACAATTACAATAATCATATAATAAAAATCTGGATTTTTTTGTGTGTATGTTGTATTTCGAATTTTTCAAAATGAGTATAAATTACTAAAACTGCTAAAAGTCTCACATAAACTTTTAGGATCAAGGTTTTAATTTTTTCTATATTAAAATATAATGATTATAAGACCATATGAAGTAATAATTTTAGTTTATATATATATTTTATATCGTTTTAATTAAACTATACATCGTATGAAAATACATCCCCTATATATTATTTGAGAATCATTTAAAAAGTTGTAACCTTAAGTTTGTAAGAATTAAAAATAACCCCAATCCTATGTGGCATAGCTCTTTGGCTTCTATTTCAAATCCCAAGGATTCTAGAGCATATGATATAATGTATAGTCTAAAATTTATACTCTCTAGCAATATAATATTTTGTAG
The DNA here is from genome assembly GCA_932364175.1 of Eruca vesicaria subsp. sativa. Classification (NCBI taxonomy): domain Eukaryota; kingdom Viridiplantae; phylum Streptophyta; class Magnoliopsida; order Brassicales; family Brassicaceae; genus Eruca; species Eruca vesicaria. Next base: position 294,838 of record CAKOAT010486264.1, read on the forward strand.
GTTATAGTTGGTCACATATAACAAATATTTATTGTTTCGCATGCTTTCCTTAAATAAAACATACGGAATTACCTAATATGATTAAAATAGATATATGACAATTAATGATTTTAAACAATAAAGATTTGATAACAATCTGTATACTCTTTCTCATTTTGTTTATTTATTTATTATTAAAATAAATTACACAATTACAATAATCATATAATAAAAATCTGGATTTTTTTTGTGTGTATGTTGTATTTCGAATTTTTCAAAATGAGTATAAATTACTAAAACTGCTAAAAGTCTCACATAAACTTTTAGGATCAAGGTTTTAATTTTTTTCTATATTAAAATATAATGATTATAAGACCATATGAAGTAATAATTTTAGTTTATATATATATTTTATATCGTTTTAATTAAACTATACATCGTATGAAAATACATACTTATATTTTGATATTTGCCTTGAACATATTATTGAAAAGTTAATATTTTAATTTTGAAATATTTCATTGTTTTTATAAAATGATTATAAATTATTGAAACTACTAAACATCTCACATTAAAAAAAATTCATTGGTGTAAAGTTTTGTTACACAAATATGCAAATAATCATAAAATCATATGAGTAAAAACCTCATTTAATAAATATCTATATTAAAAGTGTGTTCTGTTACTATGTTTATTTATTATTTTAATATATATATTTATTATTTTAATATTTTATAATATGCAGAAAAATATATTTATTATTTTATTTCAATATATATATATTTATTATTTTAATATCTTAGTTATTTAATATATATTTATTATTTTATTATTTTATAATATGCAGAAAAATATAAAATAAATAGAAAATATAAAATATGTATTGTGCATAAAGTGCAGATCTTAACCTAAGTATGTATCTCTTTAATTATTTTAAATCTTAAGTATTTTCTAAATCTAAGGTCATAACAAACGAAAAGAGAATAAACTTCAAAATAAATATTTATATCGAGTAATAACCAAAATATAAAAAAACACAACAAGAGAAAAAATTGAAGATAAATAGGATTGACATGTGAATGTAAACTTCTCATAACCATAATTAATTTTTAAATTTTTAAATCATGATATAAAACTGAGTTAATTTTTAATTTTTTAAACATTATAGTTATGTTAAATCATGACCATAACTAATTTTAAATTGTTTATTTGTATTTGAAAACCTTAAAATATTGTTTTTAAAAATAATTTAAAATTTAACTTTATTTTTTATAAAGTTATTTAAAAAAAAATAATTTGTAAAAAATATAGTTTTCTAAATTAGTTTTGAAACTTTATATATTTTAAATGCAAGTATTTTACCAACTGCTTCTTACAAAAAACATTAGGAAACTTGCTAATACTCTACCAATCAAGCCCAAAGACATTCCGTTTATTTTCTGTCACTCGAACAGTGAAAAGTGAAAAGATATATGAAATCGGATCCATTAAATTCTAAAATTTGATCTACAGTTTTAATTACAATTGTTTCTGATCCTACGTATAGATAGTTCTATAAAATTTCCAAAATTCTAAAATTTCAAATACATATAAAACAATCATATGTAAATTTTAAATTTGTCAATACTAAAATTTTATATTTTAATTACAAATATTCACCCTGCGCAAGGCGCAGGTCTTATCCTAGTAATCAATTGTTCCCATAGACCATAATCCATTGATGAAAGGGCCTTTTGTGACTAGTGCAAGTTAAATGATTCATATTTCAAAATTGGGCCTTTTGTAACTAACGCGAGTTGTTTATCAGTTTGGAAAGATTCTTGACGTAATATTATTACTGGACTTTTAGTGGGCATCTCATTCATTACGGGCTGTACCAAAAATGCCTATTTCTATATCAAATTTAACTTCAAAGTTCTTTTTTTTTTGCTTAAAGTTTGATGTCAATTAAATTTAATGAGTATCAATATCATATAATATAACAGGCAATGAAAACTATGTCTTTCTCAAAAAAAAAAATGAAAAATCATATGTCAATCAAATAAGATGAAGTTAAACTAGGTATATTAGATTTCAATACATTTGATGGTGTATATCTCAGAACCAGTCCTAAGATTTAGAGTTATAGACGATATATTAAAAATTGTAGTTAAAATTTTTTATATAATTTTGAGGATCTAAAATTTTTTTTTGGAGTCTATGACAATGTACTTTTCTTCAAAGGGGACCTAGTGCCAAATCATCTTATTATATGCTAAACACGCAATAGGCAAAATGAAGCTACAAGACCATTTAATTTTTTTATAGATTTTATCTAAATTACCCAGTGTAATTTTTTGAGAGATTATCAAAGTGTTTCAAATTAAAAAGATGCCCCGGGACTATATATGCGATATACGAAAATGATCAAATTTCTTCCACTTGGTAATCGTATAGCCGTCAGTAATACAATAAGTTTTTTTATTTAAAAAAATTGATCAATCAATTACCTAGAGTAATCATAGTCATGTGCATCTATTCCATCTTTAAGAACACGAATAATATCTCATAGCTGCATATAATAAGATGATCTGAATAAAGTTAAAAAAAAAAAAAGAAGATTTGAATTTTATTGTTAACCACAACTTCACTATTAGATGATAGTATGTGTAGCTCTGAAAATTTTCTACTAAATGTAATAAGCTAGTAGCAAATTTTCAAAAGGCTTAAATCGCGAATGCACACATTTTATATGCAAGTAGGAACTAGTAATCGTTTTCGAATATTACTTTCCTAAAATATATGCCATATTATCAACGTATATATGTATTTGAGTTTATAGAGATGAAGCTACAAAGATTATATAATATGCAATTACTAGGTGTACTGTCGTGTACAGATTTTTATAAAAATTGCCAACGATGATGATTGATAGTAAGTTGCTAGATGAAATGAAAAGTATAATCTATTTAAGTAAAAAAAAAATAAACTGATAAGAGTACGTCTATATATAATATCAAAGAAATGAGCTAGATAACAAAATGAAAATCTAGTATTATACGAATTTAGATTGATTGTAATATGAAAAATAATAAAGTACTACGACAATACGAAGAACACTAGTTACTAGATAGATAGTGTTGTAATAAAATGTCAAGGTTTGGTTAGACCAGACAATATGGGACCTTCACGATGTCTGTCTCATGTTTCCTGCATGCCATGCATTCTATTTACTCTTTCGTTCTCTACGTGCCCACGTCTCCACCTTTACTCATTTCTTATTCGTGATTACTCAAGCTTGTGAATAAAGGCTAAAAATTGGATCTCATTTCTTACATGTTGGTACGATCAATCACGTATAATTAGCGTTGAAGATTCTTTCTTCTACGGTAGGTCCAGTTAGCTAGTACTATATAGTAAGCTAGGTATCTCGAAAGATGAGATGCACTTAAATGCCTGATTAAACTATACTTCAAATTCAATAGATAACATCAGAAACATTTTCAAAACTGGAGACAGTGTAGACGTTAGACATTCAATTTTCTTATCATATATGGTGCATCTAAATAAAAACAGAATAATACTTAATTAATTCGTAGACATTTTTCTAATGATAATGTCTAATAATTTGATTCGAGGCATGCAATATAACTTTTGAAGAAACAATCCGAGCAATGAATTATACGTAACTCTTTTATCAAACAGCCAACCTAGTAATATCGTTAAATCTACTAGATAGTTCATAATTAACTGATCTAGAAAATATTTACAGAATAAAAATATTAAATCAAATTTTACATATAAATAGTACACAGTACTCTATATATATGAAGTTATAAATATTTTTTTTACCAAAAAAAGAAGGTTATAAATTTTACAAAACATTTTGTAGAGAAACGGATGAGGTATATAACTTAATGCACTAATATAAAAAGTAAAACGTTGGTTACGTTATTGCCTAACGTTTTACACAAAACATTTTGCGTCATGTTACATTTGTAGTAACAAGAAAGACTAAAACGTTGGTTCCTGCATCTAGGTTTGTAGATAGTTCATCTCCTACTATACTAATATTGAGTCAAAACCAATTTATTTGAGAGGTATCTGAATTGTACTTGAATCTCGTTCTACACTAAATTCAAAGTAACAAACCCAAGAGAAAGAAATAAAAAACAAAGCCAAGTAAGAAGCTAAAGAGATAGACTGACATCCATGCTCCCTCAACCAAAAGACAAAACACTCATCAGTGCAGCATGAATGGCCTAGCTGTCAACATAACTCTTTTTTTAAATGAAAACATATATAGGAACTTGTTTTATTTTTTTTATTTGTTTACATATTTTCTTCTTATTTAAACAAAACGAGACTGAGTTTTGTTTAGTCTTGTTATAATATAGGAATTTAATTCTAGGATAAATAGCACGCACATGATAATAATACATTGTACTGTAATGGTGCATTCAAGGGGCTCTTCAATAAGTTCCAAGGCCACATGTTCAGTATTTAATCGGTCCATATATGCAAGTTATTTTGATATGCTGAAGAGAAAATGTACCTGGACCATTCTTTCTGTTTATATTTAGGCTAATTTACATGTGATTTTCTTACTCTTTGATATGACTTTAGATCTATATTTTCAATTTTGCTTAGCAAATTTTGTGTCAAGTCACACTATATAGCCGACACCATCGATAAGATTGGCCATCTCTAACTAGTGGAACAGTCATATGCCAAAATAAGATATCGTGTACATGTTTTTGGGTCCTAACCCGAAAAACTACATAACATACAACTCGTTGTCATTAAGAAAATACAAACAAGTGGAAGTGAAAGTTGTGTAGCCCCACTTGTTGAATTCCTAATTTCAAAGCACAAGAGAAATGTATAGAAAACAAAACATAATTGTGTTAATGTAACTACTCATCAATGTAATATGACGATCAACACACGTCAGTGTTTCTCGCCACCATTACACCAATCTGTGGAATCTTATGAGCAGAAAACGAGGAGAGACAGAGAAGGCCAATGATGGTTATGGAAGGAAAAGAAGAAGGGCCAAATGCAAGTTGGAACTTAGGAAAAATACCAAAAGGATCCATCCTCTTTGAAAAACTCATTACAACCCCCATAATCAATCCATGAAATGAATTTCGATCTAAATCTTACTAGTAAAGAAATATTTTTGTAATAACTTTCTTTAAAGTAAAAAAGAAGACAAAAGAGGTTGAGAAAAGGGCAAGACCAGTAGGGGTTAAGACAGCTAAGAGTGTTCCTCACTCGCCCCACAAAATGTCTTATGTCCTCTCTCTTACGTCTCTCTCAGCTCTTGTTAAATGGTTCCAAGTTCAATGCTCCAGAAACCCACGCCCTCATCTCTCCCTCACACATGCATCCTATGACCTTTCCTTTGCTATCCATTTTCTTCCCACAAATTACCTATCTGCAAAACCAATAGCCAAAAACATAATTTACATAAGATGAGAAATTAAAGATAGACTGTGACATAACACCACCATGCACCACTGCTAAACAAGACTTTTCCATGATACTATAAGTCCTCATATAAGTTCATATAAATTCTGATCCTAATGTATATGTTTCAGTTTGGTCTCCAATTGTATCATAAAGTCAAATATAAACTTAACGTTTTACCAAAAAAAAAAGAAAAGAGAGTCTAATATGAAGGTCTTATAGCACCAATGATTCAAACAAACAGTTAAATAAACAATACAATTGACTATTTTGGCTGCATTCTTGCTTCCAACGTTTACAAGATTTTTAACCTGTAAGAAACAAAGGAAATATTATTTCAAGAGAAGGAAAACATCTCATGAAATAAATAAAGCAGAAAGTAGAACATGACAGCTTTTACTAAAGACAGAGAATCAACATCGAACAGTAAAGAATAAAATCTCTGAATATTCACTTTAAACTATACTGCCCTCTTGTCTCAACTCTCATAGTCATTTACTTCTTCAGTTGTTTTGACCCATACCTTTTTGTCCTCTTCACATGGTCTCTCCAACAACACCTTCTATTTACTCTTAAGGCTTCCACGACTATATATATGGTCCCTTCCTTGAACTTGATACTCATAATTCAAAAACAAGCACTGCTACTACTCAAACATTACATTACTTACGAAGATGGTTAAACCTTTTTGGAGAATAGGTTCCAACTCTCATAGTAAGATCAGTCCAACAAAGAATGATGGCTTGACATGGTGTAAAGATCTTGGCCTTCACGCCTTTGGAGAGTTTTCAATGGCAATGATCCAAGCCAACAGTGTGATGGAGGATCAGTGCCAGATCGAATCAGAGCCATTGACCTTCAACAACCCTGCAGTTCAAGGCACGTTCGTTGGGGTTTACGATGGTCATGGAGGTCCAGAGGCTTCAAGATTCACTGCAGACAACCTCTTCCTCAACTTAAAGAGTAAGACACACACACAACCTTTCTCGTTCTTGAAACTGCCAGAACACACTAACACTCATGTTTTCACATATCAACAGAGTTTGCCTCAGAGGGTGGAGAGGTTTCTGAGGAGGTGATCAGGAACGCATTTGCAGAGACAGACGAAGATTTTCTCAACGCAGTGAAGAAGCAATGGCGCAAGAACCCACAGATGGCATCAGTGGGGTCATGTTGCTTGGCAGGAGTGATATACAACGGATTGGTGTATATTGCTAACGCAGGAGACTCAAGGGCTGTGTTGGGAAGATATGAGAGAGGTAGTGGAGTGAGAGCTGTTCAGTTATCAGTAGAGCACAATGCAAATATAGAGTCTGCGAGGCAAGAGTTATGGTCAATGCATCCTAATGACCCCAACATTCTTGTGTTGAAGCACCGCATGTGGCGTGTGAAAGGCATCATCCAGGTAAAAAACCATGCTAACACTTCTAAAAAACTAGTTGGCTTCAGGATGTAAAAATCACTAATAAAATGTGTTGTTTACATTTAATCAGGTCACAAAATCTATAGGGGATGCATATCTCAAAAGAGCAGAGTTCAACAGAGAGCCATTGCTGCCTAAGTTCAGAGTAGGAGAGCATTTCACCAAGCCAATCCTTAGCGCTGATCCATCTATTACAGTTACTAGGCTTAAACCAGAAGACGAGTTTATGATTCTTGCTTCAGATGGGCTTTGGGAGCATCTTAGCAACCAGGAAGCTGTTAATATTGTACATAGTTCCCCGCGCCAAGTAAGTTCCACGCCTAAGTCAGACTCATATTATACAATTTTGCACACAAGCATTGTTTGTTAATATCTTTGAATTTTTTTTTCCAGGGAATAGCAAGGAGACTACTCAAAGCAGCACTGAAGGAAGCAGCAAAGAAAAGAGAGATGAGATACTCAGACTTGCAAGAGATCCTCCCTGGTGTTCGAAGGCATTTCCATGACGACATAACTGTTATTGTTGTCTATCTCGAGACACAAATGGTTCAGACCAATGGTTGGGCTTCTCCACTGTCAATAAGAGGTGGCTACCCAATGCATTCAACATCATGAACCTATCTCACTTCATCATTGCCTGTGTCATGCCTAAGAAATTGGAACCGGCAGCCTGAACCACAATTGTAGTATAGCTAGAACAATACTTATATTGCGTTGTCTTTGTTATGTTGTTTTTAAGAAAACATAAATTCAAATTTACCCCTGTATGCAATTTACACAGGAGGGACATCATCAATGTCGATGGTACTAGTTTTTCAGAAGCATAAAGTTAGCGTTTGAGCATACACACGCAACATAAATGACTAATAAGCAGAATTGGAAAAAAAAGAAGTAAAACTGAATGTTACATTCCCTTTATAAAAGTTTTCTGGCGCTTGATTCAAAGTTAAACAGAAAAGCAATGAAAGTATCGACAAGTTTTATCTAAAATCTATTACAGACGCATAAAGATATTGTGTAGCATCAGAAAGCCAGTAAATTCCCTGTCCCACGAACAGAGATTCAACGCCTCCCTTCACTTCCACTGCCATAGAGACCAGAGAGATGGAAACCAACAAGCACTTCTATAGTTCTAATGATATGTCTTAAGATGATGACAAGGAAATTCTGAAGTAGCGGCTTGACAGGTCATTATGAATAAGCAAACCAAACAACTACACATGGTAATGGAATCCGTTTCGCTTGCAATATACTTTTGATAGATAAGCTAGGCATTGGCACAACTCAAAAGCAATCAACAGATTCAACATTACTAACTAGCGAAGGAACTCAATCTCCAGAACAGTGTATAAAAATCTCTATTCATGCTGCCTTTTCTTGATACGAATATCTATATAGTTTAACGAAATAAAGGCATTACTCAATATAAACTTACCACTTCAAGCACCTGCAACATGAAAAACGTCAGAACAAGCCACTTCAGAATGAATTCCCTAGTTCCTAACACATTTGCTTTTCTAAGACAATCAGAACTATAGGTTACTTTGTTGATTTCTCATGATCTCCATCTGGTGACAACTTAGCTTCCGTCCATGTGAGAGAATCATTGCATGACCAAATAAGCTTCCTCCACGACCAAACTTCGACTCTTAAATAAAGATACTACATACGGGGGACTTCTAATTCAGAAATATAAAAGAGAGAATCAAGCAGCCAGAGAGGGAATCATAAAAAGCTAGAAAACTACCTGCCAAAAAAAAACAAACATAGATTGTGGAGTTAGATACGACAGACAAACCAGGCATCCTTAAATTTTGCAATGGAATCATAAGTATTTAGTGAAACTCACCTAACTACAAAGATAAAAGGAACCTTATTCAGGAACCTTATGCAGCGTTTCCTGCTGCCTCCTGATGAAACAAAGAATTGAACAATACACACGGTTAGGGTTAGCTAATCTACTTATTCTTTCACTCTCTAGTAGGTAAGAGAAAAGTAACAAGTGAAAGGTGATTATACCTTGCCAATGTTTAGCTTCCCAGGTAATTCCGAAGATGAATCAGAAGAAAACCTGAAGATGAGCAATTCAAACAACCACATTGTTGAAAATTAATCGCCACAGTACTTCAAAACCCATGTACTAAAGAATGTTTGGTTGCATACCTTAATGCCCTAGCTTTGCGTCTTTCTTCTTCACCCGAATCAACTTTAGCATCTTTCCCGAAACGAGCGAGCCTAGCTTTCTTCTTCGCCTCTTCCTCAGTGTTATCAACTTTAGTAGTGGATGATGATGCAGGAACCCCAAATCTGTATCAAATATAAAGCCAGTAAAAAACCTCATCTTCTTCTATAAAGCAAGTAAAGTAGACTATTATAATGCGTGATGAGCGAAACCTGTCAGCTCTAGCCTTTCGCTTCAACTCCTCAGCTTTCTTCGTCCCCTCTGAGCCATTCACCGCTGCAGCTACAGTTCCGAACCTGTATCGAGAATGAAACTTATCAATTAGCGATGCTCTGATTTTGAAAATCAAACGAATAAACTTTAAACCTAATCAAATCAAACGAATTTGAAGTGATTATTCTGACCTCTCAGCACGAGAATTGCGTTTCTCCTCTTCGGTTAGCTTAACAGAAACGCCAAACCTCTCAGCACGTCGAATCTTCTTCTGAACATCATCATCGACGACGACAACGGGAGATACATCCCCAGAATCAGTAGCCTTCTTAGAGTCAGCTTCGTCCTTCTTCTTCTTCATCTCATCAGTAGAATCTCCTGATAATCCCTTCACTTCTCCTCCTCCGTCTAGAATGTCATCATCTGGCTCCGCACTGTTGAGGTCAAGGATTTTCTTAGGATTCAAGCCATTCTCCGCCGTAGTCGTCATCGTGTCCTTCACTCCGTTGCTCGCCATTGTGAATCGCAGTAAGGGAGAGAGATTATCTATTTTCGAGACAGAGATTGAGATTGATTGATTCGGCCTTTGTTAGGGTTACTAATTCCTTCCGTCCAAGAGGCCGCTCTCTCAGCTCAGCTCAGCTCAAAATAAGGGTTGTAATAATTATTAAAGAAAAAACTCGATTTTTATGGGCCGGATTAGATCAAAGTATTCGGGTCCATGAAAACTCGATTTACCTTCCTCACTAGTACTATATAATTAGATTAGATTTTGTTGCAACTAAAGCAAGTGCTACACAACATCACATGCACTTTCTTGTTGAGTTTGTGTTCCTCCTCCTTTTAGTGAAAAATGACTAATCTATACTATTATTTGAGAATTAAATTTACTTAGTTGTCAATTCCTCCATTATTTTAGGTAATTTTGTTTATTTTTAGAAAATCAAATAATTCTTATGTATTAGATTGTTATCTTAAAAAAAATATTTTCTATTATAAAATATTTAGTAAATTTGCTGATATAGTAAATTCTCCATGTTTTAACGATCATTATTTTTGTTATGTACTCTCGGGTGGAGAAATAAGGAACACATTATATAATTTTCCTTTTTGGTCAAGATATTAAAAAAGAAAATAGGCAACATATAAACAATATGTTACATGTACATATATATATATTAAACGTGCTATATAAGAAACGTGTTCTGCAAACAAATTAAAACAAAACCTAAGAAAATCATAGTTATCATGGCAAAGTGGCGAGACGGACGGGGTCGCCGGCAACATCGTAGAAACCGTAGCCCCCGCAAAGTCGAACGACCAATAGAAATAATCGACGGTGCAGATTACATCAACTCCATGCCAGATGAGATCCTCCGCCATATTCTCTTCTTCATCCCCATCGATTTGGCCATGAGAACTTCTGTATTATCCAGACGATGGAGGCATGTCTGGTGCGAGATGCCTTGTCTCGCAATTAATGGGTCTATACTGAAGGCTGGTGAGATAAACCAAACCCTAGCTTCCTACACGGCTCCCAAAATCACGAGTTTCAATCTTCGTGTGAGCCTTAAAACTTCACCACCTCAGATTGATAGCTTGGTCGAGTTCGCAATTTCTCGCAACGTTGAGAAGCTGTCTGTGACCAATCATGATCTTAGTTTCAACAAGACTTGCAGTTTTCCAGATTTTTTCTATCTCAGTTCCTCTTTGAAGCAACTCAGCGTGAGCTTGCTGCCCCTTTGTGATATGATTCCCACATGCGCAGTGTCTTGGAAATCCCTAAGAAACTTGTCACTGATTCACTGTAAACTTGGACAAGAATCCATTGATAATATTCTCTCTGGCTCTCCAATTCTCGAAAGCTTGACATTGTATGAATGTCGTGTCCTTAAGCGTCTTGATCTGCGCAAGTCACTGAGTCTGAGGAGGCTGGAGATATATCATTGGCATCCTCCACGAGCACATCAAGAACTGCTGGGTCCTTCAGGACCAGTTGAGATTGTAGCGCCACACATCAATTATTTGAGATTGAGAATATTCACTGACAAAGATTTTAAGTTAGTGGATGTCTCCTCATTGACCGAGGCTCACTTTTACATTAGGACTAGTATACTCCTTCGTTCCACTGATCATTGTTTTCAAACCCTAGCGCTGGAGTTGCTAGCAAAACTCCACAACGTAGAGAGGCTTACCCTTGGGGCAACCCTTCTTCAGGTACGTACATATGTTACAATTAATATTTATAAGGGTGTAATTGTTAATATCATCAACTTGGATGCTAACAAACGTTTCATGATCTCCTTTTGTTAGATTCTAACACTGGCCGAGCTCCGTGGTGTTCCTTTCCCAACGCTTAAGGTCCAAACTCTGATTATTAAAACGGAGTTTGCTCAATCTGTTATTCCTGGCATAGCAAGGTTACTACAAAATTCACCTGGGCTAAAGAAACTAACAGTATACACGATGCACGACCACACCATAATGGTACTTTGCCAAACAATTAATAGCCCTTTTATTTTCCTTGTATATGTATAATAGTGAAGACCATGCAAACTAATCAAACCACCTATACTTCACTTTTGCTTTGATTGTTATATATACATATTTATTTTAACTTTTTCTTTCTAAAATCACTCTTGGGATAACCTTTTATGTTTTACAGAGTACGAGTCTGGATCGATCTTGGATATTCCAATATGAGGAGTTTCCCACCTCAAAGGAGATCTATTCAATGTTGGGTTGTAATGATTCAACGTCAGAAGTCTTGGCTTTGTTTATAGAGTTGGTGCTGAGAAATGCAAAGACACTGGAGACAATGGTTGTATGGTTGGGAAGTAGTTCCTTTGATGATGCACAATGGTTTGAAGAGCAACTTCAGATAGTCGGAACACTTTCTCAAAATAATAATGTTTCCATTGTACTGAAACGAAGCAATTGCTAACATTATCTGCATCATTGTCTTATTTAGTCAAAAAAATTACAGTGAATCAAATTTTCTTTCATAGTTTCAGAAACACTTAATTAAGGAAAATATATTACACAGAGAGAAGAATGTGAAGTTGCGGTTTTTAGATATAATGAAAAAGAGCCTCAGATAAATTTATTACACTTTCGGATAACCCTATTCCAATGTCGGATAAAATTATCCCAATTTTGAATAACCCTATCCTAACCTTGGATAACCTTATCCTAGTCTTGGATAACCTTATCCTAGTCTTGGATAACTCTATCCGAACCTTGGATAACCCTATCTTAGTCTTGTATAATCCTATCCTAACTTTGGATAACCTTATCCTAGCATTGGATAACTCTATCCTAGCCTTGGATAACCTTATCCTAGTCTTAGATAACACTATCCTAGCCTTGGATAACCCTATCCTAACCTTGGATAACCCTATCCTAGCTTTGGATAATGCTATCCTAATCTTGGATAACTCTATTCTACCCTTGGATAATCTTATCCTAGTCTTGGATAACTCTATACTAGTCTTGGATAACTCTATCCTAGCCTTGGATAATCTTATCCTAGTCTTGGATAATGCTATCCTAACCTTGGATAATGCTATCCTAACCTTGGATAACTCTATCCTAGCCTTGGATAACTCTATCCTTGGATAACTCTATTCTACCTTTGGATAACTCTATTCTACCCTTGGATAACCTTATCCTAGTCTTGGATAACTCTATCATAGTCTTGGATAACTCTATTCTACCCTTGGATAACCTTATCCTAGTCTTGGATAACTCTATCATAATCTTGGATAACTCTATCATAACCCTGGATAACCTTATCCTAGCCTTGGATAACACTATCCTAGCCTTGGATAACTCTATCATAGTCTTGGATAACTGTATCCTAACCTTGGATAACCTTATCCTAGCCTTGGATAATCCTATTCTAGCTTTGAATAATGCTATCCTAACCTTGGATAACTTAATCCTTGGATAATCTTATCCTAGCCTAGGATAACTTTATCCTAGTCTTCGATAACTCTATTCTAGTCTTAGATAATGCTATCCTAGTCTTGGATAACTTAATCATTGGATAACCTTATCCTAATCTTGGATAACTCTATCCTACTCTTGGATAACTCTGTTCTAGCATTGGATGATTTTATCCTAGCATTGGATAACCCTATCCTAGTCTTCTAAAATCAAGAAATATTTAGAAGGATAATGTTATAATATATATCCAAGTTTTAGTTCTCAAAGTCTGTCCAAATGTCGATGTAAATACAAAGCCCAGGAGAGCTCTCAAGACATCTTTGGAGGAAGGTATATATAACCGGTGTAGCAAGCGATGATGCCGAAGCAAAATAGTAGGATAAGCCCGAGCCATCCTCCGGTCCTTGTAAGCAGTGCTGTTCCACACAAGATGTTTATTCCTGCAAACATTTAATTAACGAGAGAGCCGATGAGTTAAGAGTTTCATGCCAAAGAGAATGTTGATAGTATTTACCATTGCAAACAACAGATTGAGAGAAGAAGCAGTTCTCTGGAAAGGGAGGGGTAGCTTGAGATGAGAGATGCAGGGAATGACTTGATGGATGAGGAGTTATGATGAACCACACTATCTTGGTCAAGAAGCGGTTGTTTGGTTGCTTGCATAAGAAGAAAAGGAATCAATAACAGGAGCGTTGTTGTAGCTTCTTCTTCTTCTTGTTGAAGAAAGAGACGAGAGTTGAAGTTGTTGGAGGTGTAATTCCGATCAACATATCCAAAGAGGAAAAACGTAACCTTTTGAGAAGAATTTTTGAGGTTTATGAGAAGAGAGGAATGAATTTTATATGGTTGATTTACCTAAAACTCTGTGGCCGGCCATTTTAGAAAGAAAAAGGAAAGGATGATGAGGAATCAGCAAAGCTCTCATTCTCATCTTGTTCTTAGGAGCCGCAAAAAAAAAAAACCTAAGAAACAGAATAATTAACATCAAGGTTAGCACTTACCATGAATAGTTAATAACATAGGATAGAAACAAGAAGCAATGACAATGATTTTCCAATTCTAAGAGTAGAAACAAAAGGGGAACACACTCCACTAACCCGAGCATAGAATCCCAAAGCAAACTCGGTGAAGAACAACAGATCCAAGTGGAGCGTATAACAAGCTCCTCATCGACACAGCAGAGAGACATCAAGGATATACACACCAGAAGGTCTACAGAAACACCACATTGAGAGACAAAACCGACAAAGGGGAAGAGGAAGGAGGAGGCAGCCATCCTTTCCGGTGGGTCGAGCTCAGATATCTGCTCCCAATGACAACGATAAGGGGCTGCAAATGCAATCCCCGACGACGACGAAACTACTTCTCTTCAGAGATACCACACACACGACACGAGTGGCTGTGGCTCCGACTAAGATTCGTGGCGAAAATGAAGAAACAGCAGACAAGGAGGAGGAGAGGAGTTTAAGAAGAGGAGAAGTCTCTCTCTCTCTCTAGTTTTTGTCTGTGCTTTTTTGTTCCTTAAAACATTTTCTACTTTACTTGATGATTTTTTATTACCGTTTCCAGCCGTTGACAAAAAGACAAGACTTGGACACAAACACGCAGTGTGAACGCATCATGTATTCGTATGCTGTCGAAAGCCTTGATTCGATTAGCTTGAACCGAACCGGTCTTTGTGGAGATACCACTGTACAAACTTAGCAGAAATTATCTCTGGTCTTGAGCATAGTAAACTTTACAAACAGAAATGATACATATAAATTTATAAATGATTTACCCATGCGCCTAAATTCAGCTCTCCACTAGATCTTGAACTGTCGATGGCTTTCCTACCAGTTATAATCTCCATAAGAACCAACCCGAACACTCATCAAAATAAGTTGAAACTATAGTAGAATACAATAATTTTGGAGTGAAAACAAATTCTGTCTTCAATAGCATATAGTGAGATACTGTTACATTTCAACTCAAGTGCTACACATCATTATTACATCTGACTAGCATCATCAATCACCAACAACAATCATTAACCTGTATCTACACAAACAGCTTTTTTTTACAAAATTAGTCAACAGTGATGATGCACACTTCATTTGAATCAGAAGAAACTGTCTTGCTATTATCACAGTCAGAAGAGTTCATCTTGTAGAACGCTCTCCATTCATCAATGTTCTTTAGCTGATCACATCTCAGTTCAGGTAACCGTCTTCTCTCTACAATCTCTAGAATTTTCTCTGTTCTTCCGAGATGCAAAGCCGCTCCTCTTACCGATTCTTCCCTCACTTCTACAGCCGTCACCAAACACTTAACGGATACAACCTGTACCACGTTGCAAAAACACCCTGAAACTATGTCCGAGATTGTGGTTTCCAGTTTCCTCAACAGAGCTTCCTCTGTTCCGTAGTCTCTTGTTTTGTAGTTGAGCAGAATGGTCTGACAGATTCTGTACATGGAGTTGGCAGCTAGAGTCTTGATGGGCCAATGAGATGGCTTATGCTTCATACACACCATCAAGTTCATTTGCCACGACTCAAAGAACTCTCTCTTCGCTACTTCCGCTAGCTCCCTAAGTGTTTCTTCCGGAGTTTTCCCCTGCTTAGATAGTTTCCGAAGATCAACATCCAACCACTTATGGTAAAGATCAACACCTAACCAAACTAACTCAGCAGCTTTCCTTAGATTAGCTAACTCTCCTCCTGTATCTAAAACACATTCAAACTTATTCACAGAGTCTAACGCCTCACTAACAGCGTTAAGCAGCTTTGGCTTCACATTAGGAAGAGCTAAAGCTATACTTGTCATTGTCACAAGCGGGAGAGCCCAACAGTTAGGTGGCTGCTCTCCAGATGGTGCAAGAGACGCCACGTCATTGCTATCAAACTCTTTAATCCCTTCAAACCCTCTCGAAATCTCTGTCGTTGCTTCCAAAAGCTCTATCAGATTCACCGGCTGATTCTTTCTACCTTTCTTTATCCAATGATCTGTAGCCTCTCTATTGCTCCTCACCATCAAATCCACAAGCTCGTCTTCTCCTTCAAGATGAAGTACATAACTCGCTAGCTCCTGCCTCGAACCAGACAAGTCAGAGTCAACGTGAGAGACCGTACTCCCCGTTGCTCTGAAAACCAAATAAACACAGATCAAGATTCTACTAACACAGTAGACAGAGATGTAACGGATGATCTTGCTTGCAAACACAATCAAATACTGTATCCCTATACATACATCCAACAACCAGCTTTTAATATCGTGTGCGGTCTTCCTGCAGCTACGATCTTTGAGTATCCAAAGACTTAATAAGCGACGTTGTTTCTTCTCAGAGAACCACTCTGTCCAGTAACTCTCCACTCTAAACTCGTCCTTATAACTCCTATTCCCTCTAATCGGACACCTGAATTTAACAGCAGTAAACCATCTAATCGCAGGAGCAACAGTCCCTACAGCTACAGCACTAGCCTGACAAACAAGAACCAGAGAGGTTGACCATTTATAATCAGAATCTCCATCACAGAACCTAAGCGACGACGACCTCTGTCTCAACAAGTAAGACCGAACCATAGCTTCACCTAACGTAACACCACTCAAAAGACAGAAGAAACCAGAAGCAGTACACGTCACAGAGCGAGCCATTACAAACTGAGGACTACTAGTGTGAGCCATCATCCAAAACTTAGACAAATCTCCCTGAATCTTCTTAGCAACCGTTGTTCTCTTCTCAGTAGCCAAAGGACACTTCAACGCAACCTCGTACTTCTTCTTATACTTAGCTTCCAAGATCCTCTTCGTGGTCGGAACCGTAGTCGCCGTGAAACACAAGATCAGTAGCATAAGCAACATAAGAAGCACGACCATAAAGTGTTCTTCTTTGAATACATAGATGGCACCTGTCCCTAACTGAATACATATATTGACAACATCTGTAACCACAAGTATCCCTAAGGCCACGAGATTCATGAGGAGGTCTTTGTTGTCCATTATACCTAAAGAAGGCATGGAGTTGCCCATCACTGTGCAGACGAAGACGCTGCTGCTTAGCTTAGATAGCTGATCCTGGCGACTAGGCATGGAGGTGTTGAGATCCACGGAGAGTTTGATACCGACGCCGATGAAAGTTAAGGAAGTTGCGTTGAGTGAGAAGTACTTACAGGGGAACCAGAATTTACGGTGGAGGAAGCCGTGGAGGAGATCGGAGGCCATGGCTAGTGCGCAGATTAAGGAAGCGATGGCTACGTATAAGCCAATTGAAGGTAAAGGTTTGCTGAACTCTGCGTCGTTCAAGACGCCGTGGGCGTCGCATCCGAGGCTACTCATCAGTGGTTCTTCTGAAGAGAAGCTCGTCTTGTTGACTTCATCGATGGGTGGGTGACAAAGGAAGTGCTTAAAGTCTTGTTTTTTTTTTTATGAGTTTTATTAGTCAATTTTGAGATTCTGGGTTTTTTAAAGATCCTGTTTTGTTGAATCTTTGTGAGTGGAATTTTCTAAGACTCTGACAAATTCTCCTACTTTTTTTTCTACTAGATCAGTGTCAACTTTGTCAATTTTTTTGCATCCTTTTCAGACAGTGTTGTTTGAGTGTTGTAAGAAGATGGTTCAGCTAAGCTCTGTTCGGACGGAACCACTATGTTACTCTTATGATTCTATCGTTAGACAAAGAAACTAAACACTAGCATTGCAGTTTGTTGTGGCAGTGAACACAAACACCGATGATAATACAATCAAAATCTCAAAACATTGTGTCGAAACTAATACAACAGTTCTGGAATGAAAATAGAGACATATATGGAACAAATGCTACATAACATTACAGCTACAACCAAACTCTATGTAATTCTCTTTCTTCTTACCCATGCGACTAGATTCTGCTCTCCACTAGATCTCGAACTGTCGATGGCTTTCCTACCAGTTATATAATCTCCAAAAGAACCACCCCAATTAGCTATAAACGTCAGATTTGAGTGTTAACTTGGCCTCTCATTGCATATTCAGGAGCACAATATCCGTATGTTCCCATAACCCGAGTGGACACATGAGACTTGTCACCCACCGAGCCAAGTTTAGCCAAACCAAAGTCAGATAGCTTCTGAGAGTAGTCATCTCCGAGCAAAATATTGGAGCACTTCAACCCTTTTGCAGCACCTGCAGCTATTTTCATCCAGTCAAGTGGCTGTTTGCCAGGTGAAATCTCTGGAGAGGGAAAAAAAAAGAAGCAAATTTAAATCCATTATGATCAAGTTGCTTGATAGCCGCTGTCTACAAATCAAGAAAATAGTGTCAGTGAACTTTCACTAACTAATAAAAAAGTGAAAAAATCAGAAAACCTAGAACCTGGCTAGTGCTTGTTGCTAAGTAGCCTTTGGAAACTCTGCCAAATCCTCCTTCCCAATAATTGGACACGCTTTCCCGAAATTTCTAGTGGCAGGCAGTAGCTAGCTCAGCGAATGTAAACGTACGTTTGTGTCACAATATTATCAGATCCTTTGCTTTTGGATTCACTTGCCTTAGATTTCTCTACCCAAAAAAAGAAAGAGAGAAAGCCAGAAGAAATAAGATCACTCGGCACAAGCTGAGTTACTACAAGTGTCTTGAAGATCAATGCTTTACATCATGATCTCCCTCATCTGGTGACAACTTAGCTTCCGTCCATCTGAGATTGATATTAAAAAACTCGATTTTTATTGGGCTGGATCGGATCATAAGTATTCGGGTCCAAGAAACCAGGGCCAATATTCGTCTAACATTCTCCAAACAAAAATGACTTCACATGAATATTGGAAAATTCAACGTAGTACTATTATTTATCGTTTTTTTTATATTCTTTTGAATGACATCCGTGTTGGTCACGGTAACCATGAAACACATAACACGAGTAAAACATATAATCTCAGTCATAAGGAATACACTGTAAGAAAAAACTGAAACATACTCCACTTTATCAACCCTGGTTCCATGAAGCCACCTCTCTGTTCAGAGTCACTAGTAGATATTGTTTCAATGGACGTTGAATATATGTGCGGTAGTCAAAAGAAGCAAGTCCGGTGAGTTGGTTTATCAGGTTGATCCTTGATCTCTCATACAGAATAATCGTTGAATCTGTTAGTACAATCTGCAAAGAAAAAAGATGTTTGCTAGAGCAATCAGTAAATAACATGTTCATGAGTTAAAATAAAAGAAAGTTTCAGATTAATAACCTTCTCGTTGACCACCGATTGAAGAATATGTAAGTACTCTGCATCATCCTCATCAGGCATTTCTTCACTCATAACAACACCACATGCTACACCAAATGAACTTAATCCTTTGATGACTTCAAGAACCGCAAAATTGTTCCTCCTTACACTTATCTCTGGACACTGTGATAGAATTGCAAGTTGATCCCTTGCCCGAGTAAGTACATCAACACATTCTATTAACTGCAGTTTCTTTCCATATTCAGCTCCCAAATTCCTGCATATGAATTGGTAGGCTCTCAAAGCAGCCAACCAAAGCTCAAATCTCCGTGTACTGACAGGTTTTGGAAACACAAAGCGTTCATCTTCTAATCTTCCGAAGCGGTTGTTTAACCAAGTCAGTAGATAGTCACCACGAGGAACAACACTGGCGTAGTGGACACTGGGATCATAAAACTTAACTTTGCCTTCATCGTCAAAGGTTTCAACCTCGCCTCTCAACAGCCTCTTGTCCAATAGCAAAAATGAAAAATCAGAGTTGAAGTCCAACCTCTCGTTAACTCGATCACTCTGAGTGCAAAAGTCCACTTCTCTACAAACCATCTCTGTACCATCATCACTCTTAAGCTTTATCTTTTGCAGAAATGCAAGTACACGGCCAAGTTCATCAAACTCGAGAAAGCAAAAACTCTGTGGTGTATCCACTAGGCCGCAATCAGTAAGCGCCTGGCTCGAAACCTGAAGCTTTTCCAGCTTGTTCAACACGAGATGCTTCAGCATGTTTAGGACGCTATCTGAAAGAAGTTTGTGTCCAATGAAGGACAGTAGAAGCGATTGGATTTGTTTGAGCAACCTAGTGCGCTCTTCATCGTTAGCTAAAGGCCATTCTTTGCACCATCCACACTCATATTCAAACGCTTTCACATCTCCAAACCGGTTCTTGATCATGTGAACAGCATCTACAACATCCACTGGTTCCCAACATCCAGAGCGTATTCTAGCAACCCATACATCACTAATCAGGTTTGGCATATGCTCTCTCGGAAAGTCTGCAGCATGACGTTGGATATGATCCTTAACATCTTCACGAGTAGAGAACTTCCTGTCACAACTTCGACACAGCCAAGTGGACCAAAACTTGTCTTTTCTAACACTCTTGAAGACCTTTACCAGAGAAGCAAGGCCTACTAAACCACTGCTGGATTGCACATAGTTCATGAAGTCATCCACCTTAACTCTCATAAGTTTCCTTTTGAAATCCAGCGTAAAAAGTGGCCAGTAGTAGTTCACAAGATTGTTTTGGTTTGAACCTCTAAGTACTAGAGGAGGCTTCTTGTAGTGTAAACTTGACCCTATTTGCTCTTCCAATTCCAAAAGAATCTTATCCAAACGTTCAGGACACGTACCGATACGAGATAAACATTCCGCACATGCAAGAAGATACGAGATTTTCAAATCACCTGATGATGATTGACCTAATCCTTCAAAGATCTCTGCTTCCATGTAATCCAGCTTCTCCTTCTCTTGGACTACGAAGACGACGGAAGTAGAAGCGGTTTCTTCGATCACTTTCAGCGCCTCCACCGTCTTTCCTTCATCGAAGAGATCTCTCGCCTTCTTGTACGTAGAATCCATTTTTGAGAAGATGAGTAGAGTTCGTTTCGAAAAGAGAGGTTAGAGGGAAAAAAAAAGGATTTGCCACGTGTCAAACAAGAGGGGATAATATAACAGAATTTCTGACCCAACGAGTAACCGCTTTTCGCCATTTAGAGAGAGAGCAGAGTGAGTAGAGAGAGAGAGTGTTGAGAGTAGAGAGCCTACGAGAGCAAGTCTAAAGGAGTTGTATATATACGGCCCACGTCACTTATTTTGTTGTATCCATTAACGGCCCAATAATATTAATTAACGGACTCTTTGTTATATGGCTGTCTAATGTTTTTTGCTCTGGGCCACTTCTGGTTCTAGAAATCAAAACCGAACCGGTTTAGCTTCCGGCTTATGCATTTTGAGCTTGTTAAATATTTTCCGGTAAACAGGTATGAACTTTTGTTCCGGTTTTACTATTGCAGTAACTAGGAAGGATTAAGGACTACCGTGTACCGGACCAAACCTCATGGTACGACACGGATAAATAAGTACCAAATGATGTAATAAGATGTGTACTTTTTAATCCATATGCAGCAACAACTTGACTTTTTTTATATTACGATTACCCAATAGACAATGTTAACATCCACGCAGGGCCGGCCCTGGGCAATGCCTAGTGAAACATTTATCAGGCCCCCAAAAATTTTGTAGAAAATTACATGAGCATAGGCCCCAAAAAAAAATTTTAGGCCCCCAAAAAATTTTTTTACTTAGAAATCGCCACAGACCCTCAAAATATCAGGGCCGGCCCTGCATCCACATTGACATTATTTTTCTCTACTACACGTATAGGACATACAATTAACAGATTAGTACAGTAAATACAATATTTGAGGAATGTAAAAGCAGAGAGACATTCCTATAATAAGATAATTGTCACATTTAAAAGCAAGTGGTACATGATCGAATTAACAATATTACATAATATCTACACAATAATTGTAGGTATCTATCATATAATAATTTTGCACTGAAAATGATAGACTCTACCTTCCTCAATACTATATAACTAGATTAGAATTTGTTGCAATTAAAAGCAAGTGCTACACAACATCACATGCAGATGCAGTTTCTTGTTGAGTTTGTGCTCCTCCTTGTTTTAGTTAAAGTAACTTATTATTTACTTAAAATACGCTCACTATTTTCCTTCTCCGGGATGGAGAAATAATTAAGGAACGTATTATTTTTTTTCCTTTTTGGTCAAGAAAAAGGAAAATAGTCAACATGCTAACGAAAATACCTTATCTATATATATAAACTAAAGTTCTCTCACTCCTGAATAGGACACGTCATCAAATAAAGAAGGGAGAGCACAACACGTGGCATATTCACTTCTTGGGTTCAAATGGTTCTAACTATTTTTATTTGTGGGCCGAACTTGCGCACGATCCACTTCAAACATTTCTTTTAACACCAACGGTTGACCAATCCATATGTTATCAATCATCCCCTCGCATGCCGAGACTCTTACAAAACAACATTGAAACGCTTCATCCAATTAATGTAATAAAGCTTCATAATTACGATCCTTACAAACATTAAATTATCCAAATTCACCGACTTTATGTTTTTCAGAATTGTACCTATAAATACGGATGTCCAATTCTATGACTCTCACCACTGCAGTTTGCATCTCATTCTTCATTGTTTTTAAATAGCGATCTTCAGAAGATCCAGCTACACCATCACAGCTGACTTTTCAGATGAATTTTTGGCTGAACTGGTGACATAACCGATGCAATTCTAAGCAACCAAAACTTCACTGAGACATCGTCGATTTCTCCATTATCTCTGGACAGGGACAAGAGAGTACTATCCGACGGCCGCTGCTGTGGAGATCAAAGGAAGCTAGGTTTTGGTCGCTGCAAGAAGACGCAAAAATAGGTTTTGGTCGACGGCGGCGGAGACGGAGTGGATCGGCTGTGAAGAGAACCAGCTATGAAGTGCTAGCACGATGGATCTTAGGTTATTCAGGAGAGAGACCCGACGATTAAAGTTGATAACGTGACCTTCTGCGACGGTGATAAACTTGGAAGCCCGATTGGAATCACGACGTTGAAAATGAAGATTGAGAGAACGGAGGACGGGAGGACGGCAAGATTCGAGTTGTTGATATTTTTCTTTAATTTTATTTTGTTTTAGGAAATTTAGGAAAATACTCTAAATAAACACGTAAACAAATCAAAATGGGTCATTTTCACCATGTCTGGGTCTTATATTGTGTAAGTTTCACCAATGAGATAAAGCCCATTTCTTGGTTTAGCATATGCAATATTCTTTTTGTCAACGTAATATTAGATTATGCTTAAACATTTACAACTAGATTACAAATTCTTTTTTTTTGGTCAAATGATTAAAGCATTCTTGGATTTCAAAATTGACATCTAAAGTTTACATAATACTTAAAAAACACTCTCTTTCACTGAGGCTCCACATCATCAAGTAAAATACCATAACTTAAAAAATTAATCATATTTTTTTAAAAAAAACATTAAAAAATTGCACCTCTAACATCCTATTATTTCAAATATAAATTATGTTGTGCTGCTTCTTCTAATTTATTGCTACTAATTAAATAGGCTAATTAATCATTTTAGCTTTGTTTTGGTTTTTTATTTATTTATTGTAACTGCCATTTCAATTCTTTTTTTATACCTCAGTTGAGGAAAAGAGATATTGAGTTGTCATTGTGATTGGTATGTAATCTTCAGTTTTTGTTTTCCTTATCTATATAATGAATACGCTAAGCCTATGTGTCTCATGAACCCCTATACATTATTTTGTGAATAGGATCCAGGGCTAGGGTTCTTTGTATATAGATTCGAGAATCAATATTGTTATTATCAACATGTATGCCACATAATTTTAATATTTCATTTAAATTATATATATATATATATATATATATGTAAATATATTGGTTTGCGATAAATCTGAAATGTTATATATCATCTTTGGTAATTTAGATACATTGAATCAATTAAAAAAGAATATGAAATGTTATTCATCATTTTTATATCATAAACCAAAAAGGCATAACTTATTATAAATAAGGATTTTATAACACATCAAAGTTACTGAATTGAAAATCATAAAGGACAATTTTTTAATGTATATTTCTATTTATGAACTTATTTTGATTACAAGTAAGGATTAATAAACGTATATTTATAAAATTTATACCAAAATAATTATATAAAATTTAAAATTTCCAATTTAACAGAATGACTTTAATAACTTAAGTTATTTAATCTAATTTTATAGTATAATTATACCTCAACATTGTATATAGAATATATAACTACTTTATATAAAATAATGTTACATTTAATCGAAAGTAAATAATGTATTTGAAGTTTTTACAAAAATCGAACAAATATTAAAGACAAAAAAACAATTAAACAAGTAGATAACTTAATAATTGTAAAAAAGTTGTGAGTTAAATTAAATGTTACATTTAAATATCTAATAAAAAAAAGAAATAATTCTATTCAACAATAAACTATAATCAATATAGTCTATATATACTAATAAATTATTCTAAAGATTATATTTAATAAGTTAGTCAGTAATATTTATTTTGTGACAAAAAAAGTCAGTAATATTTTTTTTTTCAAAATTCTAATCAATTATGTTGATATATAATAATATTGCCTATAAAATTCTAACAAACATGTATATGTATAAATAGCAACTATATTTTCATATTATCTATCTTAAAATATTTTGATTCATGTACAAAACTGAGATCAAAAGTAACTTCATTATACTTAATCCATTTGACTCTAATTTTTATAAATATATGTGATTATTTTTTATGGTTAAATTAGAAAAAATTGAAAGAAAATAATTATATAATTTAAATGTATAGTAAAATATATAGTTAAATTGTAGTACAAAATTTACGAATATCAATGTTACTTTTAGTTAAAATAAATCAAACATTTAAAATAAATTTATAGTAATAGTTTATTTATTCGCCCGCCCGTAGGGCGGGTTTACCCTAGTATATATATATATGTAATAACCTGCTAATAAGAAACGTGATCTGCAAACAAATTAAAACAAAACCTAAGAAAATCATGGGCAATAGGCGAGACAGACGGGGTCGCCGGCAACGTCGTAGAAACCGTAGCCACCGCAAAGTCGAACGACCAATAGAAATAATCGACGGTGCAGATTACATCAACTCCATGCCAGATGAGATCCTCCGCCATATTCTCTTCTTCATCCCCATCGATTTGGCCATGAGAACTTCTGTATTATCCAGACGATGGAGGCATGTCTGGTGCGAGATGCCTTGTCTCGCAATATATGGGTCTATACTGAAGGCTGGTGAGATAAACCAAACCCTAGCTTCCTACACGGCTCCCAAAATCACGAGTTTCAATCTCCCTGTGAGCCTTGATAACACTGCACCACCTCAGATTGATAGCTTGGTCGAGTTCGCCATCTCTCGCAACGTTGAGAAGCTCTCTGTGACCATCCTTGATTTTACTTTCAACAAGACTTACAATTTTCCAGATTTTTTCTATCTCAATTCCTCTTTGAAGCAACTCAGCGTGTGCTTGCCCTTTTATTATATGATTCCCAGATGCACAGTGTCTTGGAAATCCCTAAGAAACTTGTCACTGATTAAGTGTAAACTTGGAAAAGAATCCATGGATAATATTCTCTCTGGCTGTCCGATTCTCGAAAGCTTGACATTGTATGCATGCCGTGTCCTTGAGCGTCTTGATCTGCGCAAGTCACTGAGTCTGAGGAGGCTGGAGATATATCATAGTCATCCACGACCAGAAGAACTGGGTCCTTCAGGACCAGTTGAGATTGTAGCGCCACACATCAATTATTTGAGATTGAGAATATACACTGACAAAGATTTTAAGTTAGTGGATGTCTCCTCATTGACCGAGGCTCACCTTTACATTAGGACTAGTATACTCCTTCGTTCCACTGATCATTGTTTTCAAACCCTAGCGCTGGAGTTACTAGCAAAACTGCACAACGTAGAGAGGCTAACCCTTGGGGCAACCCTTCTTCAGGTACGTACATATATATGTTGCAAATATTTACTTATAAGGTTGTAACTGTTAAAAAAAGATATAGTGTTAAATCATGAACTAATTGCTAACAAATGTTTCATGATCTCCTTTTGTTAGATTCTAACTCTGGCGGAGCTCCGTGGTGTTCCTTTCCCAACGCTTAAGGTCCAAACTCTGATTATTAAAACGGAGTTTGCTCAATCTGTTATTCCTGGCATAGCAAGGTTACTACGAAATTCACCTGGGCTAAAGAAACTAACAGTATACACGATGCACGACCACAACGTAATGGTAAATTTGCCCAAACAATTAATAGCCCTTTTTATTTTCCTTGTATATGTATAATAGTGAAGACCATGCAAGCTAATCAAACCACCTCTACTTCACTTTTGCTTGGATATATATATTTGTTTTCTTTCTAAAATCACTTTTGGGATAACCTTTTATGTTTTACAGAGTAGGAATCTGGATCGATCTTGGAGAACCAAATATAAGGCGTTTCCCACCGCAGAGGCAATCTATTCAATGTTGGGTTGTAATGATTCAACGTCGGAAGTCTTGGCTTTGTTTATAGAGTTGGTGCTGAGAAATGCAAAGACACTGGAGACAATGGTTGTATGGTTGGGAAGTAGTTCATTTGATGATGCACAATGGTTTGAAGATCAACTTCAATTAGTTGGAACACTTTCTCAGAATTATAATGTTTCGATTGTACTGAAACGAAAACATTAGCTGCCTCATTTACTTATTTAGTCGTAAAATTACATAACATATATTTTTTTGTGTGGCTAATCATTAATGCCTCTTGTTTTCAATATGTTTGTTCTCTAAAGAAAGCGTTAGAGATAAAGTGTTAACTATAGAAATTTAAAGAAAATCTACAAATAAATCCATGGGATATTATTAAGTTTTTAATTTTGTTTTGTTTTGTAAGTCCTAACTTTTCTTATTTCTTCCTTGTCAAACTGTTGCTGGTAATCAATAATCGATCTCAACATTCAACATTGACACCAGTGTGATATTATTTATCAAACACTGATCAAAATAGTTGAAAACTATAGTAGAATACAATAATTTTGGAAGAAAGAACAAAGACATTCTTCAATAGCATATAGTGAGTTAATGTTACATTTCAACGCAAGTGCTACATATCATTATTACACGTGAGTTGCATCATCACCAACAACAATTATAAACAGGCATCTACAAATAGCTTTTTACAAATTACTCAATAGTGATGATGCACACTTCATCTGAGTCACAAGAAACTGTCTTGCTATTACAGTCAGAAGAGTTCATCTTATAGAATGCTCTCCATTCATCAATGTTCTTCATCTGATCATATCCCAGTTCAGGTAATCGTCTTCTCTCGACGATCTCTAGAATCTTCTCTGTTCTTCCGAGATGCAGAGCCGCTCCTCTTACCTATTCTTCCCTCACTTCTACAGCAGTTACCAAACACTTAACCGATACAACTTGTACCACGTTGCAAAAATAGCCTGAAACTATGTCCGAGATTGTTGTTTCCAGCTTTCTCAACAGAGCTTCCCCTGTTCCGTTGTTTCCTTTCGTAATTAAGCAGAATGGTTTGACAGATTCGTTACATGGAGTTGGCAGCTAGAGTCTTGATAGGCCAATGAGAGGGCTTGTGCTTCATACACACCATCAAGTTCATTTGCCACGACTCTGAAAACTCTCTCTTCGCCACTTATGTAAGCTCCCTGTGCTAAAATTTTTTTTAGTTTTTAACTTTGTCGACTTCTTTTTTTTTTTGCATTTTTATCCTTTTCAGACAGTGTTGAGTGTTGTAAGGTGATCGTCCAGCTAGCTTCTATATGCTCTGTTCCGACGGAACAACAGTGTTACTCTTATGATTCTGTCGCTAGACCAAGAAACTAGACACTAGCATCGCAGTTTATAGCAGTAAACACAACACAGAGATGATAATACAATCTAAATCTCGAATCATTGTATACGCAACAATCGTATAGTTCATCATAGCGGTTGCAATCATTTGAATATAAGAGTGTTCCTTTTGAGAAATGGAGTTGAAATTATTTGTTGAAAAACAAAAGAAAGGAGACAATATCAGTAAACTACAATATATATGCTCCAAAACATTATAGCTTATACAAACACTGGTGTTATTGTTTTACAAAAGTTTACAACATCTACAACCACACCTTCCAACTCATTAACCAAATCCTTTGTCCTGAATCCACAGACCACACCATACGACGACAAAATAACAAACAATCAATTTGTCTGTCGGTGTGTTCGTGGAATACTAGTGTAGTAGTATCAAAGAATCAGACTTGAGGGTAAATAAAAATTGTTAAAAACACGTGATATATAGACTGATAGATAGATCGATCCCAACAAAGATACTGAGAACCTTACAAGTTTTTTTTTTTCTGCTGACAAGTGTTGGTTTAGCAGTTTTCCCTGTTAGCTATCCCTTGGCGTTTTTATGTCGTTACCATCCGTTGCAGTAGCTGTTTTTCGGACGAACTGGCCACGGACACGAGGTCGTTGTTCCGCTAGTTTTTTCCGGCTTTGGTATCTTACCTGAGTAAACAAAGAAAACAAACCACTTTGGTATCTTACCTGAGTAAACAAAGAAAACAAACCACTTCTATCTATCACCATTTCAAATACAAAATGGATTTACATCGGTTAATGCATATTAATATCTTAGTCTCTCAGCGTTAGTATTTTTTATTTTTTTTTTGGTTAGCATATTAATATCTTAGTCTCTCAGCGTTAGTATATGTTAATATATTGTGTATCTTAAATGATGAACAGAACACATAAATGAGATGTAAAACAATCAAAAGCCTTAGGTTGATCCAGAAAATTACCTTCTTCCTGAAGCACCTCTCCTTTCTCTTCTGACGGAACTTTGTCAAAGCAGCTTCTCTTTGAGAGATCTTATTCTCATCTACTACGTTCCCACTTCCACTTCCACTTCCGCTACCATCACCGCTTCCGCTTTTGCCAGCACCATTATCACTTCCCATATTCACTCCTCCAGCATTCATGCCATTACTGCTTCCATACGGGTCATTGCTTCCATGACCACTACCTGACCCACTTCCATTCACACTGTAATTCACTGCGTTGTTGTTGTTGTTACCTTCAACCGCCTCATTGTACACATTTGACGATCCATATTGTGGTGGTAACTTCCTCTCAGGGACGTGAACAGGGTTATAGGATGAGTGGTGATGATCACAAGGTAGAGGCTGAAACAGTGAGCGCTTTACTGATGAAGATCCTGCTGGGCTTACTTTTGGAGCTCCAGGCTTTGCGGAAGCGTTGTTCACAGTTGTGGAACTCATTTCCACGTTATTGCTACCGACGCGTGAATGATGATTATCAGGGAGACTCTCGTTCATGTTTGAGTGACAATCACATGCCGCTTCAGTCCTTTTAATAAGATCTTGGCCATTATTATCATGACGAGAATTGCTTCCCAAGTTTCCGCTAGAAAGCTTATTGTTATTTAAGGCTGGATTATACCTGTTCAAGTCCAACAACATAACATTATAACCGTTATAATATATAAAAACATAACTTTTAAGTTTATTTTTGAATGATTCCAAAGTAAGTACCTAGAGAAAGCTGAACCCTCTGAACGCCTAAGCACATTGCGATCATCTCTGACTATTGTCTCATCATCTTTAGCTCCTCTATGCCTCTTTGAACTGTGTTCAACGTGCATTTGCTCTTCAGGTTTTTTGATAGCAGCTTCATTGGTATCTAAAGTTTTGCAGTGTGTGTTAGGCGCCTCATGTTCTCTGTTATCTTGAAGGTGGCTAGACATAGCTTTGAAACCCGAGCCTCCATCTTCATGCATTTGTTTACTTGAAGGGCTTTCACTACTGAGATCCAATGGCCCTTTTCCAACTTTCAGTTTCCATTTGGTAGAGCTCTTTTCGAATGTATTATCCTGTCTTATAACGCCAGTGGTTTTGGTTAGGGGTTCATCTTTTGGCTGATCACAATTTCCATGAATACTAATCTCCAAATCTCTACCCATTGTGACATCTTCTGCAGATATTACCAAAATTAAAAAAAAAAAAAAAATATTATGTTCTCTTGTTTGTGTATAATGAAGAGTATGGGAGAAATTAAGAGATCACAACTTCCTTTCTTTACCAAAATTTTCATCCTGTTCTTGAGTCTCTTTCTCAGCAGGTGCTGCGATCAAGTGATTACCAGGAACCTCGGGGTTGGAATGTACCACTTGTGCGCAAGTGCTATCAACTCGATCCCATGGAGATACCGCTCGTGGACTGTCATCATCAACCTCCACAGCTTTCTTTGTCCAAGAGCTCTGAAGAAAAAAGATATATCTCAAAAAAAGAATCTAGGTTTTACAAGATAAATCATCTACAATTGGTTAATTAAACTCTTCCACCTTTTATAGGGATGGCAACTTATCAGATATATATGTTATGTTATTGATATTGCACATTTTTTCTCACCTGAGCACCACTCCCATCACTACTTCCATCACTAGCATTCAGGCCATTGCTCTCATTTTCATTCTCACCACTGCGTCCTGAATCGTTGTCAGATTTTACAATAGTCTTTGATTTCACGGACTTTTGAGTTTGATGAGTTCCGCTTTCACTTCCACTGCCGCTAGACTGAGAGAACAAGAAACAAAGGATAACCATGAGAAACCAAACAGTAGATACCAATCCACAAATATGAGTAAAGAACTTACACTTTGACATCTTCTCCAAACATGTTGCCAAAGGATCTTAAGCTCGTTTTTCCTTATGGGCTTAACGAGAAAGTCAACTGCTCCTTTTGACAAGCACTTAAAGACCAGCCCCATTGAGTCATGAGATGACATCACTGCAACACAAAATCTCACAGGGGAATGTAGTTAAAAGCATCTACTTCCAACAGAACCGGGACAAAGCATTTGAAACTAGAACGACAAGAGATAAAGAACTCACTAATGACAGGGATGTTCCGACGAGATTTGTGATTTAAGATCTTGCATAAGAGTCCTATACCAGATAAGTAAGGCATGACTACCTCCGTCAACACAATGTCAATATGATTGTTTAGATCTTCTAACACCTTCCAAGCTTGTACACCATTTGCTACCTCAACAACTAGAATGAAAGAACAAAAAAGATGCTTCTCAATATCGGTTAATGGATGCAAAGATATTCAAGCTAGGCAACCAACATATGTAACAACAGAGACAAAAACAAAACTGAAACTGTTATAAAAATACGAGATAGATTATAAATTTATAAATCAGGCTGAGTTAAGTAATAGGCTTTAAAACTGACCTTCATAGCTACAGTTACGAAGAAGCGCAGTGACGATATAACGAGTGCAGTCATCATTCTCCACCAGCAACACTCTTATGGTTCTCACATGAAGAAACCTTTCCCAGCAAACAGTGGCTGGTGTTTGCTGCGATAGTGGAATTTGCAGTCCACCTGAGCCATGCCCAGCCCCAGCACTCCCGTTTCTAACATCCATAGTGATTTCATTGACTTTATCTTCTCCCTGATGCCTCTCTTTAGTCTCTACAGTTTTCTGATCAGTGATTGGGTAACGAGAACCCTCACCGTCCTCATTAACATTCATCACACCTCTTCTGCTTCCCTGAGTTCAAAAAAAAAAAAGATCAAAATATTAAAATGCTTCTCCTCACCACTCTAAGAAGTCAAACATCAACAACCTAAAGGGTCACATATAGACTTTTCAATTTAAAAACCTGAAACCCTAATTTGGATAAATGCAAAAGCTAGAGGAGTTATATAATCAAAGAGTAACTCAATTTAACAGAACAAATATTTAATGAACACGAATCTTGAAACCAGCAAGCTAGACAAGTCTTTTTATTTTGTTTTTCTACAAAATCATCAAAACCTAAAAACTGAATCTCAGAACTAATCACATCAAACAAAAGCATCTGAATTCCAAATCTTACAATAATCAAATACTACAACGAAGAATTGAGCTCCACTAGTTGCATCAATCACCTCTACAACCAGAAAAAAACGGATCCGGCACAAGCAGCTAACGGTTGGGGAAGAGAAACATAGAAATCAAAACGACAACGTAATTAAGAAAGACAATCAACACAAGAATCTAAGCTTCTCAAGCTTACAGAAAGAACACAGACAAAAAAAAAAAGTGAGTGAACAATTAGATTTGTCTCCCAGAGAGTGGAAAATCGGGAACGACCATAAGCCACCGATGTCTTTTTTTTTCCGGAGATAGATTAGATATTAGAAAGATTGTCGCGGAACAAAAACAAAATAAAAATCTGACGTGGATAAAACTAGAGGTCCTGAACGTCCGATAAGGCCCACGTCAGATCGGATATTTCCACCTCACGTATTGGTCGGGATTGCTGACGTGGAGGATATCAAAAACACTCGTTCCGGAGGCTAGTGGCGGATCTTTAGATCTTTTTGAGTTGACACGTCGCGTAGTGGGTAGGGAAAGTCGAGTTTAAGCTCATCTTAACCGTCGATTAGATTCTGGCTAAAGAGGCAAGCGTTTAAAGATTTTATAGATCTATTGGGCTTCATATATGGGCCGTTAATTAGGCTTCGCAATAAAAAATATTAAAAAAATTCGTCGACAGCAGGGTTCGAACCTGCGCGGGCGAAGCCCAATAGATTTCAAGTCTATCTCCTTAAC
This sequence comes from Eruca vesicaria subsp. sativa, assembly GCA_932364175.1. NCBI lineage: Eukaryota > Viridiplantae > Streptophyta > Magnoliopsida > Brassicales > Brassicaceae > Eruca > Eruca vesicaria. The sequence goes on from CAKOAT010486264.1 coordinate 327,580, forward strand.
CACTCGGACATATCGACTTATTGCTAATTCTCGTGACCAGAAAGTTCACTAACACTATGTACTATCGCTTATATTGACCTAAAAATAGCCTTTCACTAACCTAAGTGCAATATTTTCCCGCCATTGTTAGTAGTAGCAGTATCTTTCTCTCTCAGCCGCCGCATCTCCGTCACCGTCATGGCGGATAAGAAGAAACGAAAGCGAACCACTAAAGACGAGCAAGAGGAGGATCGTCCTTTCAAAAGCATTCTTGAATCAGACGAAGCTATCCTCAAACTTCTCAAATCCTACATCTCATCTTCTTTAACCGCCGCAGGAAGTAACGGCGCCTCCTCCTCGTCATCTTCATCGAAACCACTAACTCTAGCTGACCTCTCTCTCTCATCTTCCTGCCGTGAAGTTGCAGATCTCTCCCTCTCCTCGGTCCAGACTGAGATAGAGACAGTCATCGTTCAGATCGCTCGTTCCATCCTCGCGGGAGATGGATTCTCCTTCAGCGTGCCATCACGTGCCGCCTCTAACCAGCTTTATGTCCCTGAGCTGGACCGGATAGTGCTGAAAGACAAATCTACCCTCCGTCCATTTGCGTCAGTTTCTTCTGTTAGGAAGACAACTATCACCACACGGATTCTCGCACTTATCCACCAACTCTGTCTCAGGAACATTCATGTCACTAAGCGTGATCTCTTCTACACTGATGTTAAGCTTTTTCAGGTAAAGTTTCTTCCTTTCAGTTTTATACATTTAAAGTTCTTACATTTGATGATAAAGATAGTCACTTTAGATCTTGATTCAGTGTAAGTGAATGGAAAAGTTTCGATTTTGGAACCAATTTGCAACCTTTCTGGATTTCAGGACCAGACACAGAGTGATGCTGTGTTGGACGATGTGTCGTGTATGCTCGGCTGCACAAGGTCAAGTTTAAACGTAATTGCAGCAGAGAAAGGTGTGGTGGTGGGGAGGCTCATATTCAGTGACAATGGAGATATGATAGACTGCACAAAGATGGGAATGGGTGGGAAAGCTATTCCACCAAATATTGATAGGGTTGGAGATATGCAGAGTGATGCTATGTTCATACTCTTAGTTGAGAAAGATGCAGCTTACATAAGGTTAGCTGAAGACAGATTCTATAACCGGTTCCCCTGCATCATCGTCACTGCAAAAGGCCAGCCTGATGTAGCCACAAGGCTGTTCTTGAGGAAGATGAAAATGGAGCTTAAGCTTCCGGTGCTTGCCTTGGTGGATAGTGATCCTTACGGGTTGAAGATCTTGTCGGTTTATGGATGCGGGTCAAAGAACATGTCTTATGATAGTGCGAACTTGACTACACCTGATATTAAGTGGCTTGGAATCAGGCCAAGTGATTTGGACAAGTACAAGATACCTGAGCAGTGTAGGTTGCCAATGACTGAGCAGGATATCAAGACCGGGAAGGATATGCTGGAGGAGGATTTCGTGAAGAAGAATCCTGGGTGGGTTGAAGAACTTAACCTGATGGTGAAGACAAAGCAGAAGGCTGAGATTCAGGCGTTGAGCTCTTTTGGTTTCCAGTATTTATCAGAAGTTTACTTGCCCCTGAAACTGCAGCAGCAGGATTGGCTCTAATCTTCAGCTTGCTGTCTTAGTGAGTTACTGTTCAATTAGAGACCAACAAGTTTACTGATGCAAGTTATTGCAAAGATACATCTTTGGTTTTTAAGCTGTGTTGTACGAGTTTACAAAGAACGGGGAAGATATTTGTAAGCTGCTTTATTCTGAATGTACACAGATATTTGCAAAGAGATATTGTGCAATCTTTACCCATTATTTTCTGCAATTTGTTTGAAATTTGCATGGAATACAAAGATGATTAGTTATGTACCAGTCAGGATCAACTACTTTTTCCGCTGTAGCCATTTAAGCAGGGACACCTTTGTCACCATCAACCTCTCCAGAATTGCAGGCCTCCTTGTTGGGGATATACCAATAAGTGACTTGGTGTTCTCTGAAGTATGTTCTGTATTTTGGTCTGCATCATCCATACACCGTGCATCCTGTGTTATATCTAGCACATGTCTTTGCCCAGCAGGAAGAACCACAAGAGACAATTCATCTTTCAGGAGTTTTACTAGCACATCTTTCACTTCAATCTCTTGCTTCCCTGAATCGGTACTTGCTTCACCCGTTCCTAGGATGATCACCAAATCATCTTTTACAACATCACCTGCAAGAGGCAGATTCAGTTACTTACAATAGTGCATTTTAGTCTCTCTTGGTGTATATATATAAGTCAACTAAATGTGATTTTGTCTAAATTTTTGCCTATTGTTTAGTACTTGTATGATCCCATTTGAAGTGGTTATTGAGTGAAAACAGTAACGCAGAGACGATGTATTGATTCTTACCTCGCGTATAGTCTTCCTTGATCATTCGCAAAACTGCTAGAACAACAAGTCGAGCCTCAACCTGTTAAATGAATGCAGAAGTTTTACATGAGCATATGCTTCAGGAGTTGAACTGATAGGACTGTAAGCATATAAACTACTTCGATGCCTCATTGGTTGTCATCATTAGCTTACCTTGGTAAGTCCTTGAAGGTCAACTGCAAGGTGTCCGGATGTTCTCTCTTGCAAGTGTGTAGCTACTTTTTCAATGAGTAGACTAACAGGTCTCCCAAAGTACGTACCTTCCTGGTCACTTGCTTTGTTTTGGCTTTGGCTGTTTTCCTGAATTACTCCTTCACACCACTCCTCAATAAGTTCCTTGAGAAAGCGATCGTTAGGTTTGTACCTGCAGTATAGTGGTTTTGCTTGTGAGAAAAGAGGAACGTCTCTTCACTTATCTAAAGATGCAGAACGATCAAGACGAGAAATAAAAGTAGATGATTGCGCTTACCCTGCTTTTCGCATGTCCTGATATATGGCTAAGCATTGCCGCACTTCAAGTAAAGAGCCATATTTGCTTCGTGCTTTGAGAAGCGTATTATAGGTCACCTGAGAAACAACTTTCTAGTATCAGAAATGTTCAAATCAATTGAGAAACTGCTTCTCCTGTCCTATGTAGTCCGTACTGTTAGCTACAAGACTTAATATGCTTAATTCAAATCTGCTGATTCTCCCTAAGATGGTGTGATGGATAAACGGTCAAATCATATTACCGTGGGCTAAAGTATACAGCAGTTAAGAACTTCATATCTGGAGAAGCTGGTAGATAAAAGGGAGAAAAAAGCAATAAAGCCATTCAACAAGGAGAGTTACCCAGTTTGGCTTTATCTGATATTTCCTCATCTCCTCGAACAAAGAAAATGCCAACTTTAAACTTTTATTTTCCGCGCAAATCTGCAAGATAATATGTTGAATCTTTACACCTCTGAGATGAGCGATAACTGAGAACGAGGCAGAAATGTCAGCAACACTAACAGAGATGTCAATACCTTGATAGCTGTTGTGTAGGCAACAACATCAGGTCTGGTTCCAGCTGAATGCATAATTCTCAAAATCTGTGCTGGAAGAAGAATTTCTGTTAGGGAACTTATAACATTTCTGCATAAATCCCTAAAATGATACAATGTCAGAAAAGCAAGAGAAGAGTTGACTGACTAACCCGTACAGCACCTTCTACATCGCCTGAACCTCCACATATATCAATCAAAGTCGACCATGTTATTTGATTAGGTGCAAGACCTAGGCTCTTCATCTCGTCCATCAACTCTTTTCCTCGATAGTAATCCGTGCCACAGGCTTTTAAGAGTATATTATATGTAGCTGTTGTTGGCTTGAAGAAGAATCTATTCGAAGCTTGGATATAAGGTGAAGAATTGCTTCTAACCAAAGACCCGGGACCTTTACTAACTATACCATCTGCATATAAGGCTTCCTTTGATGAGCTTCCCTTCCAAGATTGAAAAAGACGAAAGGCTCGGTCATACTGGCAAGCTTCAACGCAAGCATGCAGTAAGATGTTGAAACACTGAGAATTGGGCTCACAACCAGATGCAAGCATTTCTTCAAATAGGTGATTTGCCTGCTCTACTAAACCTGCGTTGGCACATGCGCTGATTAACGATGACCATGTATGTGTATTTGGGGTTACACCAACAGATTGCATATCCTCTTTGACTTTTAGAGCCATTTTCCACATCTTTGCATCTGCAAAAACCTGATCTCGAGGCATTATTAAAGCTCAAGGGATACAAAATAAATAAATTTAGCCTTAGTTTCCCAAACATGCTAATACTATACCTTTATAATGGTACAGTATGTAAAGGCGTCCAACTTCAAAAGTCCAGAGGATTCCATTCGCTTAGCTTCTTTGTATATGTCCTGGGCGAGATCAACCCGTCCAGCCAGGCAACATGTTTTCAGTAGTATGTTGTACGATGTCATGTCAGCTGTAACATTAAGTTTCTGCTCATGACATGTAGAAATTGAAGGTCAGTCAATACGCACTCCTAAATCTGAAACATTTCACCTAATCATATCTAGAACCAACATCAAAATACCACCTACCAATTCAGAAAACTATCTAGGACAATTCACCTACTCCATATCTTTTCACATAAATTAGATAGTGTTATCAAGCGAGAAAGGAGAACACACCTGCATATTCTTGTATACTTTTAGTGTGTACCCAAGATCATGGGAATTAACATTCATTAGGCTGTTCATAACAAAAATATTTGGCTTAATGTCTTCTTTCAGAAGATCCTGCCACAAGTATTTGAGTAAACGTCAAGCCTCAACGCAGTATCACAGACAAAAGTGACTTCTATAGTTGCAACTTAATGTTCCATTTAAAGGATGCTTATGTAAAAAGGTTGTATAATCAGGGAATTACCTCATATATGTACCTCGATTTGACATAATCACCACACAGGCCACAAACATCTATCATAGTTCGGTATATATACATGTTAGGAGCATCTAAAATCTCTTTGCAGGCTTCATATGCTGTCATTACAGAGACCATATCTCCTTTCTTCCCAAAACCAAGAATAATTCTACAAAGCAATATCTCTGTATGCGGCAAAAGACAAGCGTATCTGCATTGCATATTCATCAAATCATTAGCACACACACACTCGATTTAGAACCATCAAACTAAATAATTGTGTGAGGAGACCAAAACAATCCTTACCTAAGAGCTAACTGGGGATTAGAAATATCAACACAAATCTTGATGACATCAAAGGGATCCACAAGGTCTTTGATCTTGAAGCTAAAGCCTGTAATATATCAGTCAGCCGAGGTTCAAAATCTGGTTTAAATAGCAGAATGTAACAGCAAGATTCATATAGTATATACCAGCAAGGATCTCCATCAAGTCAATAGCTTTCTCAACTTGCACAGAGTTAGCCATTGCGCGAAAATGTTTCCTCATTAACTTCACAGACGCGTCATCAACGAGATCCAACGGAGCAATCCCTACCTTCTCAATTCTCTTCAAAGTATAAACAACGCTCTCAACCTTCCCTTGTCGAAGATTCAACTGTATCCCTTTCGTTAAGAGATGAGAATCAACCAACGAAGCGAATCGCGCCGCATTGGCTCCGGACTCTGCAGCCAAGGTCTCGGCGATGAGAGCCACGTCTTGTATTCGTCCGTCCTCGGCGAGCTTCGAGGCGAAATCGGCGTAATACTCTACGGAGCCGTCTGGGGTCCATTTCACGGCGGAGTCAGGGAAGTGAGTTGAGAGAGGATTCGACGAGGAAAGTGAAGTCGGCGGCGGTGGTTGCTTGGTGAGAGAAGAAGTAAATTTAGTTTTACGGTTGTGGTCCGGTGCGGTGGCGTAGCGGCGGCGGTGATGGTGGTGGTGAGGATTGGTTATGACGGAGGAGGAGGAGGGGAAGACGATGACAAGGTCTCTCATTCCTCGCTAACGGTTAAGAATCTCATCATCATCTTCATCACTGTGGCTCACTCTCTCTGCTTTTTATTTTATTTTTTTTCTTAATTTATTTTTTTGGATTGGATTGGATTTGAGAGGCTGATCTTCCAACTTCTGAACCGGACCGGTTTAACATCGAAAGACAAAAATGATTTTAAAATTAAATAAAATAAAGAAAAGGGGAAATAAATGGATGGTCTGAAATTCGAAGCGAAGCGTCTCCACATATTTATCACCAACTTCTTGCCCGCCATGTGGAGTATAATCGTCATCTCTCTCTTTTCACTCTCTCTCTCTCTCTCTCATCAAACGATCGCTATCTTGAGAAAAAACGATGACTTCGTCGTCGCTGTCAAGCAATCCGGTGGTTGCTGAAGAAATACCTTCTGCAGATCTTACTGAGACAACTACGACGAATACGGTGACTTCGGAAGCTCCGGAGAAGAAGGTGAGGAAAGCTTACACCATCACCAAGTCCAGAGAGAGTTGGACTGAAGGAGAACACGACAAGTTTCTCGAAGCTCTTCAATTGTAAAAATCTCTTTCTCTCTCTCTTCTCCCACCATGGATTTGGTTTACTGATTTACTTAGATTTGTTTCATTTCTTCTTAGTTTGTGTGTTTAATACACTAAACAGACAAAGCTTGTATGTTTGGTTTGGTTCTGTGTTCTGACCTAAACGATTTGTTAATTTGGACCTTCGGATAAAATATTATGTTAAGATCAAATTTTGTTTTGTAGTAGATCATTTGAATCTTTGCCTCGAGTTTCAGATGAATGTCAAAATGATTTTTCAGAAGCTACTTTGTCATCTTAGGTTGCCAACATGTTTCAACAGATGGGATTTTTATTGCAAAAGCCTATGTCTTTTATTCAGACATATATGTTGCTGATGCTACTTATCTGGTGTCTCTGACAATTCTCTTGGGTCCTTAGGTTCGATCGTGACTGGAAAAAGATTGAAGATTTTATTGGTTCAAAGACAGTAATTCAGGTTTGAGATCCTGCTGCTTTGGATTTTGGGTTTAATAATAGAATACATTGGCCTGTTTCCCCACTCAATCTTTGTGTGCCTACTTGATGTACAACAGATCAGGAGCCATGCCCAAAAATACTTTTTGAAGGTCCAGAAAAACGGGACTTTAGCACACGTGCCACCCCCTAGGCCTAAACGCAAAGCTGCTCATCCATATCCTCAAAAGGCATCTAAGAATGGTTAGTTTTATTATGATAGAAATTACTTTGAGCGGAGATATGAAAGTTAAGATATACTCAAATCTGAACTAAACTCAATTGTTTGCAGCTCAAATGTCGCTTCATGTTTCCATGTCCTTTCCTACTCAAATAAGTAACGTGCCTGGATATACTTCATGGGATGATGATACCTCTGCATTGCTTAACATAGCCGTAAGCGAGGTTGTTCTACCAAAAGATGAACTTACTACTCTTTGTGGAGGAGAAGGCATGCATTCTCATTTGTACTCTTTTTTTTTTTTGTATTTTGCTTGCCTGTCGAGTTGCTCCACCTAATGAGGTTCATATGCTAAATATGTTAATTGTTTCAGATGTTATTGAATCGAATGACTCAACAAGTGGGGTTAGTCCTTCAGCATCTGGTGTAGGAAGCTCAAGCAGAACACTGTCAGATTCCAAGTGTCTAAGACCAGCGAATCAAGCTCCCTCAATGCACGGTAATTATTTCAAACAATTGCGGAACTACTTCAGGGTTTTTGTTCTATCGTATAAATTGTTCTGATGGTTGTTTTGCAGGTCTTCCTGATTTTGCTGAAGTTTATAACTTCATTGGGAGTGTCTTCGATCCTGACAGCAAAGGCCGCATGAAAAAGCTCAAGGAAATGGATCCTATAAATTTCGAGACTGTGAGTTAGAATTCTCTTGATTGTTTTTAAGTAAAATGATGTTGTGACACTGATATATTCATCAGTTAGGCGTGTCTTGAACTCTACTTTCTCTTTGAGCTCCCTACGTCTATTTGCAACCATACTCTAGCGTTGTGTTTTTACCCTCCATACAAGAACTGATCTTCATAATAACCCTCTCTGACAGCTGAAACTAATAAAGCATGCATCTATAGAGTTTGTTTCAATTTTGATTTGTATCCGATGGAGATGTTGGCCAAATAATGGGTTTTTACAGCATTGGCTCAGTTTTTCTTTTCCCGGTGCCAATTTGTTTCTGTCAGTGCTTGTAGTGCCCTTCACTAATCGCAGTATGCCTTGCAGGTTCTGCTATTAATGAGAAACCTCACAGTGAACTTGTCAAACCCTGACTTCGAACCTGCTGTAAGTGTTAAGTTGATCATAACTTCCATCTCGTTATAAATAAGTTGGGCTAAACTGTTGGAAAAAAGTCCAATTCTGTCTTGATGTGTGTTACTTCTTTAAAATTGTAATGGCTAAAATGAGGATTGATTGCTTTGTGAATTGTGAGATATATATTACACACATGAACTGCTGAATTCTGGATTGATTTTCTTGCAAGAGATTTAATTAACCTTGAAATAGTCTGAATACTCTGATGCTGCAGGGGAAGGTCCTGAACAATTAAGCTCTTAGCTGTAGTGTGGGACCCCTGGTCAAGAACCAAACAAGTGATATATCCTCTTGAGGACTTCTTGCTCACAACAACTGTCTATCAGCTAGCAAGTAAGTGTGGTTTTGATCTCATCCCCTAAAATTTTGGTTAACGAGCTTTCTACTTGGCTATCTAATCTCTCTACATTTGGTGGATTGTGCAGATGCTGCTTACGGTTGTTGTCTGAGGAGAACATAACTGACCAAGAGGGGATTATGGCAGTTTTGGTGAGAACCAGTTCGGTGAATGGTAGCTCTTATATGTGGATTTATCAATGTGTGTTATGTAGTAAAAAAGAATGATATCTATTTATTTGTTCATGCGTTTTGTAATCTATAGTTACATTGTATTTTTTTGGTCATACATATACTGAAACCAAAGGCAATAATATATCAGATACCAAGTGCCACTAAACTCGACTGCTGTTTGTATCTGTAGCATCCAGCCTCTCGTAATATTCGAAAGCCCGGTTAAGGGTAACCAGAAAAGGATTGTATCGGTACCGTTCAAGAGGGACTATAGAAAGCCTCTGCCTCGCTCTGAAGGTTTTAAAAATTCGGGTTATACTAAAGGAAGTTCTTCCTTGTATTGCTCTCTATTTTCCGCCGACGGCGAGGATGCTACAGCATCAGATCGGTCAATCTCCGGCGAGATTAGGGTTAACAGGCCCTGGCTCTCCTTCCGTACAAAATCTAACTCCTTCTCGTCATGGTCATCCAACCTCTTCTTCATCCTCCCAATCTCACCACCACCAACAGATCCAACAACCTCCTAACCTCCCACCTTCCTCCTCCGCAGCCACATCCTCATCTTCAGCGGCTATCTCCTCGTCCGCTTTGCTATCGCTCCTTCCTCCTTTACCCCGAGCGCAAGCTCTCCTCCAGCAGATGGCGGTTTTAACATCTAAGCTCTTCGACGTCTCTCCCAATCGCGCGCACTGGCTCTCCGCTTTCCGCGGCTCTCTCCCTTCGTTCCTCTCCTCGCACTCGTTACCTCCACCTCCGCCGCTCGAAATCCCTAATCCTTCGTCCACAAAGGAGATCCTCTCTCTGTTCAATTCCCTCCAGACGCAGCTCTTCGAAGCCGTTACGGAGCTTCAAGAGATCCTCGATCTCCAGGACGCGAAGCAGAAGCTCGCGCGTGAGATCAAATCCAAAGATTCATCTCTTCTCGCCTTCGCTAATAAGCTCAAAGAAGCTGAACGCGTTCTCGATATGCTCGTTGACGATTACTCCGATTACCGCAAACCAAAACGAAGCAAAACACACGAAGATGATGATGACGACAATGAGTCTTCTTCATCATCCTCTGTTACCACCACAGTAACTTCTCAGCTCAAGCTTAAGGACATCTTAGCATACGCTCACAAGATAAGCTACACAACATTTGCTCCACCAGAGTTCGGTGCAGGGCAAGCTCCTCTCCGTGGAGCATTACCACCAGCTCCACAAGACGAGCAAATGAGAGCTTCTCAGCTTTACACCTTCGCTGATCTCGACATCGGTCTACCGAAAACCGTTGAGAACGTTGAGAAGAAGGTTGAAGCACTCATGGAGCCACCACCACCACCTCCAGATCTTTCTGCAATTCAGGGCCTGCTTCCACCGAATATCGCAGTTCCTTCGGGGTGGAAACCGGGAATGCCGGTGGAACTGCCGAAAGATTGGCGTTTGCCAGCTCCACCTCCGGGGTGGAAACCGGGAGACCCTGTTGTGTTACCTCCTGAGTTGGTTCCTGCGCCTAGAGCTGCCCAGGAGCAGCAACAGATGCGGCCTCCTCAGGGACTTCATAGGCCGCCTGATGTCATACATGTACGAGAGGTTCAGCTTGATATTTTGGAGGATGATAGCAGTGAATACAGCAGTGAGGAGAGTTCAGACGACGAGGAGTAATCAAACATTATGATTCATGGTTCTCTATGTAAGGTAATGATTGACCTATGTTACTGCTAGCTAGTTCTTGGTTGAAGTTTGAGTGACTAATTGTCTCTAAAGGATTTTCGCACCAAAACATGGATTCTAGTTCTGTTTACAAAAGAATTATTGCCTCTGTTCTATATTCAGACTTTAGCTTCAATGAATCTAATAAAAGTTTCAACTTTCATTAAAGCATTTGATGCCTTTTGGCTACGAAGTTAAGTTGGATCGTTAGAAGATCTTGTTTAAAATATCACTGGAACTTAGAAATTTAAATGTTTTGTAGCATAATTTCAGAATGTTCAGAAGCTTTCTCTACCAAGTAAAAGGCAACATACTCTATTAGAGACGACTATATACTAAAAAGACACCATAGTAAAATGCAACATACTCTATGGTTTGCACTTTGCACCAAGTTGGCTAACCCCTGGTCAAGTGGATGCAAATTAGAAATGAAATAGTTTTTCGATGTCATAACACAAAAAAAAGTACATACCATAACCTACGCTTTGTATACATATAAAATCTTCAGTTTTCAACTCGTTCAATAGCCCAGTAAAATTTGAGGAAAGGCCTAATAAAACACAAGTTGTATTCTATTAAATTTGGGCCTGTGGGCTTTTCAGACAATAGATTTTCAGACAATATATACTTCAACAATTTAACTATATATTTCGCCAGAAACCCTAACGCACAGCCTCAATCCCAAATCCATTTTCACTCCAAAACAATGGCAGCCGCCGCCGCACGCCCGCTAGTCACCGTCCAAGGACTAGACGGTGACATGTCCACCGACCAATCCACCACCGTCTGCTTACCAGACGTCATGACCGCACCCGTGAGACCAGACGTCGTCAACTTCGTCCACCACCAGATCTCCAAAAACAGCCGCCAACCCTACGCCGTCTCAAAGAAAGCCGGTCACCAGACCTCCGCCGAGTCATGGGGAACAGGACGTGCCGTCTCTCGTATCCCCCGTGTTCCCGGTGGCGGAACACACCGCGCCGGACAAGCTGCCTTCGGAAACATGTGTCGCGGTGGACGGATGTTCGCTCCGACTAAGATCTGGAGACGCTGGCACCGTCGCGTCAACGTCAACATGAAGAGACACGCGATCGTCTCAGCCATCGCCGCAACAGCTGTTCCCGCGCTCGTGATGGCACGTGGTCACAAGATCGAGAATGTCCCCGAGATGCCTCTTGTCGTTAGCGATTCAGCTGAGGCCGTGGAGAAGACTTCAGCTGCTATCAAGGTTTTGAAGCAGATCGGTGCTTATGATGACGCGGAGAAGGCTAAGGATAGTATTGGGATCCGTCCTGGGAAAGGTAAAGCGAGGAACCGTCGTTATATCTCTAGGAAAGGTCCTCTTGTTGTGTACGGAACCGAAGGAGCTAAGATTGTGAAAGCGTTTAGGAACATTACTGGTGTTGAGCTTTGTCATGTGACGAGGCTTAACTTGTTGAAGTTAGCTCCTGGTGGTCATCTTGGTAGGTTTGTGATTTGGACTAAGTCTGCTTTTGAGAAGCTTGAGTCTATTTATGGATCGTTTGAGAAGCCGTCTGAGATGAAGAAAGGTTATGTTTTGCCTCGTGCTAAGATGGTGAATGCTGATTTGGCTAGGATTATTAACTCTGATGAGGTTCAGAGTGTTGTGAAGCCGATTAAGAAGGATGCGAAGAGAGCTGTGATGAAGAAGAATCCGTTGAAGAATCTTAATGTGATGCTTAAGTTGAATCCGTATGCTAAGACGGCAAAGAGGATGTCTTTGTTGGCTGAAGCGCAAAGGGTTAAGTCTAAGAAGGAGAAGCTTGAGAAGAAGAGGAAACCCGTCACTAAGGTAAACTCAATGCTCTCCTTTCTCTATACCTTTTGGTTAAAGTTTGTTTAGTACTTTCCACTGCACGTTACTAAGTTGGTTTGAAGTTTGGTATAGGAATTTAAGTCACTTCTGGTAGATGGTTGATTTTATTTTTTTGCTCATCCGTTCATCCTCTGTTGATAGTGTCTTATCTTCTGTTGAATTTGTTTGCATTGTAAATAAGCTGTGTGATTTGTTGTAAGTGTTCTTCAGTTGATGAAGATTTGTTTTGGAGAGAAGCTCATGTTCTTTTGTGAACATTTCATTGTCTCATTTTGTTGCGATTTATAATCACAAAGATGTCTCATTTCTTAACCATTTTGCTGTCTTCTTTCTTCTCTAGGAGGAGTCACAAGCTATTAAAGCTGCAGGGAAGGCGTGGTACCAGACTATGATCTCTGACAGTGATTACACAGAGTTTGATAACTTCACCAAGTGGCTTGGAGCCAGTCAGTAGTTCTGTCGTGTTTAGGCAAAGATTTTGGTTATCACTTTATGATTTTCATTTGTCTTGGATTTAATCTCTGGAGTTGTTATGTCTTTGAACTGAAAGAGTATGAACATGTTTTGAACTCTGTTCAATTATTAGTTCTTTTGTTTCTTTCCCCTAAAAACGTAACACCTTCTCGTCATGGAGAACCAGGGCCTGTTAAACATACAATATTGTACGAGATGTGCTTTAATTTCATAAAAGAAATCCAACGGTATTATGTAGATACATATCAAATCTGAGCCGACCTGCATTTAATTGAAACCATTTTACAAATATTCTCTATACAATTTCTTTAATTTTATGAGTTTACGTAAAATGTAAGTACGGAGTTTTAATGATCGTTGAGCTTAGTCCAAGATTTGCAGTTGGGTGCAGAAAGGTAAGTATTAAACCGTAATGGTTGTAAACGTTGCAGTTAATGACTGGACGAAGTTAGCATGTGTGGATGTTCAATACGACGTTGAAACTACGTACGTTACACTTTTAGCTAAAAAAATAACTACGTAAGTTACATATGTATGTACTACCTCAATTTTGTTTTTTGGATTAAAGTACTACCTCAACTTTGTGTTAAAGAATACTCCATAGTAATGTAAAAACACCTCTATGAGAAGTTCTCAAAATATAAAAAAATGATAAATAATAGTATAAATTATAGTGTTAAGTATCTTAAATATAGTTAAATTATGTATACGAAAACGATATGATTAGGTGACTAGGTGTTGTTAATTAAAAAAACAATATCATACAGTCTCTAACTCTATCGTGTCATAATGCTTTAAGTAGACAGTAAACGCTTCTACAAAAAAATAAGTGTTGAGCGTCCAGCCTTTCACCTACTTTTTGTATTATTGTGAGACTCCCAGCTAAAATATGAATCTCATGAATTGAACCCATGATTTCCGTATGTAGACTGTAATCTTATAATCTACTTTCGAAGCTTTGGATATTCATAATAAATGTCCCCCCCCCCTACTGAAAGCAACTCAAACTGAGAGGTTATACTATAGTAATGCTAGATGGTTTGACGACTTATTCAGATGATTCCAACACTTACTAACAACAATCGTGTTTCCATTGTGTTCAAATGCTAAGTATGCGTACTGTATCAGTGTGTTATTTGGTTAGTTAGACACTAATTCATATCTCATTAATCTGATTTGCTTCTTTTTTTTTTTCTGCCAAGGTCTTAAAGCTTCTAAGATTTATAAGTTGCAATCAGGACCTTGTCATTTTATATGATATTAACCATTTAACAAAAAAAACTTATTAATCCAATAAACAAGATGAAACTTGTATAATGGAAAACAAAAGACAGAAAAAAAAACAAATCTGATGTCGGTCAGGATATAGGCTTCTCTCAAATATTGGAGAGCATGAATTGATATTTGTGATTCAGAATTTAGTAGTTGATATTTTGAGAAAAGTGAATTATGTAAGTATTTAAAATAGTATAATATTTTGAGAGAAGTGAATTATATAAGTATTTAAATAATATAATACTACTACAAACAACAGCGTACATTATTTTTTATTTTATTAGTACAAAATTTCCCAAGGTTTACTGTAACCAAGCAAATAAACCCTAGCTAGATGAAAGGAGGTGGTTGTTGTGCCACATATATATATATATACCTTAGTTGCAAATCATAAACCGAATAGGGGACTGGTAGAAACCCCTAGCTGCTGGCTAAGGCACCGCAAAATTAAATCAAAAGTGCAAATGGATCCTTCATCAGTCGATGGTGTTGATATGATCAGCTCGATGCCACATGAGATTCTCCACCATATTCTCTCGTTTATTCCAACTCAGTACGCGATCAGTGTAATGTATAAAGCTCTGAAAATTGTTCTGAAAACTCTGATTTATTCATTAAACATAAAAGGCTTTATATAGCCTGCAACTGAAACAAACAACTCCGAAACTTAAGCTAACAGGATAAGCTAACAACCATCGTAACTTGAGCCTAAAGACTCGTTACTTATTGACTACGCTAAAACAACAAAGACACGTTCAAACTCCNATTTATTCATTAAACATAAAAGGCTTTATATAGCCTGCAACTGAAACAAACAACTCCGAAACTTAAGCTAACAGGATAAGCTAACAACCATCGTAACTTGAGCCTAAAGACTCGTTACTTATTGACTACGCTAAAACAACAAAGACACGTTCAAACTCCACCATCTCCTACATTCTTGTTCTTCAATTTGCTCCAACAAACCCTCCCTAAACTAAGCTTGTTTCACAAGGCTTAGCTTATCAGCTACTGAGCAAATTCCCAGCTTGTTCCTCAGATTCTCGAACACTTCGCGTCTCAAAGGCTTTGTTAGAATGTCAGCTACCTGTTCCTGTGATCCGCAGTGCTCCAGACTTATCTCTCCATTATTAACCAGCTCACGTAGAAAGTGAAAACGGACTCCAATGTGCTTGCACCTTCCATGAAACACTTGATTCTTTGACAGTTTAATTGTTGATGTGTTGTCGCACCAAATGGTTGTTCCTTCTCGAATGTGATGTCCCAACTCTTCCAGTATCCTCTTGAACCACACAGCTTGGCAAGCACAAACTGATGCTGCAACGTATTCAGCTTCTGTAGTTGAGAGAGTAACTATTGGTTGCTTCTTTGAAAGCCAAGCAACTGCAGCACCATCCATCAAAAATACATATCCCGAAGTACTTTTTCTGCTCTCAATATCCCCAGCAAAGTCACTATCTGTGTAGACTTGTAGCTCTCCGTTGCCTTCTCTTTTGTACCAGATTCCAAAGTCTATAGTTCCTCTTAAGTATCTCAATACTCTCTTAGCCGCTTGAACATGAAGTTGTGTAGGTTTTGACATAAAACGGCTCAGGAGACTTACTGAAAATTGCAGGTCTGGTCTTGTATTGGTGATGTACATGAGACTACCAATGATCTGTTTGTAGAACGTCTCATCAACTCGCTCTCCTTCTTCATCCATATCCATCTTACTTCCAGGGACCATAGGATTGCACACTGAGTTGCAATTCTCCATATCAAAGCGCTTCAGAATCTCCTGAGCATACTTTGATTGACAGATGTGAATGCCATGTGGTGTCTGCAGTATTTCAAAGCCTAAGAAATACTTCATCTTCCCCAGATCAGTCATGTCAAACTCTCTTTGCATAGACTTCTTGAATTCTTCCATCATCTTGAGGTTATTTCCTGTGTAGATGAGATCATCAACATAAACACTTACGATCAAAGTATTACCGTGTTCTGTTTTTAAAAACAGAGTTTCTTCATTTTGTGACTTTATGAACCCATCCTTGACGAAGTAGTCTTCAATCCTACTGAACCAAGCCCTTGGTGCTTGTTTCAACCCATACAACGCCTTGTGGAGCTTGTAAACTTTGTCTTCCTGCCCCACTACTTCATATCCTTTCGGCTGTTGCACATATACTTCTTCTGCAAGTACACCGTGGAGGAAAGCAGACTTCACGTCTAGTTGATGCACTTCCCAAGCTCTCTGTGCAGCTGTAGCGAGAATGGTTCTGATGGTGTCCATCCTAGCAACAGGAGCATACACCTCTGTGTAGTCTATCCCATGCTCTTGAGAGTACCCTTTTGCCACTAAGCGAGCTTTGAATTTACTCACCTCACCATTCTCGTTGAGTTTGGTTTTGTATAACCATTTCACACCAATGCACTTAGCTTTATCAGGTAGGCTTGAGAGCTCCCAAGTCTGATTCCTCACGATTGATTTCATTTCTTCATCCATGGCTTCTCTCCACTTCAAACTTTTCTCTGCATCTTCAAAGGTGGATGGATCAGTAGTATTGAGTTCCACCATATTGACCATATGAACTTCATCTTCATCATCCATCGCTGCGCTTCCGGTGACATAGTCATTCAGATAACGTGGACGCCTTGTTCTTCTACCCTCCCTGGTTTGTACTGTTTGCTCGTTGTGAACATCTTCTGCAACCTCTGCAGGTTGTTCTGGCTCGTTGGCTTGTTCTGGTACTGCTGCAGGATTTTCATTGTCACTTGCTTCTTCTTCACTGTCTTCCCAACTCACATTGTCATCACTCCAAGTAAGAACAGACTCTGGTTGATAGTCTTGTTCTTCTTCCCAGTTCCACCCCTTCTTTTCCTCAAATACAACATCCCTGCTTACTACAATCTTCTTTGTCTTTGGGTTGTAGAGCCTGTATGCTTTTGATTCTTCAGAGAAACCAATAAGAACACATACCACGCTCTTGTCGTCAAGTTTGGTTCGTTTTGCATCTGATATGTGGACATGACCAAGACTTCCCCATACTCGAAAGTGTTCTACACTTGGTTTGACTCCACTCCAAGCTTCTTGAGGTGTTATGTTCTTCACAGCAAGAGTGGGACAACGGTTTAGGACATAGAATGTCCAATTTACAGCTTCTGGCCACAGAGACTTCGGTGCTTTCTTGGCTGAGAGTAGTGATCTGACCATATTCATTACTGTTCTATTTTTTCTCTCTGCAATACCGTTTTGCTGCGGTGTGTAGGCTGCAGTAAGTTGTCTTCTGATTCCTTGCTCCTTACAAAAGTCTGAGAACTCCTGAGACGTGTACTCTCCTCCCCTATCCGTTCGCAACCCTTTTATGCTCCTTCCAGTCTCAGTCTCCACCTTCTTTTTAAACAACTTGAATTGAGAAAATGCTTCTGACTTCTCACTTAAGAAATACGCCCAAGCCTTGCGGCTATAGTCATCTATGAAACATAGGATATATCTCTTCCCACTGGCAGACATAGGAGTGATGGGTCCGCAAATGTCCGAGTGCAGTAGCTCAAGTGTTTCTTTGGATCTCCATGTGCTCTTCTTAGGGATGGGGTTCCGTGATTGTTTCCCCACCAAGCAATCAGAGCATGTGAAGCTCTGAGTGTCAAATGCAGGAAGTCCGTGTACCATTTCTTTTCTCTGCAGCGTCTTCATCCCACGATGACTGAGGTGCCCATAACGTTCATGCCACAGTTTTGGTATGTCTTCTGAAGCTGTCTGGAAACAGTGTTGTCTTGCTCTCTCACCATCACCGGTTTGGTCTGTCAATATAAACATCCTGTTTATACTCATTTTGCTTTCAGCTAATAATCCTCTTTCATCATGGTAGATCTTACATATCCCCTTCTGAATGATGATTGTGATGTTCTTCTCTTGCAGTTGTCCCAGACTTAGGAGGTTATTCTTGAGTTCTGGAACATAGAAGACATCACTTATGGTGTAGGACGTGTTTCTCAGCACTATCTTCACATTTCCCTTACCAACAACTTCCATCTTCTTGTTGTTGCCTAATTTGACCGAGTGTTTGAACTTATCATCCATTGCTGAGAACAGTTCTCTGTCCCCACTCATGTGGTTTGAGCAACCTGAGTCTAAGAACCAAGAAATCTTTCTCACCGGTTCTCGAGCTTCAGAGCGAGTCATTAGTAATAGATCTGTGGTCACTTCTTCATCGATCTCTTCTTCTTCAACATAAGCCATCAACAGCATGTCCTCATTTTCTTCAGCGTAGTTAGCTTCTTCCTCCCATTTTGGACACTCGTATTGAAAGTGTCCAAGTCGATGGCATTTGTAGCATTCAACGGTACTTTTGTTGGTGAACCCACGACCACGTCCTCTTCCTCTTCCTCTTCCACTGAAACCTCTTCCTCTGCTCCCAGTTCCTCTTCCTTGGTTCACAAGTAACAACTTGTCTTCTTCCTTCTCTGGTCTTCTAAATTTCTGTTCGTGAACCACCAGTGAGCTTTGTAGCTCCTCCAACGTGATGTTTCCGATTTCTTTTGATTCCTCTATGGAAACTACCACATACATGAATTTCTCGCTTAAGGTCCTGAGGATCTTCTCCACTACTTTCAGGTCTGGCATTTCTTCTCCATTACTCCTCATTTGGTTGGTGATGGCTAGAACTCTTGTAAAGTACTCTTCCACCTTCTCAGTTTCTTTCATCTCAAGTAACTCAAAATCTCTCCTGAGTTTTTGCAGCAATGATCTCTTCACACGATCGTTTCCACCAAACTTCTTCTTCATGGACTCCCAAATGATCTTTGATGTTTTCCTATCCAGGATCTGTTCAAACGTTACCCTATCAATGGATTGATAAAGGTAGTGTTTGACCTTGTGGTCACTTGTTTTGGCGTTGTCTAGCTGCTCCCTCTGCTCGGCTGTTAAGGCGGTTGTGATTGTTGGTTCCTCATACCCGGTTTCAATCACTGGCCATAGTCCCTTGGCGCGAAAGAAGTTCTCCATCACCTCACTCCAGTGATCCCAATGCCCATCGAACTGAGGCAGTTTCATCTTGTCATCTCCCATCTCTCACAATTTGATTGAAAGCTACGGCTTTTGAGTTTTAAAACAGAGCTCTGATACCACTTTGTAATGTATAAAGCTCTGAAAATTGTTCTGAAAACTCTGATTTATTCATTAAACATAAAAGGCTTTATATAGCCTGCAACTGAAACAAACAACTCCGAAACTTAAGCTAACAGGATAAGCTAACAACCATCGTAACTTGAGCCTAAAGACTCGTTACTTATTGACTACGCTAAAACAACAAAGACACGTTCAAACTCCNATTTATTCATTAAACATAAAAGGCTTTATATAGCCTGCAACTGAAACAAACAACTCCGAAACTTAAGCTAACAGGATAAGCTAACAACCATCGTAACTTGAGCCTAAAGACTCGTTACTTATTGACTACGCTAAAACAACAAAGACACGTTCAAACTCCACCATCTCCTACATTCTTGTTCTTCAATTTGCTCCAACAATCAGAACTTCCGCCTTGTCCAAAGCATGGAGGCATGTATGGTGCCACACACCTTGTCTCGACTTTGATTGTTTCGATAGATATGGTAGGCGACAGCTGACGGCTCGAGATATAAATCAAACCTTAAGCTTTTACAGGCCTCCGAAAATCACGAGTTTCAATCTTCGTATCCCTCGATATGTCCGTGGACCCGAGATTGATCGCTGGATCGAGTTTATTGTGTCCCGTAATGTGGAAAAGTTGACTTTGGTCTTCAATAACCAGACTTATAGTTTCCCGGATTCTTTCTATCTTAGTTCCTCCTTTGCGCAGCTCTGCATTCATTATCCTTCCAAGGTTGCCGGATGCACAGTGTCTTGGAAATACCTAAGGAAGTTGACGTTGTGGGACTGTAATCTCTGTGAAGAAGAATCTATTCAAAATATTCTCTCTGGCTCTCCTATTCTTGAAACCTTGAAATTGAAATATTGTAGAGGACCTCAGCGTCTTGATCTGAGTAAACCACGTAGTTTAAGGAGACTGGTGATTTACTTTGGCGCAGGCCCAACCGAGATTGTAGCGCCACATCTCCAGTATTTGAGTTTGCGCACCTTTAATGAAAGAACATGTACTTTAGTGGATGTTTCTTCGTTGGCCGAAGCTAAAATTCACATTGCCGTGGACAATTACGGCCCTCCTTTGAAACTTGATTTTCTTCAAACCATGGTGCTAAAATTGCTTGCCAAATTACACAATGTTAAGAGGCTTACTTTTACCGGAACCGTTCTTCAGGTATATATATATCCTTACCCTTCTTGTTGCACTCTCTAGTTAACTGAGTAGGGCTAAAGCTTTCTTTTAGCATAGAGTCACTGTTTTTTTTTTATGATTAAGGGCTTCATTGTTTAAAAAAGTTTAAACCCATATGCGTATGTTCGTGCAATGTAGAGATTTATATGTTTCATTAGCTCATTTCATCGTTTTTTTTTTGCTATCTAGATTCTATCTCTCGTCGAGCTCCGTGGTGTTCCTTTCCCAACATTCAAGGTTCAAACTTTGACTGTTGAAACAGGGTTTACAAGATCTGTTATTCCTGGTTTAGGAAGGTTATTACAAAATTCACCTGAGCTAGAAAAGCTAACAGCACAGGCGACGACACGCTTGGTCGGCATACCGGTATTTTTTCTCTCGCATAAACCTCTTTTCATTAATAAGACAATGCAAACTAGTATAACTGACTAGGAACGTGCCAAGAAAGCAAGAACAATGTTTTTAACTTATTTTAGGATTATTCAATATAAAAATAATATTTTTGTACAATCACAAGTGTTGTATGCTTTTGTGGTAACTCGTTTTTTCTCTACAGGAAAGGGATCTGGACAGCTATATGGATTCAGAAGGTTTGAATCCAGATCGATGCGGGAGATCAAAATATGAGGCATTTCCTACCTTATTTGAGTTTGTTAGTGTGATCAGTTGTAAGGATGCAACGTGGAGACTCATGGCTTCGTTCATGGAAATGGTGATGAGAAACGTAAAAACACTAGAGACGTTGGTGGTAGGGTTGGAATGTATTAAACCCAAAGGTAGTGATGCAAGATGGTTTGAAGAATTGCTTCAGATGCTTCAGTTACTTTCTAACAACAATAATGTTTCCATTGTGCTCAAACGCTAAATATTTTGTATCAGACTTTTATTTGATCTACATATATTTTAAAACATGGTAGAGAGTGAAGCACAACACTTAGTACTATTTTGGGTGTTTGCAACTCTGCCTTACTTACCTTCGCGTCTTGTCTCTCTCGTGTAATGTGTCTACTCATTACACTACAAAAAGCCACCGCGATTCTAACGGACATTCCGACGGATATTGTCTTCCTTGGTAAATTCCGAGAACATTCCAAGCAATTCCGAGGAAACACAAATTTTGGATTACACAGAGTTTGATAACTTCATCAAGTGGCTTGGAGCCAGTCAGTAGTTCTTTATCGTGTTTAGGCAAAGATTTTGGTTATCACTTTATGATTTTCATTTGTCTTGTATTTAATCTCTGGAG
This sequence comes from Eruca vesicaria subsp. sativa, assembly GCA_932364175.1. Classification (NCBI taxonomy): domain Eukaryota; kingdom Viridiplantae; phylum Streptophyta; class Magnoliopsida; order Brassicales; family Brassicaceae; genus Eruca; species Eruca vesicaria. The sequence goes on from CAKOAT010486264.1 coordinate 349,111, forward strand.
TTGTTATGTCTTTGAACTGAACGAGTATGAACATGTTGTGAACTCTGTTCAATTATTAGTTCTTTTGTTTCTTTCCCCTAAGTTCTTAATTTGTATTCTAATTATTATTAATTGAATCTTAAAAAAAAACTCAAGATGGTAATGGTTGGTTCAGATAGATAAATACGTTAAGATAGTGAAGAAAATACTTCTAACAAACATATTTATACACTCTTCATCTTATTAAGTGTTAGTTGTAGAGAATTTTTTTCGTTATAAAATAAGTAACTGTCGTTTTTGGTTTTCAGTGTAATTTATTATTTTATTGTGTAATTCATTTTTGTATTAGTTAAAATATGGTTAAGTGTGTAAGTAATTATGTTTTTATATAGAAAATATAAAAAATTAATTTTTTACTTAATCTATGTGTATAAATCTAAAATGACACTTATAATGAAATAGAGAGAGTATATATTATAATAGTAGCATCGTCGATTTAATTAAAAGTTGGACAACAGTTTATTTAACCATAGAAAACATACACTAAAATTTAAGTAATAATGCCACGGATATTAATGAGTCGCATTTTTCGGCGTTGCAACAATACATTTGAAAGGCGACATGGTATCTCCCAAAGTAGATGGGACTATAAGCACAATCCCTTTTGCCACAGACCCAACCCAACATGAATTGAATTCAAACTTGTCCTCGAACCCTAAACTCACATCAAGTAATTCTCCAACATCTGTCTCTTCCAAATCTCCACCACAACCGCAGTCGCCAATCGCTTCATCTCTCGAATGTATCTCTACCTTACGTTCAGTACTACTATTTTCACCACTGCTTTGTTCCTTGCAGAACAAGAATACATCCTCAGTCGCTTTAATAGATTTTTTCATGCATGTTAGTGGCGTTTTCGAGCATGTTTTGGTCTGGATAACAAGGGATTCACCACGGTCAAGAACCGAGACTGGCCTAGGAAGTTCATTGATGAATTTATCTCTTTTGACTGGTGAGAGGTAGAAGATTGGTTTGTGTGTTGTGTGGGAACTAGCTAAAGAGCTTTGGATTTTAGCCCATTTGGTCAAGAAATCTGTCTCTAGGAGGATATCAGCTATTAGGATGCTGCAGCTTATCCCAATTGAGTATCCACCACTCTCAAAATTAGTCACCTATTAACACATATAAATACCAAAAACAACCTCAACCATATTAAAAGGTGAAAAATGAAAAGAGTATCAGTATAATATAGCTCTACAATATTCAATATTGAGTTTGTTTTACTATTGTTATATATATAATATATAGCTCTACACCATGTAAATTTATATTGTACTATTTTTATTTTTTTTTCTGAATACTTACTTTATATACTTTTTCTTTAACTTGAAAGAAAAAAATTATACTATATGTTATTGATCATTAATTTATCTTATGAATAATTTTAAGCTGATTAGTTACCTGAACATAGAACAACGGAGAGAATTGAGGATCAACTTCATCAATGTCTCTCCAGAAGACAGTCTCTGCTTCAGCTCTGTTTTTGTCTCTCTTCACCACTTCAAAAAACTCCGGCAAACTTGCCGGAAACCTAGCCTCCACAAGCCTAACGCCACTGTCATTGGCCACCACCTCTAGACCATCTTCCTCTCCCATCGTCTTTCTCCTCCACCGTAGTCTACCACAAAGCATCGGCTGCTCGGTCAAGGCTCTCCCTAACGACTCTTTTATCCAACCGGCGACTAACCATCCTCTCTCACCACTATCACCGGATTGCTTGTAGTACGTAACTATGTTTAGTGTTCGCCGGAATATTCCCGCTCCGACGGGATCTTTTACGGATATAGAACGGACTTCACGTTGTTGCGTCACTTCCACCGGCATGACGCTCTGAACTCCGGCGATCATCGACTTGTGGACTATGGTTTTCATTTTTAGCTCTAATTTGTGAAGTTGGCTTTAATTAGTTGGGTCCTCTGCTATTTATAGGAACATAAAGAAAATTCGTAATTAAGTAATAAGAGACTATACAAGATGTGCTTTAATTTCATAAAAGAAAACCAACGGTAATATATAGATACATATCCAATCTGAGCCGACCTGCATTTAATTGATAAAAATCCAATTTTATGAGTCTGCGTAAAATGTAAGTATGGAGTTTTAATGATCATTGACCCTAGTCCAAGATTTTGCAGTTGGGTGCGGAAAGGTAGTAAGTATTAAACCGTAATGGTTGTAAACTTTGCAGTTAATGACTCGACCTCTGTTATTAGCAGTCGTCTAGCATGTTCGATACGACGTTGAAACTACGTACGTTACAGTTTTAGGGAAGGTTACTCTTTTAATACGTTAACATATGTATGTACTACCTCAACTTTTTTGTTGAAGAATACTCCATAGTTATGTAAAAAACCTCTATGAGAAGTTCTCAAAATATAAAAAAAGATAAATAATATAAATTATAGTGGTAAGTATCTTAAGTTGTACTTAATTTCTCAAAAAAAAAAGGTATAAGTTGTTCAAAAAAAAAATGTTAAGTGTCTTAAATATAGTTTTAGACATATATGGCTAAGTGATGTATACGAAAACGATATGATTAGGTGACTTGGTGTTGTTAATTTAAAAACAACATCATACAGTCTCTATCGTGTCATAATGCTTTAAGTAGACAGTATTAAACACTTCTACGAAAAATAAGTGTTCAGCGTCCAGCCTTCCACCTACTTTTTGTATTATTGTGAGACTCCCCAGCTAAAATTTGAACCTCATGAATTGAACCCATGATTTCCGTATGTAGACTGTAATCTTATAATCTACTTCCGAAGCTTTGGAAACTCAATAATAAATGCCCCCCCCCCCCCCCCCCCCCCCCCCCCAATTAGGCATTTAGCAACAACATTTTAGGTCATCCAGCACGACATTGTTAGCCATTGCTTGTAAATTTATTAAGTTATTTAACCATTGCATATTTTTATTAAAGCTTAGAATTGATAATCAATCAAGATTTACAAAACCAAGTCAACTGACAACCTCTTATACACAAGACATTTTTCATATTTTTGAGCTAGCTTTTGATTTAACACACAGAGATATACATAACCCAAAGTTGTAAACCTATACACATTATATAATCCAGTAAAAATCGTACGTACCTACGTTCAAGCTACACACGTTTCCAGGTCCACACTATGCCAATCCTTACTGAAAGCAACTCAAACTGAGAGGTTATACTATTGTGAAATGATCTTCATAAATGCTCTTCTGTGTGTTTAAATATATATATTTACACTATTTTCTGATGAATATATATATATATATATATATATTTTATGAAACAGGGTTTGAAGAGCTCCTTAATTTAGCTGGCCTCAACACTTTTTTCTGAGGGACAAGGTTTCCGTAATGATCTAAAAATAAGTTTCTCTCAGGGACAACTACCCTTGCTGCTAGGAACATTTTCTACAAGATCTTCCCAGTGTGATGAAGAAGAAAGGCATTGCGTTCTACAATATATTCGAAGATAATTGCTTGTAATAGAATGATTAACCATAACTTTTTTTTTTTTTTAGCTGATAAACGATATACAAGCTTAATTTGACTATGTTACAAAAAAAGCTTAGTTTGACTGTGATTTAGAGTTAGTTAGTTAGTTAAATATTATTAGAAAAGCGAATTATGTAAGTTGTAATTAAAGTTAAATATAAAACAATAATAGATTTTAACCCGCGCTTGAAAGCGCGGAAATTTTTTATGATTAAAAAAATTATATAATTGGGTTTTTGTCTTAATTTAAAGAATGTTTTGGTATAAAATCAGTTCACCAAAAATTTGTGGTGATGATTGTTTTTCATTAGTTTTTAGTTTCAATTTTTATTTTTAGATTTTGTTTTAGATTTTGATTTTTTGGGTTTTAGTTTTTAAGTTTCTATTTTTGGTTTGAGTTTTTAATTTTTAGATCCGCTGAGTTAGTTTGAACTGATATTACCAACAAACAAATCTCAAATAATCGAACATCTAATTTAAAACTGAAAAGATGACAAAAGCTTTTTTTTTTAAAAAAAAAATTGCACTATTTTATTTTGTAAATAAAGAAAAGCAAAAAATATAACCTGCGTTTTCAACTTTTGGTTTTGGATTTTAGTTTTTAGATTTAGTTTTTGGTTTTGTTTTACATATTTTTTTTAAATCAGTAAATTATTTAAGAAAAATAAAATAATATATTATTTAAAAGTTACCATTGAATTTATCAAAAAAAAGGGATTGTTATTTAAAATAAAAAATACATTATCATGTTTTTAAGTGCATGATTAAAATAAATGATTAATAATAGACAATTTTGTTTTGTTAAAAATATTAAATACCTCTTGGGCCTGAAAAAATAATTGATTTCTTGATCCATTAAGGTGAAAAGTTTATTAAATGTTTTTTTGGAGTTTTTCCTTAATATTAAACCCAAAATCCAAATCATATAATTTATTCTAAAAACAAAAGTAAGCCCAAGACTATATCCCATAAATAACCACCAGTTTAATTTAAGTAATACGGTTCAATTAATATGACTTGTATTATTTGTAACACTCTAGAAATGATCCAAATTTGAATGACAACTTGTATTAGTAGATAAAAAGAATGACTCTATTTTAATAGAGTAGATAAAATACTCTCAAGTCTCAATACTAACATCGTACAATATTTATTTTATTTATATATTATTGCAAATAAACCCTAGATGAATCATGAAACGAGCCAATTGTGACATATATATATATATATATATATATGGCCATTAGTTGCAAATCATAAACGTCGAAGAAACGACTAGTAGAAACCCTAGCTAGGCACCGCAAAATCAAAATTGTGCAATGGATCATTCAGGCGATGGTGTTGATATAGTCAGCTCGATGCCACATGAGATCCTCCACCATATTCTCTCGTTTATTCCAACTCAGTTCGCGATCAGAACTTCCGCCTTGTCCAAAGCATGGAGGCATGTATGGTGCCACACACCTTGTCTCGACTTTAGTAATCTCAGCATTTATGGAGAGAGGTCGGTTCGAGATATAAACCAAACCCTAAGTTTTTACAGGGCTCCGAAAATCATGAGTTTGAATCTTCGTATGCCACGAGATATGAGTGAACCCCAGGTTAATAGCTGGATAGAGTTTGCTGTGTGCCGTAATGTGGAAAAGTTGTCTCTGGTCTTTGATTGTCGTATTAATAACCAGACTTATATTTTCCCAGATTTTTTCTATCTTAGTTCCTCCTTAACGGAGCTCCTCATTCATAATCGTTCTACGGTTGCTGGATGCACAGTTTTTTGGAAATCCCTAAGGAAGTTGACATTATGGAGTTGTAGTCTCTCTGAAGAATATATTGAAAATATTCTCTCTGGCTCTCCAGTTCTTGAAACCTTGAAATTGTCTAACTGTATAGGACCTCAGCGTCTTGATCTGAGTAAATCACGTAGTTTAAGGAGACTGGTTTACAGAGCGGGTCGAGGGACATTCGCGATTGTAGCGCCTCACATCCATTCTTTGAGGTTTATCATCAGGAGGTGTGAGACACCATGTACTTTAGTGGATGTTTCTTTGTTGGCCGAAGCTAGCATTCACATATGCTTCTATGTACGTCCTCTAAATGCTGATTTTCTTCAAACCGTGGTGCTAAATATTCTTGCAAAATTACAAAACGCTAAGAGGCTTACTTTTACCAGAACCACTCTTCAGGTATATTTGCTTACAATTCTTGCATTCTCTAGTTAAAGACAGCTAAAATTTTCTATATAAGTCGTTGCTTATTTGATGATTGTCTAAAAACTTTTAAAAGTCATATATATGCGCAAATTCTTGCAATGTAGAGATTTATGTTTCATTAGCTCATCAGTGACTCTTTTTAACGTTTTTTTTTTTTGCTAGATTCTATCTCTAGCTGAGCTCCATGGTGTTCCTTTTCCAACGTTCAAGGTTGAAACTTTGACTGTTAAAACAACGTTTATAAGATCTGTTATACCTGGTTTAGCAAGGTTACTACAAAATTCACCTAAGATAAAAAAGCTAATAGCACACGCGACACGATTGGCCAGCATACCGGTATTTTCCTCAGAAACCTCTTTCATTTTCTTGTATTTTTACAAGACCATGCAAACGAGTAACTGGCTTGGAACGTGTCAAGAACAATGTCTTTTACTTTTTGTTGGGCCAATGTATATTTTTGTACAAATACAAGTGTTGGTATGCTTTTGTGATATTTTTTTTGTAGGCTCTACAAGAAAGTGATGTGAACAGCTATCTTAGGTCACAAGGTTTGAATCAGGAACAATGTTGGGGATCAAAATACGAAGTGTTTCCTACCGCAATTGAGTTTGGTGGGATGATACATTGTAAGGATGCAATGTGGAAACTCATAGCTTCGTTCATGGAAGTGGTGATGAGAAACGGAAAAATACTAGAGACGTTGGTTGTAGGGTTGAAATATATTGTTAGTGATGCAAGATGGTTTGAAGAGTGGCTTCAGATGATTCCAACACTTCCTAACAACAATAATGTTTCCATTGTGCTCAAACGCTAAGTATGTGTATTGTGTCAGTGTGTTATATATTTGGTTAGCCTAGTGCTAAGCCTAATGCAATGCTTGTTTTAGCTGATGAAAATTTTCACAAGGAACAACCGGCCTATCTATCCTACTGATTTAGAAGACAATTTGAGGCAAGCGCTTCAAGCATATAATCCAAAATACTTTATGGTAGACATCATTGCTTTTGGAAGTAGTGACATCTTATGTAAAACTGAAGCTGCCAGTTTTGATCAGCAAATCAAATTCCATGATTTTCTTAGGAGACGTAGTTATTGTGATTCCCATCTCACCACATATCCAACGTTTGGAAGTACTTAACATATTATTTCATTTTTTCTTGATTTTTTTTTCCCAAAAAATCATATGAACAAAATCTCTTTTTGTTAGTTTGTTTTAGATTTACATATATCGCAGAGAACCAGTGATCGGACAGATTTGTTACGGATACAAACAATAATCTTGTTGGGAATTGACATTAAAAAAAAAATCGGGAAAAATTAGGTAACAGAGATTGTGAAAAATCAGGTATTATACTTCTCCTTACGGGGGATAAGAACTTTGCAACTCCTATGATGCACATGAGACTCAATACTATTAGCCATGAGACATGTTCAATTTAACTTCAAACTTAGAAGTAGTGCTGATATCGCATGGGACATCCTTGATATGGCCAAAGGACCCTTACGTGGCAATGTGTTGAGCAATTGTAAGTTCTCTCTCATGTATTCACTAGTTTTGAATTTCATCGAAAAGTTGTTATGTGATTTCACATGATATTATTTTGATCTAGTCATAGCAATCATGAAAAATTCCATCTTGCCCGTCCGTTACGAAACCAATTGACAGCTGTGTTTTGGGATATGGACAAAGCACCTGTTAGAGATATTACTACTAAAAGCCAACTGCTGAAAAAGATTTCTGATACTCTTTGCGAACTTCAGCGTGGTTTTTATCCCGGTGAGATCATTGGATATGGTAGCAAAAGATCAGGGCCTTCTCAAATGATTTCTAGACCGTATTCAAAAAAATATTAATAGTGTATTTAACGATTTAATGAAGAAATTTTAAAATTTAGTGACTATGTTTGACGTTTCTTTTAAAATTATAAGTTATAATCTAGTAATATATCTATATATTTTTAAAGTTTTTATCATAATTTATCTATATATTTTTTAAAAAAATTCTTAAGTTTTCCTTATTTTTTTTTTATTTTTAGATTTGAAATCATGGTCAACCACTCGATTTGCGTATGCTATTAGATGGTCCTGCAAAGGATCACATGAACTCATAGGCGATGATACTCATGGCCGGAAATGGGGACATGAAACAACGCTGAAGCTTTTCCCCAAAAGAGAGGTGAAATGTTCAACTTGTCACGTTGTCATTGAGAAGGGAGATGAAGGTAACAACTTAATTTATTTTGTTGTTTATTTTTCCTTTTCATTATGATCCACCAAAAATCTTAATTTGTTTTTAATACCTTTCAGGATCAAAGGAGGATAAACCCGAACTTCTACTGCATCAAGCAATGGCATTGTATTGTTTGGATGTAAAACCACCTTGTTTGGCTAAAGGAGAACAAAAAACCAGTATCATGGTGATAACGACGGATCCAGATTTCACTTTCACAATGGCCTCGCTGAAACTAAGAGAATTCAGAGTGATATTATATACCTTTAAATGTTACATAAATTGAATAAAATATTAGATTTGTGATTTTTAAGACTTTAATAATTTTTTAAATATTAAAAATGGCAAAAATGATATTATAGAAATAAAAATCTATTCATATGATTTGTACTATTGATTTGACCTTAGAGCATCTTCAAAAGAAATTTTATAACTTTAAATATAGAGTTTTTTTGTTCTCCAATTTTTTTTTTAAAACTTCAAATTTAGAGTTTTGAGGAGTGAAACTTCATATTTGAAAATTCACTCCTTAAAACTCTAAATTTAAAATTTCATCTTTTCAAAAAATGCTAATTCACCTATAATATCACATTGTTATTGCAAATGATTGAAATATTTTTAAATTATATATTTGAATGTTTTGCATTCATTTAACATATTTTTAATATATATGTATATAGTTAGTAGAAATATTATTAGGTTTATATTAATTAGTTTTCTACAATATATGATTTATTGTATGTACTGTAAATATAATATATTTAGAATTGTTTTGCAGTATCATATGTATTTATATGTATATTATCATTTTATAATGTAATATATGGTAATTAATTGTTTCAGTAAATAAGTTATGTTAATTCGTTTATACTTAAGATTTTGATTGTTTATTTGGTAACATAGATTAGATTAGTTAAATTATATGATTAGTTTTTTTTAAAAAAAAATTAACTAAATTAATAAAAAATTAAATATCAACAACCACAGAGTGGTCACCAGATATATCATTATTTATTAAAAATGACAAAGAAAAATATTTCTTAATATTCCTTAAAAAAAATACCATTTTTGAGTCCTAAACCCTAAACCCATTCGGTATCTCATCTTCTCTTTGTTGGACCCTAAAAATACCATTATATATAAATATCCAAAGCCCAAAGGGAATGAGGAAGAACACTATATTTCTTGATATTCCTTAAAAAAAAAATACCATTTTTGAGGAATAGTTTTTCTTTTTCATCATTTCCAAATCTTCTTATTAATTATTTTTTCCTTATCAATTCCTAATATACCTATGATAGTTACCGGTCACATCTTCAATCTTCAAACAATAATAATACACGCAACTCTGTCACTCAAAACAATAGTATTGATTCTCACACTTATCATGAATTCTTTCACTGTTTACTATGCTGAAACAGTGGTTCCCAGATTGCTCTGGTTGAAACTTGCAACTCGTGTTCTTAAAAGTTTTCTTTCTCTTCATTTTAGAAAAAACAATCTTCAAAGCTTAAAACCATATTTTGCAATAAATAATTTATATTACGGAATATTACCTTTTAAGTACCTAATATTTATTTATTTTCACGATAAAAAAAGATATTTTGAGAGTTTCGATAGATGGCAAATGGCTGAGAACTTCCGACATCAAGACGGCGTCACTAGCGTCCATTGAAACCCTACGCCACACCACCTCTCCTCACCAAAACAAGAATGAACGGCGACGATTTAGATTACATCAGCTCTCTACCAGACGCGATTCTCCACCTCATCCTCTCCTCTGTCCCGACAAAGTCAGCGATCAGAACCTCCGCCTTGTCCAAACGATGGAGACACGTCTGGTCCGAAACACCTTCTCTCTCCATCGACAGCCACAGAGTGGTCACCAGATCGATAAACAAAACGTTATCCATCTTCTCATCTCCCAAAGTCTCCTCCTTTCATCTCCGAACCAGCTTAGCCAACAGGATCCAACACGTCGACACCTGGATCGAATTCGCCATTAACCGTCACGCGGAGAAGCTCTCTCTCGAGTTTCGTGACACACGTGTCAGGGACTACGATTTTCCCGATGGTTTCTACTCAAATTCTACTGTGAAGCAGCTCTTGATCGACTCTGGATCTGTTGTGATGAACCCTAAGTGTAACGTCTCTTGGACTTCGTTAAAGAGCTTGTCTTTGAGTTACTGTAAGCTTTCCGATAATGCCCTTGTTAAGATTCTCTCTGGTTGTCCGGTTCTTGAGAGCTTGGAGTTGATGTTTTGCGATGAGTTTCGGTGTCTTGATTTGAGTGGTTCACCGCGTTTGATGAGGTTGGAGATGGATCGGAGTGATTGGTTTCTTGGCCCTACGGAGATTGTGGCGCCGCATGTACGATGTTTGAGATTGAGACACTCGAGGTTACCGTGTAGATTAGTTGATGTGTCTTGTTTAAACGAAGCGAACTTGAATATCTACTTCTGTGATCTTGGAACTCTTACGGGTGATTTTCTTCAAGGGAACGTGGTGAAGATGTTAGCGAAGTTGCAGAATGTTGAGAAGCTTACTGTTGGTGCTACCTTTCTCCAGGTATGTTGTTAGCCTATAAGGTCTACAACTTTCTAAATTAGGTATGTGTTATGGTATTGACTATATATATTTGCCTTTTAGATGTTGTCTCTTGCTGCGCTCTGTGATGTACGTTTTCCAACGCTCAAGGTTGAGTATTTGACTCTTGAAACGATGATTGTTCGGTCTGTTGTTCCTGGTATAACAAAGCTTCTACAGAACTCACCTGGGTTAAGAAAGCTAACGATACATACCGTGAAATGCAGCATCATATCGGTATCATCTTTCTATATAGGTAATCAATCATACTGTTAGTATCTGAGATATTGAAATCTTTAGTTTTTGTGTTTTGCAGGAAGCACATCTCAACAGCTACTTGCGTTCACATAGCTTGAATCAGCAGCGTCAGTGCTGGAGATCAAAAGACATGGCCTTCCCGGGCTCTATGGAGACCATTTCAATGTTGGTGGGGAAGTATGCAGAGTCCAATCTTGTGGCTTCGTTCGTGGAGCGTTTACTGAGAAACACAAGAAGTCTAGAGACAATGGTTGTACTTTTGGTGGGTTACCTTGATGCATCAGGTTTTGAAGAGCTTGTTGGAATGGCTACAAGACTTTCTCTCAAGCGCAATGTCTTCATTTCGATCAAGCAATGCCATGTTAAAAGTGTATCCAACGCTTTCTCATAATTGAACTTTGTATCATTAATTTAGTCAAGCAAAAGCCATTTGTTAGATTTATATCATAAGGCTTTAGAGTTGAATTCCACACAAGATTGTATATGTAATCTCTGATGTCAGATTAATTTATTTCGACTTTTCAGTAGAATTGTATATATACCAGTTGCTTCATTACGAACGTTTATAGGTTATACTCTTCCTATGTTTCAAAATATAAATTATAATTAAGTTGACCAATTATAAAATCCATAAAAATATAACTGGATGCATAGGTTTTTAATAAAGTAAAAAATTACCTAGTTGAAACATATTACTTTAAAACATCAAAAATTTACACCATGTACCATGAAAATATGTTTAGCCTACATTAATATACATTGAGAGTGTGATTAGACATTTTTATACAACACTAAAGTGTGTGTTATCATTTATCGGAAAATTCAGTTTTTTCAAGAAAAATTAGAAAATTTGATATTTTTGTTTAATGCATATTTTCTTCATGTTTGGACATAGTATAAAGATTAAAAATGTTTCATACCTTATTTGTTCATATTTCTCAAGAAAATAGAGATTTTATAGGGGTTACTACACTAATAAGATCGTATATGAAGTTTAAATAAATTACTCGTTGGAAAGTTAGAAATGATGACCATATAACATGAAAATATGTATAACATACATTAATATACATTGAAAATATGGTTAGGTATTTTTAAAGAACACTAAAGTATCTAAAAATTATAGTTAGATGTAATGGACAGTTCAATTTTTAGTCGAGTTAACCTACATATTTAAAAAAAAAATTAGAAAATATTGTATTTTTGTTTTAATGCATATTTGCATCATGCTCTGACATAGTATGAAGATTAAAAAGATTTTAGACCTTATGTGTTTAAAAATACATAACCACACTCTCAATGTATACTAATGTATGCTAAAAATATTTTCATAGTACATGGTCATCATTTCAACTTTCCAACGAATAATTTATTTAAACTTCATATACGATCTAATTAGTGTATTAACCCCTATAAAATCTCTATTTTCTAGAAATAATAGGAAAACATAAGTTATGAACCCCTTTAATCTCCATACTATGTCCGAGCATGATGCAAATCTATTATATTAAAAGAGAAGTCATGACTCACTTCATGTGTGATTTTTTAGTTTGGACCATCCTTAGAAATTTTATAAAATTTTACATAACATCATTATAATATCTTTTCATATAGTTTTTATTTTAAATACAAATAAATAGTTTAAGAAAATTCTAACAAAATATTTTAAAAGATCTTTTAGAATCTTTTCAAGATATAGTTTCAAAAATTATTTAATTAAAATTTTAATTATCATACAATATAATTAAAATTTTAATTCATTTTTATTTATAAACAAACAATTAAAATTATGTAAAATACTTTTAACAATATCCCAAAATTTTGTTTATGTATTATGTAGTTCAAACTTAATTTACTTTTTACATATATTTAAAATCTAGAAATAAACAAATATATAAATTAGTAATGTTACATAATAATATTTTTAAAAATTGTTAATAAAATACAAATTTATAAATTTTATATTAATAATATAATAAACCACGTAAATATTATTATAAAATTAGATAGTAAACAGAATCAAATATATATTTATTTATTGATAAATTTTACTCCCTCCGTTTCTTAATATATGATGTGTTGGATCATTGCACAAAGATTTAAGAATTTACATTTTTTACAACAGTATTTTTACATATATAATTTTAAAATCATTCAACCAATTATTATAAAAAAGTAAAATTTTATTGGTTGAACATTTTCCAATAAATTTAAAATTAACCTTAAACTATACTTTAAATTTTTAAAACATCTTATATTTTGAAACAAAATAAATCTTCTAAAACATCATCTAATTTGAAACGGAAAGAGTATTATAAATTTTCAAATATTTTTGTATTAAAATACCCGCACGGTTGTGCGGGTCGAGATCTAGTATGCATTAAAACAAAAATACAAATTTTTTTATTTTTTCTAAAAATATGTAGTTTAACCCTACGAAAAAAGAAATTTGTGATAAATGCTAATTATAATTTTTAAAAACTTTAGTGTTGTTTTAAAAATATCTAACATCACTCTCAATGTATATTAATGTATGATATACATATTTTCATGTTACATGGTCATCATTCTAACTTTTCAACGAGTAATTTATTTAAACTTCATACACGATCTTATTAGGGTAGTAACGCTTATACAATCTCTATTTTATAGAAAAATAGGAACACATAAAGTTTGAAACCTCTTTAATCTACATACTATGTCAGAGCATGATAAAAATATGAATTAAAACAAAATACAATATTTTCTATTTTTTCTTGAATTATGTAGGTTAATCCTTACAAAAAATTGAAATTTTCGATAAATGCTAACTATAATTTTAAACACTTTAGTGTTGTTTAAAAAATATATAACATCACTCTCAATGTATATTAATGTATGATATACATATTTTATTTTTATGTTACATGGTCATCATTTCTAACTTTTCCAACGAGTAATTTATTTAAACTTCATATATGATCTAATTAGTATAGTAACCCCTATAATTTTTAGTGATGTTTTAGTGATGTTTTAAAAATACCTAATCACACTCTCAATGTATATTAATGTATGATAAACATATTTTCATGGTATATAGTCATCAGTTCTAACTTTCCAACGAGTAATTTATTTAAACTTCATACAAGATCTAATTAGTGTAGTAACCCTTATAAAATCTTTATTTTCTAAAGAAATAGGAACACATAAGGTCTAAAACCTCTTTAATATTCATACTCTGTCAGAGGATGATGCAAATATGCATTAAAGAAAAAATACCAAATATCTAATTTTTCTTGAAATATGTAGGTTAACCCCTACGAGAATATTGAATTTTTCGATAAATGCTAACTATAATTTTTAGACACTTTAGTGTTGTTTTAAGAATAACTAACCACACTCTCAATGTATATTCATATATGATGAAAATAATTTCATGGTACATGGTCATCAATTCTAACTTTCCAAAAACGAATTTATTTAAACTTCATATACGATCTAATTAGTGTAGTAACCCTTTTAAAATCTCTATTTTGTAGAGAAATAAGAACACATAATGTCTAAAACAACTTTAATCTTCTTACTATGTCAGAGGATGATGCAAATATTCAATAAAATAAAAATAAAAAAATTATAATTATTCCTGAAATATGTAGGTTAACCCCTACGAAAAAATTGAATATTTCGATAAATGCTAACTATAATTTTTAGATACATTAGTGTTGTTTTAAAAATATGTAACATCACTCTCAATGTATATTAATGTACGATATACATATTTTCATGTTACATGGTCATCATTTCTAACTTTCCAACGAGTAAATTATTTAAACTTCATATATGATTCAATTAGTATAGTAACCCATATAAAATCTCTGTTTTGTAGAGAAATAGGAACACATAATTTCTAAAACCTCTTTAATCTTCTTACTATGTCCAAGAATGATGTCAATATGTATTAAAACAAAAATAAAACGTTTATTAATTTTTGTTGAAATATGTAAGTTAACCCTTACGAAAAAATTGAACTTTTCGATAAATGCTAACTATAATTTTTAGACACATTACTTTTGTTTAAAAATTCCTAAACACACTATCAATTTAAATTAATTTATGATAAACATATTTTCATGGTACATGGTCATCATTTCTAACTTTCCAACGAGTAATTTATTTAAACTTCATATACGATCTAATTAGTGTAGTAACCCCTATAAAATCTTTATTTTCTAGAGAAATAGGAACACATAAGGTCTAAAACCTCTTTAATATTAATACTATTTCAGAAGATGATGCAAATATGCATTCAAAAAAAATACCAAATATCTAATTTTTCTTGAAATATGTAGGTTAACCCTTACGAAATATTGAATTTTCTGATAAATGCTAACTATAATTTTAGACACTTTAGTGTTGTTTAAAAATGCCTAACAATACTCTCAATGTATATTAATGTATTATAAACATATTTTCATGGTACAGGATCATCATTTCTTACTTTCCAACGAATAATTTTTTTAAACTTCATATACGATCTAATTAGTGTAATAACCCCTATAAAAAGTTTATTTTCTAGAGAAATAGGAGCACATATGGTCTAAAACCTCTTTAATCTTCATACAATATCAAAGGATGATGCAAATATGCAATAAAACAAAAATACAAAATTTCTAATTTTTCTTGAAATATGTAGGTTAACCCCTACAAAAAAATTGAATTCTTTGATAAATGCTAACTATAATTTTTAGATACTTTCGTGTTGTTTTAAAAATATCTAACATCACTCTCAATGTATATTAATTTATGATATACATATTTTCATGTTACATGGTCATCATTTTAATTTCCAACGAGTAATTTATTTAAACTTCATATACGATTCAATTAGTATAGTAACCCTTATAAAATCTCTATTTTGTAGAGAAATAGGAACACATAATGTCTAAAACCTCTTTAATCTTCTTACTATGTCCAAGCATGATGCAAATATGCATTAAAAAAATATGTTTTATAATTTTTCTTGAAATATGTAGGTTAACCTCTACAAAAAAATTGAGTTTTCCGATAAATGCTAACTATAATTTTTAGACACTTTAGTGATGTTTTAAAAATACCTAACCACACTATCAATGTATATTAATGTATGATAAACATATTTTCATGGTATATAGTCATAAGTTATAACTTTCCAACGAGTAATTTATTTAAACTTCATATAAGATCTAATTAGTGTAGTAACCACTATAAAATCTTTATTTTCTAGAGAAATAGGAACACATAAGGTCTAAAACCTCTTTAATCTTAATACTCTGTCAGAGGATGATGAAAAACAAAAATATAAAATTTCTATTTTTTCTTGAAATATGTAGGTTAACCCCTACGAAACAATTGAATATTTCGATAAATGTTAACTATAATTTTTAGACACTTTGGTGTTGTTTAAAAATGCCTAACCATACTCTCAATGTATATTAATGTATGATAAACATATTTTCATGGTACATGGTCATCATTTCAAACTTTTCAATGAATAATTTATTTAAATTTCATATACAATCTATTTAGTGTTATAACCCCTATAAAATCTTTATTTTTTAGATAAATAGGAGCACATAAGGTCTAAAACCTCTTTAATATTCATACTATGTCAGAGGATGATGTAAATATGCAATAAAATAAAAATAATTTTTTTTTAATTTTTCTTGAAATATGTAGGTTAACCCCTACGTAAAAATTGAATTCTTTGATAAATGCTAACTATAATTTTTAGATACTTTCGTGTTGTTTTAAAAATATCTAACATCAATCTAAATGTATATTAATTTATGATATACATATTTTCATGTTACATGGTCATCATTTCTAACTTTCCAACGAGTAATTTATTTAAACTTCATATACGATTCAATTAGTATAGTAACCCTTATAAAATCTCTATTTTGTAGAGAAATAGGAACACATAATGTCTAAAACCTCGTTAATCTTCTTACTATGTCCAAGCATGATGCAAATATGCATTAAAACAAAAATATAATGTTTTTAATTTTTCTTGAAATATGTAGGTTAACCCCTACGAAAAAATTGAGTTTTCCGATAAATGCTAACTATAATTTTTAGTGATGTTTTAAAAATACCTAACCACACTCTCAATGTATATTAATGTATGATAAACATATTTTCATGGTATATAGTCATCAGTTCTAACTTTCCAACGAGTAATTTATTTAAACTTCATACAAGATCTAATTAGTGTAGTAACCCCTATAAAATCTTTATTTTCTAGAGAAATAGGAACACAAAAGGTCTAAAACCTCTTTAATCTTCATACTCTGTCAGAGGATGATGCAAATATGCATTAAAGAAAAAATACCAAATATCTAATTTTTCTTGAAATATGTAGGTTAACCCCTACGAAAATATTGAATTTTTCGATAAATGCTAACTATAATTTTTAGACACTTTAGTGTTTTTTTAAGAATACCTAACCACACTCTCAATGTATATTCATTTATGATGAAAATATTTTCATGGTACATGGTCATCAATTCTAACTTTCCAAAAAAGAAATTATTTAAACTTCATATACGATCTAATTAGTGTAGTAACCCTTTTAAAATCTCTATTTTGTAGAGAAATAGGAACACATAATGTCTAAAACAACTTTAATCTTCTTACTATATCAGAGGATGATGCAAATATTCAATAAAATAAAAGTAAAAAAATTCTAATTTTTCCTGAAATATGTAGGTTAACCCCTACGAAAAAATTGAATATTTCGATAAATGCTAACTATAATTTTTAGATACTTTAGTGTTGTTTTAAAAATATGTAACATCACTCTCAATGTATATTAATGTACGATATACAAATTTTCATGTTACATGGTCATCATTTCTAACTTTCCAACGAGTAAATTATTTAAACTTCATATATGATTCAATTAGTATAGTAACCCTTATAAAATCTCTATTTGGTAGAGAAATAGAAACACATAATTTATAAAACCTTTTTAATCTTATTACTATGTCCAAGCATGATGCCAATATGTATTAAAACAAAAATAAAACGTTTTTTAATTTTTGTTGAAATATGTAAGTTAACCCTTACGAAAAAATTGAACTTTCCGATAAATGCTAACTATACTTTTTAGACCTGTTAGTATTGTTTAAAAATTCCTAAACACACTATCAATTTAAATTAATTTATGATAAACATATTTTCATGGTACATGGTAATCATTTCTAACTTTCCAACGAGTAATTTATTTAAACTTCATATACGATCTAATTAGTGTAGTAACCCCTATAAAATATTTATTTTCTAGAGGAATAGGAACACATAAGGTCTAAAACCTCTTTAATATTAATACTATTTCAGAAGATGATGCAAATATGCATTCAAAAAAAATACCAAATATCTAATTTTTCTTGAAATATGTAGGTTAACCCTTACGAAATATTGAATTTTCTGTTAAATGCTAACTATAATTTTAGACACTTTAATGTTGTTTTAAGAATACCTAACCACACTCTCAATGTATATTCATGTATTATGAACATATTTACATGGTACATGTTCATCATTTATAACTTTCCAATGAGTAATTTATTTAAATTTCATATACGCTCTAATAGTGTAGTAACCCTTATAAAATCTCTATTTTGTAGAGAAATAGGAACACATAATGTCTAAAACCTCTTTAATCTTCTTACTATGTCCAAGCATGATGCAAATATGCATTAAAAAAAATATGTTTTATAATTTTTCTTGAAATATGTAGGTTAACCTCTACGAAAAAATTGAGTTTTCCGATAAATGCTAACTATAATTTTTAGACACTTTAGTGATGTTTTAAAAATACCTAACCACACTATCAATGTATATTAATGTATGATAAACATATTTTCATGGTATATAGTCATCAGTTCTANATAATTTTTCTTGAAATATGTAGGTTAACCTCTACGAAAAAATTGAGTTTTCCGATAAATGCTAACTATAATTTTTAGACACTTTAGTGATGTTTTAAAAATACCTAACCACACTATCAATGTATATTAATGTATGATAAACATATTTTCATGGTATATAGTCATCAGTTCTAACTTTCCAACGAGTAATTTATTTAAATTTCATATAAGATCTAATTAGTGTAGTAACCCCTATAAAATCTTTATTTTCTAGAGAAATAGGAACACATAAGGTCTAAAACCTCTTTAATCTTCATACTCTGTCAGAGGATGATGCAAATATGCATTAAAGAAAAAATTTCATATACGCTCTAATAGTGTAGTAACCCTTATAAAATCTCTATTTTGTAGAGAAATAGGAACACATAATGTCTAAAACCTCTTTAATATTCTTACTCTGTCCAAGCATGATGCAAATATGAATTAAAATAAAAATACAATATTTTAAATTTTTTTTTAACATATGTAGGTTAATCCTTACAAAAAATTGAATTTTCCGATAAATGTTAACTATAATTATTATACTCTTTAATGTTGTTTAAAATGCCTAACCACACTCTCAATGTATATTAATGTATGATAAAAATAATTTCATGTTACATGGTCATCATTTTTAACTTTCCAACGAGTAATTTATTTAAATTTCATATACGATCTATTAGTGTAGTAACCCTTATAAAATCTTTATTTTCTAGAGAAACAGGAACACATCAGGTCTAAAACCTCTTTAATATTCATACTAATTCAGAGGATGATGCAAATATGCATTAAAGCAAAAAATACAAAATTTCTATTTTTTCTTGAAATATGTAGGTTAACCCCTACGAGAAATTGAATTCTCCGATAAATACTAACTATAATTTTTAGACAATTTAGTGTTGTTTAAAAATGCCTAACAATACTCTCAATGTATATTAATGTATTATAAACATATTTTCATGGTACAAGATCATCATTTCTTACTTCCCAACGAATAATTTTTTTAAACTTCATATACGATCTAATTAGTGTAATAACCCCTATAAAATCTTTATTTTCAAGAGAAATAGGAGCACATATGGTCTAAAACCTCTTTAATCTTCATACAATATCAAAGGATGATGCAAATATGCAATAAAACAAAAATACAAAATTTCTAATTTTTCTTGAAATATGTAGGTTAACCCCTACAAAAAAATTGAATTCTTTGACAAATGCTAACTATAATTTTTAGATACTTTCGTGTTGTTTTAAAAATATCTAACATCACTCTCAATGTATATTAATTTATGATATACATATTTTCATGTTACATGGTCATCATTTCTAACTTTCCAACGAGTAATTTATTTAAACTTCATATACGATTCAATTAGTATAGTAACCCTTATAAAATCTCTATTTTGTAGAGAAATATGAACACATAATGTCTAAAACCTCTTTAATCTTCTTACTATGTCCAAGCATGATGCCAATATGCATTAAAAAAAATATGTTTTATAATTTTTCTTGAAATATGTAGGTTAACCTCTACGAAAAAATTGAGTTTTCCGATAAATGCTAACTATAATTTTTAGACACTTTAGTGATGTTTTAAAAATACCTAACCACACTATCAATGTATATTAATGTATGATAAACATATTTTCATGGTATATAGTCATCAGTTCTANATAATTTTTCTTGAAATATGTAGGTTAACCTCTACGAAAAAATTGAGTTTTCCGATAAATGCTAACTATAATTTTTAGACACTTTAGTGATGTTTTAAAAATACCTAACCACACTATCAATGTATATTAATGTATGATAAACATATTTTCATGGTATATAGTCATCAGTTCTAACTTTCCAACGAGTAATTTATTTAAACTTCATATAAGATCTAATTAGTGTAGTAACCCCTATAAAATCTTTATTTTCTAGAGAAATAGGAACACATAAGGTCTAAAACCTCTTTAATCTTAATACTCTGTCAGAGGATGATGAAAAACAAAAATATAAAATTTCTATTTTTTCTTGAAATATGTAGGTTAACCCCAACGAAAAAATGGAATATTTCAATAAATGTTAACTGTAATTTTTAGACACTTTAGTGTTGTTTAAAAATGCCTAACCATACTCTCAATGTATATTAATGTATGATAAACATATTTTCATGGTACATGGTCATCATTTCTAACTTTTCAACGAATAATTTATTTAAACTTCATATACAATCTAATTAGTGTTATAACCCCTATAAAATCTTTATTTTTTAGATAAATAGGAGCACATAAGGTCTAATACCTCTTTAATATTCATACTATGTCAGAGAATGATGCAAATATGCAATAAAATAAAAATAATTTTTTTTTAATTTTTCTTGAAATATGTAGGTTAACCCCTACGAAAAAATTGAATTCTTTGATAAATGCTAACTATAATTTTTAAATACTTTCGTGTTGTTTTAAAAATATCTAACATCACTCTAAATGTATATTAATTTATGATATACATATTTCAAGTTACATGGTCATCATTTCTAACTTTCCAACGAGTAATTTATTTAAACTTC
This sequence comes from Eruca vesicaria subsp. sativa, assembly GCA_932364175.1. Lineage (NCBI taxonomy): Eukaryota > Viridiplantae > Streptophyta > Magnoliopsida > Brassicales > Brassicaceae > Eruca > Eruca vesicaria. The sequence goes on from CAKOAT010486264.1 coordinate 370,402, forward strand.
ATATACGATTCAATTAGTATAGTAACCCTTATAAAATCTCTATTTTGTAGAGAAATAGGAACACATAATGTCTAAACCCTCGTTAATCTTCTTACTATGTCCAAGCATGATGAAAATATGCATTAAAACAAAAATACAATGTTTTTAATTTTTCTTGAAATATGTAGGTTAACCCCTACAAAAAAATTGAGTTTTCCGATAAATGATAACTATAATTTTTAGTGATGTTTTAAAAATACCTAATCACACTCTCAATGTAATTAATGTATGATAAACATATTTTCATGGTATATAGTCATCAGTTCTAACTTTCCAACGAGTAATTTATTTAAACTTCATACAAGATCCAATTAGTGTAGTAACCCTTATAAAATCTTTATTTTCTAGAGAAATAGGAACACATAAGGTCTAAAACCTCTTTAATCTTCATAATCTGTCAGAGGATGATGCAAATATGCATTAAAGAAAAAATACCAAATATCTAATTTTTCTTGAAATATGTAGGTTAACCCCTACGAAAATATTGAATTTTTCGAAAAATGCTAACTATAATTTTTAGACACTTTAGTGTTGTTTTAAGAATACCTAACCACACTCTCAATGTATATTCATATATGATGAAAATAATTTCATGGTACATGGTCATCAATTCTAACTTTCCAAAAACGAATATATTTAAACTTCATATACAATCTAATTAGTGTAGTAACCCTTTTAAAATCTCTATTTTGTAGAGAAATAGGAACACATAATGTCTAAAACAACTTTAATCTTCTTACTATGTCCAAGAATGATTCAAATATGCATTATAACAAAAATAAAATATTTTTTTAATTTTTTTAAAAATTTGTAGGTTAATCCTTACGAAAAAAATTGAACTTTCCGATAAATGCTAACTATAATTTTTAGCCACTTTAGTGTTGTTTAAAATGCCTAACCACACTCTCAATGTCTATTAATGTATGCTAAACATATTTTCATGGTACATGGACATCATTTCTAAATTTCCAACGAGTAATTTATCAAAACTTCATATACTATCTAATTAGTGTAGTAACCCCTATAAAATCTTTATTTTCTAGAGAAATAGGAACATATAAAATCTAAAACCTCTTTAATCTTCATACTATGTCATCGGATGATGAAAATATGCATTAAAGCAAAAATATAAAATTTCTAATTTTTTTCTTGAAATGTGTAGGTTAACCCCTACGAAAAAATTGAATATTTCGATAAATGTTAACTATAATTTTTAGACACTTTAGTGTTGTTTAAAAATGCCTAACCATACTCTCAATGTATATTAATGTATGATAAACATATTTTCATGGTACATGGTCATCATTTCTAACTTTCCAACGAATAATTTATTTAAACTTCATATACAATCTAATTAGTGTTATAACCCCTATAAAATCTTTATTTTCTAGATAAAAAGGAGCACATAAGGTCTAAAACCTCTTTAATCTTCATACTATGTCAGAGGATGATGAAAATATGCAATAAAATAAAAATACAAAATTTTTAATTTTTCTTGAAATATGTAGGTTAACCCCTACGAAAAAGTTGAATTCTTTGATAAATGCTAACTATAATTTTTAGATACTTTCGAGTTGTGTTAAAAATATCTAACATCACTCTTAATTTATATTAATTTATGATATACATATTTTCATGTTACATGGTCATCATTTCTAACTTTCCAACGAGTAATTTATTTAAACTTCATATACGATTCAATTAGTATAGTAACCCTTATAAAATCTCTATTTTTTAGAGAAATAGGAACACATAATGTCTAAAACCTCTTTAATCTCCTTACTATGTCCAAGCATGATGCAAATATGCATTAAAACAAAAATACAATGTTTTTTTAATTTTTCTTGAAATATGTAGGTTAACCCCTACGAAAATTGAGTTTTCCGATAAATGCTAACTATAATTTTTAGTGATGTTTTAAAAATACCTAACCACAATCTCAATGTATATTAATGTTTGATAAACATATTTTCATGGTATATAGTCATCAGTTCTAACTTTCCAACGAGTAATTTATTTAAACTTCATACAAAGATCTAATTAGTGTAGTAACCCCTATAAAATCTTTATTTTCTAGAGAAATAGGAACACATAAGGTCTAAAACCTCATTAATCTTCATACTCTGTCAGAGGATGATGCAAATATGCATTATAGAAAAAATACCAAATATCTAATTTTTCTTGAAATATGTAGGTTAACCCCTACGAAAATATTGAATTTTTCGATAAATGCTAACTATAATTTTTAGACATTTTAGTGTTGTTTTAAGAATACCTAACCACACTCTCAATGTATATTCATGTATGATGAAAATATTTTCATGGTACATGGTCATCAATTCTAACTTTCCAAAAACGAATTTATTTAAACTTCATATACGATCTAATAAATGTAGTAACCCTTTTAAAATCTCTATTTTATAGAGAAATAGGAACACATAATGTCTAAAACAACTTTAATCTTCTTACTATGTCCAAGAATGATTCAAATATGCATTATAACAAAAAAAATATTTTTTAATTTTTTTAAAAATATGTAGGTTAATCCTTACGAAAAAATTGAACTTTCCGATAAATGCTAACTATAATTTTTAGCCACTTTAGTGTTGTTTAAAATGCCTAACCACACTCTCAATGTATATTAATGTATGCTAAACATATTTTCATGGTACATGGACATCATTTCTAAATTTCCAACGAGTAATTTATCTAAACTTCATATACTATCTAATTAGTGTAGTAACCCCTATAAAATCTTTATTTTCTAGAGAAATAGGAACACATAAGATCTAAAACCTCTTTAATCTTCATACCATGTCATAGGATGATGCAAATATGCATTAAAGCAAAAATATAAAATTTCCAATTTTTCTTGAAATGTGTAGGTTATCCCCTACGAAAAAATTGAATATTTCAATAAATGTTAACTATAATTTTTAGACACTTTAATGTTGTTTAAAAATGTCTAACAATACTCTCAATGTATATTAATGTATGATAAACATATTTTCATGGTACATGGTCATCATTTCTAACTTTCCAACAAATAATTTATTTAAACTTCATATACAATCTAATTAGTGTTATAATCCCTATAAAATCTTTATTTTCTAGATAAATAGGAGCACATAAGGTCTAAAACCTCTTTAATCTTCATACTATGCCAGAGGATGATGCAAATATGCAATAAAATAAAAATACAAAATTTTAATTTTTCTTTAAATATGTAGGTTAACCCCTACGAAAAAGTTGAATTATTTGATAAATGCTAACTATAATTTTTAGATACTTTAGTGTTGTTTTAAGAATATCTAACATCACTCTCAATGTATATTAATTTATGATATACATATTTTCATGTTACATGGTCATCATTTCTAACTTTCCAACGAGTAATTTATTTAAACTTCATATACGATTCAATTAGTATAGTAACCATTATAAAATCTCTATTTTGTAGAGAAATAGGAACACATAATGTCTAAAACCTCTTTAATCTCCTTACTATGTCCAAGCATGATGCAAATATGCATTAAAACAAAAATACAATGTTTTTTTAATTTTTCTTGAAATATGTAGGTTAACCCCTACGAAGAAATTGAGTTTTCCGATAAATGCTAACTATAATTTTTAGTGATGTTTTAAAAATACCTAACCACACTCTCAATGTATATTAATGTATGATAAACATATTTTCATGGTATATAGTCATCAGTTCTAACTTTCCAACGAGTAATTTATTTAAACTTCATACAAGATCTAATTAGTGTAGTAACCCCTATAAAAATTTTATTTTGTAGAGATATAGGAACACATAAGGTCTAAAACCTCTTTAATCTTCATACTCTGTCAGAGGATGATGCAAATATGCATTATAGAAAAAATACCAAATATCTAATTTTTCTTGAAATATGTAGGTTAACCCCTACGAAAATATTGAATTTTTCGATAAATGCTAACTATATTTTTTAGACACTTTAGTGTTGTTTTAAGAATACCTAACCACACTCTCAATGTATCTTCATGTATGATGAAAATATTTTCATGGTACATGGTCATAAATTCTAACTTTCCAAAAAAGAATTTATTTAAACTTCATATACGATCTAATTAGTGTAGTAACCCTTTTAAAATCTCTATTTTGTAGAGAAATAGGAACACATAATGTCTAAAACAACTTTATCTTCTTACTATGTCCAAGAATGATTCAAATATGCATTATAACAAAAATAAAAATATTTTTTAATTTTTTAAAAAAATATGTAGGTTAATCCTTACGAAAAAATTGAACTTTCCGATAAATGCTAACTATAATTTTTAGCCACTTTAGTGTTGTTTAAAATGCCTAATCACACTCTCAATGTATATTAATGTATGCTAAACATATTTTCATGATACATGGACATCATTTCTAAATTTCCAACGAGTAATTTATTTAAACTTCATATACTATCTAATTAGTGTAGTACCCCTATAAAATCTTTATTTTCTAAAGAAATAGGAACACATAAAATCTAAAACCTCTTTAATCTTCATACTATGTCACAGGATGATGCAAATTTGCATTAAAGCAAAAATATAAAATTTCCAATTTTTTCTTGAAATGTGTAGGTTAACCCCTACGAAAAAATTGAATATTTCGATAAATGTTAACTATAATTTTTAGACACTTTAGTGTTGTTTAAAAATGCCTAACCATACTCTCAATGTATATTAATGTATGATAAACATATTTCATGGTACATGGTCATCATTTCTAACTTTCCAACGAATAATTTATTTAAACTTCATATACAATCTAATTAGTGTTATAACCTCTATAAAATATTTATTTTCTAGATAAATAGGAGCACATAAGGTCTAAAACCTCTTTAACCTTCATAATATATCAGAGGATGATGCAAATATGCAATAAAATAAAAATACAAAATTTTTAATTTTTCTTGAAATATGTAGGTTAACCCCTACGAAAAAGTTGAATTCTTTGATAAATGCTAACTATAATTTTTAGATACTTTCGAGTTGTTTTAAATATATCTAACATCACTCTCAATGTATATTAATTTATGATATACATATTTTCTTTTTACATGGTCATCATTTCTAACTTTCCAACGAGTAATTTATTTAAACTTCATATACGATTCAATTAGTATAGTAACCCGTATAAAATCTCTATTTTTTAGAGAAATAGAAACACATAATGTCTAAAACCTCTTTAATCTCCTTACTATGTCCAAGCATGATGCAAATATGCATTAAAACAAAAATACAATGTTTTTTTAATTTTTCTTGAAATATGTAGGTTAACCCCTACGAAAAATTGAGTTTTCCGATAAATGCTAACTATAATTTTTAGTGATGTTTTAAAAATACCTAACCACACTCTCAATGTATATTAATGTATGATAAACATATTTTCATGGTATATAGTCATCAGTTCTAACTTTCCAACGAGTAATTTATTTAAACTTCATACGAGATCTAATTAGTGTAGTAACCCCTATAAAATCTTTATTTTCTAGAGAAATAGGAACACATAAGGTCTAAAACCTCTTTAATCTTCATACTCTGTCAGAGGATGATGCAAATATGCATTAAAGAAAAAATACCAAATATCTAATTTTTCTTGAAATATGTAGGTTAACCCCTACGAAAATATTGAATTTTCGATAAATGCTAACTATAATTTTTAGACACTTTAGTCTTGTTTTAAGAATACCTAACCACACTCTCAATGTATATTCATGTATAATGAAAATATTTTCATGGTACATGGTCATCAATTCTAACTTTCCAAAAAAGAATTTATTTAAACTTCATATACGATCTAATTAGTGTAGTAACCCTTTTAAAATCTCTATTTCGTAGAGAAATAGGAACACATAATTTCTAAAACAACTTTAATCTTCTTACTATGTCCAAGAATGATTCAAATATGCATTATAACAAAAATAAAATATTTTTTAATTTTTTTAAAAGTATGTAGGTTAATCCTTACGAAAAAATTGAACTTTCCGATAAATGCTAACTATAATTTTTAGCCTTTTTAGTGTTGTTTAAAATGCCTAACCACACTCTAAATGTATATTAATGTATGCTAAACATATTCTCATGGTACATGGACATCATTTCTAAATTTCCAACGAGTAATTTATTTAAACTTCATATACTATCTAATTAGTGTAGTAACCCCTATAAAATCTTTATTTTCTAGAGAAATAGGAACACGTAAGATCTAAAACCTCTTTTTTAACGTTTCAACAAATTAATTATTTTAACTTCATGTACGATCTAATTAGAATAGTAACCTCTATAAAATCTCTATATTGTAGAGAAATAAAAACATATAAAGTCTAAAACCTCTTTAATCGTCCTACTATGTCAGAGAACATGATGCTAATATGCATTAAAACAATAATACAATATTTTCAACTTTTTCAATTTTTTCTTGTAAATGCTAGTTATAATTTTTAAATACTTTAATGTTGTTTAAAAATGACTAACCACACTCTTAATATATATTAATGTAAGCTAATGTGTATGAAGCTAAACATATTTTCATCATTTCTAACTTTAGAATAATTTATTTAAATTTCATATATGATCTAAATATTTGCTAAATTAAAATAAAAGGAAAGATTATTTGAAAAAGTGTTTAAACACATCAAATTCATGTTTCAGTAGCATAGAACAGAACATAAGAGTTTTAAAAACTGAACTAACAAAAGGTGATTATAGCATCAAAATAACTTAAAGCTTAAAGCGTCGTCTAAGATCTTGGCTTCTCCTTCTTCTCCTTGAAGAGGGCCAAGAGTGAGACACCAGAAACCTTAACGACCTTGAACCTGACTCCGGGAATATCTCCCACAGCATGTCCCTTACGACCAAACCCAGCAATCAACACCTCGTCCTGCAAAAAAAAGAGAATCAACATTAATAATAATGTCAAATGATCAGGGTTACAAAGGCTTTAAGATGATTAGACTTGCATTTTCCTCAATGTAGTTCAAGCAACCATCGTTGGGAACAAAAGCGGCAATCTTCTTTCCGTTCTTGATAAGCTGCACTCTAGCACACTTACGGATAGCAGAGTTAGGCTGCTTAGCCTCAATACCACTGCATAATAAAACAAAAGAGACTCATCAGCTCCAATTATCAAAACTAAAGAAGTAAAATTGATAGGACTTACATTTTCTCAAGAACGATACCCTTGGCGTGGGAAGAACCAGCAAAAGGCTTCTTCCATTCGTTACCCTGATGGGACTTCTTGTACTGCTTGTCAGCCCACCTCTGGTTGATACGAAGCCTTTTGAGCTTGCGCCCAGCTCCCATACCCCTTGTCTTACTGTTCAACATCATCACAACAACAATTAAGACAAAGGTGGACTTTCATGTAACAGTTCCAACATTCAATCAGCGATTCAAAACCAAGATGATATAAACTCAACAAGATTCATCACGAGTCATAACTAACTATATGCAAAATCTCCAGATTACGTTGTACCACTGAATTAAGTATAATTAACAGAGACGCATTGTGTAAGAATCATTACAGAAGTCAATAATAATCAGAAACAACAAAAATGTGAATGGTGAAGCCATTTCCAGAAGAGAATAACAGAAGACACGATTAAAATCCCTCGTAATTCACAGAAACAGAAAAGAGCGAAGGATCTAAGAGAGGTGAAGCTTACCCCATGTTTGTTTGTCGAAGGAGGAGAAGATCAACAGCAAAGTGAGTTGATGCGGCGAGCAAGAGAAGATACTGAAAACCCTAAACCTAGTTATATCAGTCACTCCTAATATACATGAAGGATCCGCGACACCTTAGCCCATTTATAAAATAACAGGCCCATTATAAACAGGCCCATAACGTATTGGGCTTATAAAATACTCCTTCCTTTTATCTTATCAAATAATACAAGTCACATGCACTTCCTACCCCACCGTACCTACAACTTCCGCCACGTCAGCCTCACACTCTTTACAAAACCGGCTCTAACAGGTAAACGAGTCACACAAAAGTAATAAACCGTCCCGCACGGCACTCACAGGCTAAGCCGGTCCCCCACCACTAAAACCGTCGATACCACGGCAGACCGACGTGTAAAAACAACAACCGTTAATTTCAAAAAAAGGCAATTTTGATTCAGTGGTCCACATTTCCTATTTTATTAATTTGCCAGCAAAATACGAAAAGAGGAAACTCCAAAGACAGAGAGAGAGCTGGAGAATCTCGTCAATGGCGGAAGAACAGTGACTTTGTAGCCACCAGTCAAATCAAGTAAGCGATGGAGAATACTGTAAAGGAAGAATAAAGTTTAGGTGAAGATACGAATCGGACCGTAATAGTATTTGGTATAAGAAACTTTTGTCTCCTTTCGCTTTCTTTAGTAAAAAGCAAAAAAAAAGATATGATTCGTTAGAGTGAGAGAGAGAGAGAGAGCTTGAAACTCACGCTTTCTAAAGCTGTCAGCTCATTAATTCTCTCCCACATCTTCCATTAAATTTATAACTGATTTTTACTGTGCTTCGGATTTTTAGGTTGCAAAAAAAAAATCGAAGATGGATGAGATTAGAGGAGTGCCTACGTGGCAGGAAGAGCTCGCGAGCCTCGTCGACGCCGGATTACGCTACGACGGAGCGCCGATCGATTTAACGGCGCCTACCACAAAGAGATCTGGTTACTTTGACGGATCCGAGACGCCGAGAGAGACATTGAAAGATCAAGTGGCGGGGTTTATGAGATCGTGGGGAGAGATGCTTCTCCACCTCGCGAAAGGATGCAAGGACATTGTGGAGCAGACGGTGGTCACCGAGGACTCTTACGTCGTGCGTAAGCTCGCGAAACCGGCGGTTAAAGTCTCGAAGAAGCTTAGGTTTATGAATGAGTACTTGCCTGAGGATCGTGATCCTGCTCACGCGTGGCCTGTGATCTTCTTCGTCTTCCTCTTAGCTCTCGCTGGTAATAAATCACAATCACAATGTGTTTGTAGTTATTAGAGTCTCATTCACAATAGTAACCTCTTTAACTGCATGCCGTTTTACAGATGTATAGTTAGACTCTAAATAGTGGTAAAGGTTTGGTTTGTTGAATTGTGATATATTCATACTTTGAAAGTGTAGCGTTAAGCTTTAGTCCGGAGCAGGATAGACAAGTGGAAGTGATAAAGAAACTACGTGTACATCCCACCAATGCAGCACGTGTACAGCTTCCTGATGGTAGATATTTAGCTTACCAAGAGCTTGGTGTTTCAGCGGAAAGAGCGAGATACTCTTTACTTACTCCTCATTCTTTTCTTTCCTCTCGGCTTGCAGGTAAGGATATTCAGTTAGTTTTTCATCAGTTTTCTGTTACGTTTAGTTTTGTCTTGTAATGGTTTGGATTTTTACTTGATTTAAGGCATACCTGGAGTGAAGAAGTCACTGCTTGTGGAGTATGGTGTCCGTTTAGTTTCGTATGATCTTCCAGGGTTTGGAGAGAGTGATCCTCATCGTGGTCGAAACCTTAGCTCATCTGCCTCGGATTTGATTAATCTTGCTGCTGCTGTCGGAATTGATGAGAAGTTCTGGTTACTCGGCTACTCTACTGGTAGTATGCATTCATGGGCTGCTATGAAGTACTTCCCTGAGAAAATTGCCGGTACTAACAATGTCCCTATACTTGTACACGTTTCATGTCGTTGGCCACTGTGATTGTTTGCAAGAAAAACATGACTGTTGCTCAATGGGTTTGGTTTTGTGAAACTATAGGAGCTGCAATGGTGGCTCCGGTGATCAATCCTTATGAGCCAAGCATGGCCAAGGAAGAGATGGTGAAAACATGGGAGCAATGGTTAACGAAGAGGAAATTCATGTACTTTTTAGCTCGACGGTTTCCAGCATTTCTCCCTTTCTTCTACCGTAGATCATTTCTCTCTGGTAAACTTGATCATCTCGATCAGTGGATGTCACTATCTTTAGGAGAAAAGGTACAAATCTCATCGGTGGTTATGTCAAAAAGGAGAGAGTCATATTTGCTTACTCTTTTCTTCTTTCTTTCAGGATAAACTTCTTCTCAAAGACCCAACTTTTCAAGAATTTTACCAAAGGAACGTGGAGGAATCTGTCCGTCAAGGGATCACAAAACCATTTGTAGACGAATCAGTGCTTCAAGTATCGAGTTGGGGCTTTACTCTTTCTGAGTTCCGCACACAGAAGAAATGTACAACTAATGGTGTCCTCTCTTGGCTTATGTCAATGTACAGTGAAGCTGAATGTGAACTAGTTGGGTTTCGAAAACCTATTCACATATGGCAGGTAATACATTGTTAAATCTGTAACTCTCATTTTAGTTAAACTGTCTTGTGTATCTTAACACAAGTTTAATTTTGAGTCCTTAAAGGGAATGGACGATCGGGTCGCTCCACCATCGATGAGTGACTACATTGGCAGGATGATTCCGGAAGCTACAGTACATAAGATTCCAAATGAAGGTCACTTCTCGTTCTTCTATTTCTGTGATGAGTGCCATAGACAGATTTTGTATGCTTTATTTGGAGAACCCAAAGGCCAGCTCGAGAAAGTTAGAGAAACAAAGGAGACTCTACAGGAGACAGAGGCAGACAAGGACACTAACGCTGCTACTACAACCACCAAAGAGTAAAGAAGTAAAGAGGTGGATAACTACAGTCTATAGACAATGATAGCTACATATTTTTTTTTTCGGATTCTATAGGGGCTTACACCAAACAGAATTTTATTTTGGATCACATTTTACATTCTAAATAGTGGTGAATGAGAACCTGTCAATGGTTTTTTTGTGTCAATGGAGTCAGTCCAATTTCTTCTTGCATTATGCTACAGCGTCACACATTAACTATAAAGACTTGTCTTCGCATCTCAATTTGTTATGTTAGTTCCTCATGGATGCGTTAAAAACTCATAAAAAAAAATCTTCATATATATCAAAATCTTTGATCACATGCTTCTCTGGAAACATAATAGTGACAAACAAGAAATGGTAGTGAACATTGAAAAACATAATCAAATGAAAAGGAGTGTTCACTTGGGGTTCGTATGAATCAAAAAGCAGAACCGGAGTTACTGGATTTGCCAAGCAAAATATCTTTGGCTTCATTGATCTTGGAAGCGAGATAGTGACTACCTCCAGCGTCAGGGTGGTTTGCAACCATCACTCTCCTGTGAGCTTCTTTCACCTTCTCCGCCACAACCCTCTCCCTGTTATTATTGTAAAAACACCACACTCTCTCAGTCAGGCCACCCGAAAACAATTACAAAACCTTTTTTATAATGTTCTCTCAGAAAGATAACACTACAAGGTTGGCTTCATCATCTAAAGGACATCGAATCAACTACTAACAAGAACTACTTGCAGGGCCAGAATTTCAAAACCTACTAAATCCAATGTGCAATTGCCTTTATCGGTTTAATCGAACAACCCAGCACAACCTCAAAGATCGTCATACTATAGTTAATGTCAGCCTTACAAGACCATTTTGTTAACAATTTGAGGAGCAAAATAAGAAGCAGGAGGAAGTAAAGACAGACCTAACACCAAGAATAAGAGCAGCTTCACGCCGGGTCATGGCAGTTTGGAAACCACCTTCATAAAACCTGCGCATTCTAGCAACGGGTGGCCTAGCCTTGAAGGCTTGCCAAGCGAGTATACCATATCTACCAGCTATAGCAGCTGCAGCTACTGCAGCACCTGCAACCATCGGCGTTTCCTATTATATAACCACACAAATACAAGCAAAACGTCAGATACCAAAAACAAAAGGAACATGGATTTTAGAATCAAAGAGAAGATGAGCATTGATATATCCTCCATGTATCCATTTTTTAATTAACAGCACCGAAACAATCTTAAAATCGAGATTTTGGAGGTGTTTGGGCAAATAAGCAGAGACATCTACTCAGGCTTCAACTATAAAATCATGATTTTCCGACACGAGCGTCTGTAATGAAGAAGAAAACTGAGATTTAAACGGACCCACCAACTTACCATCCTTTGAGTGTAATAAAATCAATCAATTATCTATCGATGCGGATGGGATTAGGGTTCTTCCTTGTTTTTTCTGTGTGCACCCCGTGAAGAGCCGAGACGAGTTTACAGAAGCCGAGTCAAGCCGATAACTAGTCGATGGGGAACGACTCGAGCCGATAAGGAGCCAAGTCAAGCCGATAAAAAGCCGATAAGGAACCGTGTTAAGCCGATAACGAGTCGATAAGGAGCCATGTCAACCTGATAACGAGCCGATAAGAAGCTGATAAGGAGCCGATAAGGAGCCAAGTCAAGCCGATAAGGAGCCATGTCAAGCCGATAACCAGCCTGATAACAAGTCGATAAGGAGCCATGTCAAGCCGATAAGGAGCTGATAGCGAGCCGATAAGGAGCTGATAACGAGCCGATAAGGAGCTATGTCAAGCCGATAAGGAGCCCTGTCAAGCCGATAAGGAGCCACGTCAGCCGATAACGAGCCGATAAGGAGCGGATAACGAGCCGATAAGTAGCCATGTCAAGCCGATAAGGAGCTGATAAACAGCCGATAAGTAGCCAAGTCAAGCCGATAAGGAGCCATGTCAAGCCGATAACGAGCCGATAAGTAGCCAAGTCGAGCCGATAAAGAGCCGGTAAAGCCGATATGGAGCTGAGACGAGCCGATTTAGAGCCGTGTTGAGCCGCTAAGGAGCCGAGTCGAGCTGCTAAGGAGCCAAGTCGAGCTGAAACGAGCCGATTAGGGGCGGATGATGAGTCGATGATGAGCCGAGTGGAGTCACTTCCAGAGGCGCGAGCGGAGCCATTGTGTAGCTTTCGTCTTCCCTTATCTTTTTTTTTTCTTACCCAGTTCTCTCCTTGTCCTTTTTTTTTTTTTTTGAACACCTCAGTCCTCTCTCTCCTTGTCTTAACTTTATATTTTGAGGTCAGTTAGGTGAGTCAAAGTCAACACCTTCTTCCCTGTTCAGAGAAGCTTCGTCTACAGACTCGTCTAACTCTCATTTTCATGACATCGTTACGACATCATATTTCATTCAATTCATACCTTAAAGAAGCAACGATGCAGAAAAATTCAGATTTGTTGCAATGTAGTTCCTAGGGCTGGGCAAAAAAAGAAGAATCTGAAAATCCGAACCGAATCCGACCCGATGAAAAGGAACCCGACATAAGTACCGAATGGATCTTGTTTCACGGTAATTCGGGTTATGGGTATTACCCGAACCGAACCCGAAACTTTAAAATTCCAAAAAAACTTGTATCATATTCAATCTAAATTTCTAATATGTTTCCAAAACAGATTAATATATTATTGAGTACCTACAATAGTTAGTTATGATATAAATAATTAACTCAAATATTTAGTCTAATATATAGTGTTATTTGGTTAATATTAATGTTTATGATTGACATAACATTTGAAGTTAAGTTACAAATAAATTTGTTTTGAAGTTTATATAATGTTGTTTTTAAAAGTTTAAATAGCACTTGTTATGTTTATAGAATTTTTAGTGGTTAACTTTAATTTTTTATGTTTTATTATGTATTATATTTCGTTCATATAAGGCTTTGGTTTGTCATTAATCATGATATGTTTAGTCATGTCACATATAGTTCATTGACAAATCTTATATGATTGATAGATGAGTTTCACAATATTATTTTGAAGGAGAACAATATGGTTTGTTGAAGCTAAATACACAAATTTAATAAAAGGATTGAAAATATAGTGAGTTTAATTGAGTATAAATTAGTATTTTTAGAACCGATAACCCGATTAGTATCCGAAACCGAAACTATTTCGGGTTCAACCGGATCTTGGACATGTTACTAAACCCGAACCGAACCCGACTAAACCCGAACCGAATCCGACCCGAATTTTTATAATATCCGAATGGGACTGAAATTCATGAACCCGAAAACCCGAATGAACCGAAACCCGAATGCCCAGCCCTAGGAGTTCCACAGGAACAAACAGCAAAATATTATCAGAAACAGAGATTTTTAAGCGCAATAGTAAGGTTTTTCCCATATCTATTACTTATTCAACAAAATAAACACAAACATGAATTTAAAAGATCATTAGATAAGCCTTTGTGTCGAATAACGAAATTCTTTAATAGTAAAACAAATAAATAACAAACGCTTACACTCTGCACAAATGAATTACGGAAGGGAATACATAACAAAACATACAATACAACAATCTCGGACAGATCCATAAATTGGAAAATTACATATATCTTTTTCTTAAAAAAAGACAAATCAATAAATAGCTCAGCTTACTCCTCCATTGGTCACGGCAACGTCGCCAATCTCCACCTTAGGCGGAGCTGAGAACCTCCGTGGTTTAGGCAATGCAGGTGAACTCGAATAAGAGAGACGTTTCTTAGCAGATGCCTTGTCTGCGAGCCCATCGTTCTCCTGTGTTGTACCACTTAACGGACTCTGCGGCTTCAGCCTAGCTCTAGCTGATTTAGTTGGAACCATATAGCTCGGTAAAGCCTGTGCTCCAGAGAGGCTCTCGTCATCTCTGACTATTGAACCAGCAATGCTATGTCTACGGTTCCTCTCGGACAGAACCGAGATTGTGCTTTTGGCGTCGTCATCGTCTCTAGTTTTTCTGGAGGATTGGTTTAATCTTGAGGGAGTTGGAGAAGAGAAGAAACTGTTTTTGTTTCTTGGAGTTCCACCACCTCTTGCGGATGATGGTGTGTTTGGTTGAGTTGAGTTATTGCGGTTTATAGATTTTGTGACTTCGTTACGGTTAGTAGATGAGTTCTTGACTGAAGCGGCATTGTCATTGTTTGGTTCTTCTAATGGCCGACCAGCCATCCATCTCTCTAACCAGCTCCAACCCCATGTAGGATTGCTCGGATCCATGAACATTGGGTTTCCAGATTTAGAGTTTTTCTTCCAGTTTTGCTGCAAACATGAACATATGATTCAGCACAGCATTCAAACAAATCACAGATGACAGATCCAACTCTAATGTATGTGTGTTTAGTTGTATTTATCCATAGACTCAGCATTGGGTGGTTATACTGATCACCTGATGAGAGTAAGCATAAGCCAATGCCTTTTCCCTTCTCACTGTTGCTTCGTACTTGCTTAGCAAATTCGCTTCAACTTTCTCCTTTGATTGGCTGCTATCATCCCAATTATCCCCGTTCTGAAAGCAGCAAAGTCAAACAAAAATAGAGAATCTATTAGCATAAGTCAACAAGACTCAAAGATTTCCATTTTCAAGTAGAAAAGAATACACAGCAATTTTAATATAGATAGCCAAAGTAGCCATCAGTTTTAATATGTAAGAAAAACGAACGAGATGAATGTAAGAAAGAGACCTTCAAGCCAGCTATTTCTTTGGCATGCTTCTGAAGGAGTTGTTTCTGGCGAGCTTGATTCTCTTCTGACATCCTGATTCTCCTTGCTCGGATTTGAGACTGTACACGAGACAGAGTCTGCATACATTTTAAAGTATTTCCAGCCTGACGTTTCACAACAGATCCTTCCATCAATGACTTAAGTCTGACCAAACCCCGCATTGCCCGTATTGCTCTTCTTGCCTGAATCACGCAAAACAAAGTTATACACCACAACGAAACTCAAGAAACAGAACAGCAAAAAAACTGGCAAATCCAGGAACCATAAGAATATGTACCAAATAGCCTCTGAATATAGTCTGAATCAAGATTGCAGCCGCTTCTTCGTTGGACTTTCCAGCAAACCGAGTAGGTGTAGCACGAGGACGAACCACCTCAGGAGGAGCATAAGATGAAGATGGGACTAGAGGAACATCAGTGGCCGTAGCATTGACAGCATCTGTCGAAGGAGGGGAAAGATTGATGTTCCGTTCAACAACCACTTCAGCTACTCTCACCTCAAGAGGAGGAGGAGGGTTAGAGATCAGACCATTTGGGCTCTCGAGAGATTTTTGCTTCGACTTCTGAAAAAACATCAAACAACAAAGATGTCAAGAGGCACAATAGTATTATATGAATTTGCATAATTTATATAAAGAAGTCACAAAATGTTCATTACCTTTGAATCTGGGCTGAATGCTTTCTTGACGCTAGAAAACCATTTTGCTTTCTTCCCCATCTCTTCTCTGTGATCCTTCACAGAGATTAAGTAAAACAAAAGTTAATCTCAAATAAAACTGAATCTGGTAGTGACCTCTACTACATTACTCCTGAGCAAATACTCAAGAAGACACTACGCTTAAATCAGTAAGATTATTGCCAGATCTCCATATCTATGAGCTAAATTCTTATGTTAAACTCAACGACTGATCTAAGCATGATCAAACAGGAAGCATACCTGCGGTAGACAGTAACACCAGATCTGTAAGAAGAGGAAGAACTCCAAAAGTCTTCAAGACAATAAAAAAATACGCACGATAGAGTCCAACTACTTCAAGCGCGCTGCTCTGTAGCAAATTGGAGGAAGAAGACGAAAAGGCTAATGGAATCGGGTGAGTTTAGAATCGTTTGCTGAGGTGCCTCTTCTTCACGTTATCATTATTGCCGAGAGAGAGAGAGAGAGAGAGAGAGAGAGAGAGAGAGAGAGAGAGAGAGAGAGAGAGTGGAGACAGAAGGATTCAAAAGCTGTCAGTGAAGGTGTTTATGTGTGTGTTTTGTGCGTGAAGCCACTTAATTGGCCCCCCCTTTATGGACCCCACTTGCCTTTTTCTTTAACCAGCTTGGTCATCACTTTATTCATTTCTGTATTTACTTTCTTTTCTAAAGGTAAAACTTGTGGTAACTGATAAGTTTGGATTCTTTAAGCTTAATTAACCTATCAATAATGTCAACGATGTGTAGTTGATTTGTTTATTTAACTTTTCTCAAACGATATCAAGTGAGTTTTATTTTTAGCAACAAGCATTTAGTGAAGTTTAACAAAGATGAAATAAAGTTTATCTAGATATGGGATTGGCAATAGTGACTTAGTGAGTTGTGACAATCTAAATTAAAATTGGTAATAACTCTACGGCTACAAAGTTCTGAAGGCTTTTATTCGTCTTTAGTGGTGAAAATGATAAGACACCTAAATCAGCATATATCTTGAATCAGCATCGTTTTCTCGTAAAATTAATAACATTATTAAACTTCGTTTATCTTAAACACGCTTACATAACTAGAAGTAGAACCGACAAAACATGTGAAGAAAAATATCCACCAGTAAGACAGCCTTTTATCATTTTAAATACAGTATGCTCTGATAAGCCACCTATATACCATTAATATTAGAATTATCATGGAAATTAGTGGATCATTATTCACCATGTCCTATTTTATGGTTAGCTCTACCACACTTCTAAGTAAAATTTCTAATAAATGAATGATCAAATAAAATATTTGACATATATTACCTAAATTCATCCACCAACATATGTTTATTAAAAAACGATTAGGGAACTTTAATTGTTTCTCTAATACAAAACAATTTCACAATTACTTTTTTCATTATGGCAAAAAGACCATTTTGACATACAAATTACTAAGATGACTGAAATAGTATTGAATTTTGTGATATGGATTAAGTATTACCGGCCTAAATCATTGACTTTTTGTAGCCAAAAGCTAAACCCAACGAGTTTCCTTATCACTGGCTAGCTTGTGCCAGTTTTCTTATTAATCTCGTTGTTAAAATATGAAAATTACATTTTAATTTTTCCCAATCACTTCATGGGGCGTCTCTCTTACCAGAAAACATTTCAAAGTAAATAAATAAAGATGTTCCCATATATATGGATATAAAATAAGTGAGAATTAGCCATTGGAATTAAATAGTTTCAACTAAACATATGATCATCCAGCAGATATGTGTATATGTTTTCTAAACTATGCTTCTGATCATTTACAATATTAAAGGTACAGCCAACATGGTAGTTGATTTGGGATATAGACATTTCACCTAAAGTATAATTCTAACATGTTCGTTACGAAAAAAATAATTAATCTGTTCCCTTATGAAACGTTTCTTCCGTCGGTCTACTTTGTTTTCGGTCGTTGCAGTTTAGCAAGTAAAATACACATATCAACATTCCTTATAATTATCTTTACTACTTTAATTTAAGCTAATGATATTTTTTTATTTTTTTTTGAACAACAGCTAATGATATTTATAAACCAATAGAAATTGGGGAACAAAAGCAAGTGTAAATTGAACAAAAATCGGTTTGGCATTATATGCAATGTCAGTGGGTCATGCAAAATAGTCAGGGCCGTTAAAATGAAATATATAGATAAGCCAGAGATTTGGTAACGACCCGACATTATGTCTTGTCGTTTGGTAACATAGTGCAACGGTAAAGGATGACGGTAGACGAATAACTCACACCTAAACATCGCTCTCATAAATAACCCATACTTTTTTAATGCAGTGAATTTAACTGAATACATTCAACTTTCTTTAACTCACAAATACTTTTCTCGATGTCGTTTAAATGCTTATATCAGAGCTAAATATGCAGAAGATGATCACAAGAACTAGTAGTACGGCAGAAAAAGGTTGTATATAATTTTCTTAATGCAGTAGAGTTGAAACAAGAGATAAAAACAACATTAAAGATTTGTAAAGAGAATGGGGAGTTACTGGACACTAGAGTTAACAGAGAACCGGTTAACCATGTGGTCAATCAATGCTCTCTTATATACTATATGAACCCGGTTTAATACATTCACAACCACATGGTTAACGGGTTCTCTATTAACTCCAATACTGGATTTTGATGGAACTAGAAATATACTATGATAGTATTATTTTTCTGGAGATTCGTGGACTCAATAGAGCAACATGCATGTTATGCAGATACTTGTCTAATTTCTTAAACCATCATATGACTGAGTCTCAAGGAAACATTTTTATGGGTTTTAGCTGTTTAGGAGTCATATATCTGAAAAGGCTCATGCTGAGATTGTTCTATGTTTGTTTCAAGAGTTCAAGACATCATATAGTTTTCTAAATTGTGCAAATATAAGTTCCCCAAACAACATATATGTTATAAGGTGATATATATGTAAATCTGTTGCTACGCCACTTGGGAGAAGATATTAGATTTTCTTAGTAATGGTTGACAGTGTACTTCCTTTATGCGTTTTAGATTGTTACCTCAAGGCTCAATGTTAGGATTCTGAATCAGGAATCGAGCGTTGTGCAAGAGGGAAGTAGTGTCCTCGTTTGATGCATCAAGCAAACGCAACTCCTTGATCTCTTCCTGCCACTTCTCAACATGTTCCTTGTGTATCCTGTTCATATATGTAAACGGACTATTCAGGTGAGTAAAGCAACATCTCAATCCATTGTACAGTACATTAAACATTATAGAGTCTCTTTTGAATCTTACATGATCAAGCGTTCTTCAAATTCGTTACTGAGTTCCTTGAACATTGTCTTTCCAGAATCAAGCAGATTAGATACCTACAACAACAAGAAAGGATCATAATAATCATCAGTGATGAACAAATCAAAATGCGTTTAGTTATTCATCAGAGCTTACAGTCTGAGTGAAGCTCTCAATCTTATCCAGAATCTGAGCAATGTGAAGTTCCATCTCATCAGAAGCAACAAGTTTCGTCTCATTCTCATGTGTATCATCAACACTCATTCCATCTCTCGACTCTCCTTTTTCCTCTTCATCCTATCAAATTTTTCCCAAGCCAGAACAAAAAAAAAAATCATCCATTACTACTACAGAATCAGATCATCATCAGAAGAAGAAGATAAACGGAAGATAAGAAACATACAGATGGCTTCATGCGTTTCCGAAACCCTCCGTTTCCTCCTGCCTCTTCCATTTTCAGTGATTAACCTAACCTGCAGCAGTTAGAACGATTCTCATGAGCTTCGAATACACATCACAAACAGGTTTCGATTACGGTTTCTAATCAAATCAATGGAATCCGCTACAACCTAAAGCATCGCAACAGATTTTCGATTCCCGATCTAAAATTGTACACGATTACATCACGAGCAATCTACCTTGAAGAGATTCTACTATAGAACCGAAGAAACTAGATCGAGATCGACAAACGAAGCAGAGAGAAAACTTACGCTTCACAAAGGCGATGAAGAACGGAGAATTTAGTGAGAGCGTGAGTGAAGAGAATGGGAAGCAGCTAGCGACGAACGAACCATTTAAACATTTCAAATTTTGAATAATATTATTTTTAATTATTCACGAGTTTAACACCAGCACTACCTGATTAGTTGGATACTAATGGCGTTTTAAGTACTCACGTGACATATGGTGTTAGAGAAATGACTCAATAATCAAATCAAACAATGCATTGGATTAGGAAGCAGATTAGATATTCAAGCCGAATATATACGATCCAAGTAGTACTTTAAAACAAATAGAGAATTCACCTAACAAGAATAACATTAGCAATCTAGCTCCTTGAAATTGTTAAAACTCAGGGACAAAAACAAAAAACAATACATCTGATATTTGATAAAAGAGCAGCTTTATGTTCTCTGCATCTGACGGCTTCTAAAACGTCTTGCTCTAATCATCAACCCGGGATCTTTTAAGCGGAACAAGATACACATCTGATGATGATGATGAAGAGGAGGAGGAAGGGGAGGATAATGGATGCGTTATTTTTGATGATGATGAATGCTTCACTTGTGATGAGTTTACTCCATTGCTGCCTTCTTGTTTTATGTTGCTCTCTCTTGTGGGATTATCATTCTCAGCATCACTCTCGTCACTGAGCACAATCGCATCTGCACACAAAAGAAAGATCCAAACCAAAACACTTCTTTTTCTTTTGTTTACATAACAAATACAGCAGAGGTTCACCAAAACAAGAGAAAAAACAGACATACCAGCCACTGTGTTGTTGTTGTTGTTCACATTATGATTCTCACCCACCACAATCACCTCATCTTCCAAACCCACATTGTTCCTTCCTTGACCGTTGAGTCTCTTAGCATCATCATAGAGCGACTTCAAACACGAACACTCCTTTTCAATCTCGCTAAATCTCTTAACTAACTCATCATACTTGCTCTCCAACATCTTCTTCTCCTCCTCTTCTTTCTCCAACATAATCAAAAGCTCATCATTCCCGATCCTCAACTCATTTATCATGCCCTCACTCTCACTCTTTATCTCCTCAACCATCTTCTTGTACTCGTCTCTCTCCCTCTCAAGATCCCTGAGCAAGCCCGGATTCGTGGCCTCAACAAGTTCCTTACTTTGGTTATGGCTCTGAAGACACGTCTTCATCGTCTCATTCATTTGTTCGACATGCTTAAACCTCTGCTCAAGACTCGCGTAATCTTCCTTCAGACTCTCGTAGTTCTCCATCAGAATCTGATGCTTCGTCATCAACAATAAGTCCTCTTGAGCAGACATAGTGCTGCTCACTTGATTAGACACCGGTAAAGTTTTGTTCTTTCCCGAAATTTTCACGACGATCTGATGATTTTACAGAAATTGCTTTCGAAACCTAACCTGAAACAACACAAACAGCATCATCACAAGCTTTTGCTAAAGCTACTGTAGCCAAATTACAACTTTTTCTCACAGATTCACTGAAGAAACCTAAAACCCAGACTCGTGTTAAGCTCCATAGTCACGTATTTGCAGCAATTTCTCCACTAAAAGAGAAAAAGAAGAGAAATGAACAAAGATCTAACAAGCAGAAACCCTAAAAAACAAATCTTCATACGCTCCACCAAACAAAGGAAAAAAAAATTAAGAACAATTTTCAGGAGAAAAAACTTACGCTGGAGGAAATTTCTTTCCTTCTTCAAAACTCTTAACAATTAGTAAGGGGCCAGAGAGACAAAGAGAGAGAGAGAGAGAGAGAGAAGGAAGAAACACAGCCCTAAAAATGAAGCGGGAATGCGAAAAGGCAGTGTCCATTATCTCGCACTAATTTTAGATTAAATTATTGTTTAGGGTGAGGTTAACTTAATCAACAGTCTTAAACCCTTCGTGCACTTCTCATCAAAACAAAGTGACTTTATTTAATGCATTATTTTTGGGTTTCAAATCCTTAAACTATGGATTAGAGTTGATGCGCCAATAGGAAAGTTTAAGCAATTTACTACTCCTGCAATCATTGGCCTGCTTGTAACACTGATACAAAAATTCCCACTTGGCTAAACAAAACTGTATTACACAGGTTACAAATTACAACAACACAACCCAAAGAAAGAAGATCCAAGTCCTAATGATGTCAACGCTATCTCTCTCACTTTCTTTCGTTTTAAGTAAAGGCTACGATGACTGGTTTCCTTTGATTCCCATCATCCCCACTTCTTTCTATTCTCACAGGGATATATACCCTTAAACTCTGAGGCGGTTTCATTCATCGATTCCATAATCTTCACCAAAGTATTTATCCACAAGACTGTTTGCCATCACTCTTAGCTCTTCGTTTTCATGGAACTGGAACCTTTCCATTGCATCAATTCCGTCTTCTCCTTCAACAAGCTTTGGACCTTCTCCGTTTGGCATTCCTCTTAGTACCTAAAATGATCAAAACACATTAGGATGATTCTGGATCCAAAATGACTATCAACATAGAAGTAAACTCAAACTCGGGTCTCGCTGAGCTAGTAAGACCACCAAGTTAGTTGCTTACCAGCTCAATGAATTGAAGACCAAGCCTAGCAGCTTCAATATCAGGAGATCTGACCAGGTTAATAAAACCGGGGAGGGAACCGCCGCAAACAATGGAGATCAAGTGCTCTTGAATTATCCTTGGTTTTGTGTCTCCTTCTGCACATTCTACACAGAGATTTCCCAAGACGTACGCAACTTCTTTCCTTATATCAAAGGGTGATGTAGACAGAAGCCCTATCAACAAGGGTACTGCTTCAGTAGAATGTATCATTCTCTTGTGTTCAATAGATCCCGAAGCTATATTAGATAACACCCACGCAGCTTCCTACAAAATTGAGTTCAGTGATGAGAATAAAAAAAAGGAAAATTTTCGGATAACAGAGGAAAACGAAGTGGGTAAGTGATACTGACCTTCTTTAAGACACGGTGTTCGCTTCTTAAGCACTTTGCAAGCACACCAATGACACTTTCTGGAATTTGATCTGGAATGTCAGTATCTTGAACAAAAAACATGATTAACGTAATAGTTGTTTCAACCGAAATAGTTAACAGATACTAACCTTCAGTGTTCTTTCCACCAATAAGGATGGTTAACATTGCTTTCGGATCCACAGAAAGAAAGTTGCCTAAACTTCGTAGAACCTGCAAATGAACTCAATTTTAGATAGAACCCAAAATGCAACAAGTGAAAAAATCCACAAAAACATTAGCATGTAGTTAGTTTTCTGTTTTAATCAATCATATGCTCATATGGGTAAAAATGAAATAAATGTGACCTGAAAGCAATTTCTTGCATAGCATGATCAATTGTAATACATGAATTATACTAACTAGAATCCTGTCTCTTGGAAAGTTACCGGGATGAGAAGTTGTAGACTATCTGAAGATGCCAATCTTTCGACTAGTAATTGAAGAATGCCTCCCTTCAAAAGCATACTTGTAGCGATATCTGAGAGGGCAGAAAGGTAAACAACGATCCAAGCAATTTCCGTGGCAATTTCTTCATCCCTGAATCCAAGAATTTAATCAAGTTATCCACCGAAGTTGAGAAAAAGGGAATATCGGTGACATGAAAAAGACCCGCATGAAGCTCAAGAATCAGCAAGAAGCAAGACATCACAAAAAGCTAATACTTGCTGCAATGTTATAAGAGAGGTGAAACTTTGCTCACGTTTTCTTCAAGTGTCGGAGAATTGCGTCAACTATCCCATCGACTTTGACAAGTTGTGCTGCCGCTTTTGACTCAGGTCCCTATATTAATCCATAATGAGATAACTATGTAACAATGTGATAAAACAAGAGATAGGCTTTTTCACACCTTAATCAGATTTGACAATGCCCATGCAGCTGTTCTTACTGTTGAGCCCTTGTCGGGAAAAATCATACGTGCTAGAGGTGGCAAAGCCCCTTGAGACAAAAGAACATTTCTCAAATCTTCTCCTTCACCCGCAACATTACCAACTGCCCACGAACACTGCTCAGCCACCGGCGCAGAGCTCTTTTCTGAATATAAATGGAAGCATAAGAAAATCTAATCCAACAAAAAGAAGAAAAGAAAATAGTAATAATAACAGAGTTAGTTAGGCAGTACAAACCTCCAAGGTGTGCAATGAGCAACGGCAATGCAGGCAATAGAGCTTTAGTTTCTTCAGGTTTTCCAGCAGCGATGTTAGTAAGACACCAAGCTGACTCAAGTAACTGGAATTAGACACAAGTGAGATCAAAAGATCAGCAACCTACTTAATTTATCCTATTCCAATGGATATTAAGCGTACTTGGAACCATATCTAACTTAAAATAAATCTCTACAAACCTGTTCGTCGGGAGAGCCAAAGGAAAGACACTGAACAAGCAAAGGCACTGCACCAGCACTGAGCGCAGCTTCAATAGGAGGGAACTCGGATTTTGATAGTAAACGCCTGAGTTCCCGAAGAGCAACCACCCTCTTCTGCATTCCACCTTTCCCCCTGAAAATAATCACAAACTTGATCAATCAATCAATCAATCAATCAATCAATCCCTAGGCGTTCAAGTGGAAAAAGATTCCACTTACTGATAGAGAACAGCAGACTTGAGCTCTTCCACGGCTTTACTAGTTTGAGCCTCCAGAACTGGCTGGTCTTCATCAATCAGCATCTCATTTTCAACATGAGGATCCTCATCATCATCATCGCCATTAGCGCCCACTCTACAAAGCCGCTTGGCTCGAACAAGTGATTCTCGTCTTTCCTTTGCCACCGTAACGGCTTGTTGCCGCCTTCTTTGTCCCGCGACGTTCCCAACTACACACACACACACACACACCGTCATATCCAAGATAAATACAATCAAACACCGATTCAAAAGTTCAATCGTCCAAGAGGATATAAAAAATCTACCTGAAGACTTAATTGGGTCTCTTCGATTAGCTGCGGAACCATCATCTGCCATTGGAGCACAGTTCGGGGGTTGGGTTTGACTCAGAATCACACCAACGGGGAAATGTTCAATTACGAACCCTAAATTTGATAGAGTTTGACCCTAATTGGATCCATTCCCTCGCGCCCGCCGTTAAACAGATTTTATTTTTCTTAATAATTTCATATTAGTCCCTGTATTCTCAAGTATATACAATTTAACTATAAAAAATGTATTTTCAGTACTTTAGGTCCATGATTATTTTTGTCAATCAAATTTGATAGTGTAACTAACCATTGTTTATGATAGACAAGAAGATGCAAAAAAGTTTCAAGTACATAAATTTAAATTTAATGATAAAAAGGCCCACGTTCGTTCAGAATAATCAATCATCCTCATTGCCATTATCGTATTTGTATTTGAGTGGCATATATCTTGTTCTGCCTCATGTGTTCCAAGGTCTATACCAACTTGTTAACTTGGAGCTAGAACCATATGAAGTTACTAACCCTTGATTTTTGAATAAACCCACCATCCAAAGTCTAAGAAAGCTGTCATGTTAACTAATTTTTATGTGATACGTTGACTTATGACTTGTTAATAATAGATAAAAATAAGACCCTAAATAGATATATTAGATAATACAGAAAAACTAATAAATACCCAAATTCTCAACTGCAAAATTTCACACAAAATTAATATACAAACAGTTCCACATCTCCAAGGGATTCATAGAAAACGTTGTATAAAACTAAGAGTGAATTAAACACTGATGAAAATACTCAGCCCTTGAGTACGATGGAGACATTATTGATGTTAGGAAGTGTTGGAAGCATCTGAAGCAACTTTTCCTGCAATTCTGCATTACCAAAGCATCGGCCAATACATTTCAACCCTACAACTAACGTCTCTAGTGCCGTTACATTTATCAGCATCATTTCAACGAACAACGCCACGACTTCCCACGTTGACTCCTTATCATTGACAATCGCATAAAATTCATCTGAGGTAGGAAAAAGCTTATATGCTCTCCAACGTTGATTTGGATTCAAGCCTTGTGACTCCAAATAGCTGTACATATCACCATCCTATAGAGAGAGCATCAAAAGTGTTACCCAACGTAGTAGACTACCACAAGTGATTTTTCAAAATACCAATCAAATATATAGATTATTATCCCCGAAGAAAGAAGAAAGCGAAAGACATGATTCTTCAAGTGTTCCTAGTTAGTATAGTACACTAAATTAAAAGGAAGCTATACCTTTATCTCACCCCACTGTGATGCTTCTACTATTAGCTTCTCTAGTCCAGGTGAATTATGTAGTAACCTTGTTATACCAGGAATAACAGATCTTGCTAAAGTGGTTTCAAGGGTCAAAGTTTGGACCTTGAACGTCGGGAAAGGAACACCGCGGAGCTGAGCGAGAGACAGAATCTAGCAAAAAAAAATGATGAGAAGGTCACGTACGGGTTAGTGAAACATATAATTAATCTATACTTTTGTTACAAACTAGTTAGTCACTTGATGTTTACATATTACAAATGGTTACAATCATCAAACAAACAGTGACTCTACGTACGGTATAGAATAATTGAAAGTAACTAGAGAGGATGGTAAGTAAATATATACAAACCTGAAGAAGGGTTCCACTAAAAGAAAGCCTCTCTGCGTTTTGTAATTTCGCTAGCATCTGTAAGACCGCTGTTTGAAAATATTCAGCTCTCAGATTGAAAGGAAGCTCGTCGTCTATTGCAGAGTAAGGTGAAGTTCCAATGTCAATGTCAAGGCTAGCTTGGGTTAAACAAGGGACATCGACTAGAGTAAATGGTTCATAAGAACTACTCAAACTCAAATATTGGATGTGCGGTGCTACAATCTCTGTTGGCCCTTGATAACGCTCAACGTAGTAATTCTCGGTTGGCTCCCTATCGTACTCAAAAATATCCAATCTCTTCAAACTACGAGATTTACTCAGATCAAGACGCTGAGGTCCTCTACAGTTATGCAATGTCAAGGTTTCAAGAATTGGAGAGCCAGAGAGAATATTATCAATAGATTCACTATAGAGATTACAGTTGCGCAGTTTCAACTTCCTTAGGGATTTCCAAGATACTGTGCATCCCGGAATCATATCATAATCCACGCTGAGAGTCTCTAAGGATGAACTACGATAGAAGATATCTGGAAAACGATAAGGCATGTTATAAATATAAGAACCATCCATGAACAGAGTCAACTTCTCCACATTACGGGACACAACAAACTCCATCCAGCTATCAACATATTTACGGTAACCTCGGGGAATACGAAAACAACAACTCGTGATTTTCAAAGCCTTGTAGGAGCTTAGGGTTTGGCGTATATTTTGAGCCATCCCCTCTCCATAATAAATAGAGTGTGGATTATCAAAGTCGAGACAAGGTGTGTAGCACCATATATGTCTCCATCCTCTAGACAGGGCGGAAGTTCTGATCGCGAACTGAGTTGGAATAAACGAGAGGATATGGTGGAGGATCTCATGTGGCATTGAGCTGATCATATCAACATGACCTTCCACTGTTTCATCGAGTGGTTTGGTGGTGTATGGGGGAGAATCGGAGCTGTGGCTAGGGATTCCACTAGATACGATGCTGCCACCGTCTCCGTCTCCAGCCTCGCCCACCATCTCTAGCGCGTTTAGGAGTGGAGTAGTGGAGAAAGACAATTTTTAGGGTTCACAGCTAAGGAGTATATATAAAACAAAGTTTAATTAAAAATAATTTATAATTTCAAATTAGTCCCTTATTTCCAAGCATACATTCAATAGAAATTTTAACTTGAGAAACGTTCAAATGAATCCAAAGGCGATCTCAAAAGCAAATTGACCAAAGACAAAAGTTGTACATCTCGATTCCTTTGGATCTATCTCTTCCTTGCTCGATTCTGCAGCATCTAATAGACCTACCTCACCAGCTCAAAGCCGTAACACGTCTGGTACCGTCACCGAGATCAGTTCGGTCTGGTCCTCGCCTGGATCTCTCTCGTCCCTGTCTTCATGATCAGGTGGCATACCTATTTATTTCAATTACATACCATGTACTTACAATTTTGTTATAGTGAGCAATCTTATCTCTAGAACTTTTAATGAACGTATATACGAAGTGGTTGAGTGAAAGACGAGACGTAATGGTTAATTAATTAGTTTAACAGAATAATGTGCAGGTATGGGACTTTGTGATGTGCAGATTTGGATATGGGAGACTGTATATTTCATGAAACAACGCTCATTCAACAACTTAATGCAAATGTGGTAAGCGAATGAGTAGAAGATATCAAAAACTTCTTAAAGGCTTCATCTTGTTTTTTTTTCCTAATTTATTTTTGCCAAGATGAACCCATTCAAGTTCAAAATTTTGTAAAAACACTGCAAACAGCTATCATTTTATATGAAACTTCACATATTTTGGCAACAAAAAAAAAAGAGAAATAGTACCAAAAAAAAAACAAATGACCCAGCTAATTTTTCAACTGCAAAATTTCACATAAAAATTCACATATACAAACGTTGTATAAAACTAAGAGTGAATAAAAAACACTGATACAAATACTTAGCGTTTGATCAGGATAGAGACATTATTGTTGCTAGGAAGTGTTGCACGCATCTGAAGCAACTCTTCAAGCAATTTTGCATCATTGAAATTTCGGCCAGTAGATTTCAACCCTACGACTACCGTCTCTAGTGTCGTTACATTCATCAGCACCATTTCAACGAAATACAGCAGGAGTTCCCACAATGAATCCTCATGCCTTACTATCCCAGAGTACTCATCTAAGGTAGGAAAAAACTCAGATGGATAAAAAAGTTGATCTGGATTCAAGTCTTGTGACTCCAAATAGCTGTAGATATCTTTATTCTGCAAAAGCATCAAAAATGTTACTCCAACGCATATATATACACTACCACAAGTGATTTTTTTTTTACAATATGCCAATCATGCATATATATATATATATTAGTTAGCCCCGAAAGGAAAACGAAAGACATGATTCTTGAAGGGTTCCTAGTTAGTATACAATAAAATAAAAGGAAACTATACCTTTATGTTATTAAAGTACCATGCTTCTACGGTTAGCTTCTTTAATCCAGGTGATCTAAGTAGTAACCGTGTTATACCAGGAATAACAGATCTTGTTAACCTGGTTTTAAGCGTCATAGTTTGGACCTTGAACGTTGGGAAAGAAAAACCACGGAAACGAGCGAGAGACATAACCTGGCAAAAAATGATCATGAGAAGGTCACGGGTTAGTGAAACATATAAATATATTTGTCACAAACTAGTTAGCCACTTGATGTTTACATATTACAAATGCTTATAATCATCAAACAAACAGTGACTATATATACGCAATAGAAAGTTTTAGCCGTCCTTAATTAACTAGAGATCGAGGATGGTAAAAGAATATAAACCTGAAGAAAGGTTTCCCCAAAAGAAAGTCTCTCTGCGTTTTGTAAATTTGCAAGCATCTTCAAGACCGCTGTTTGAAAAATATCGGCCTTGAAACTGAAAGGAAGCTCTTCTACATTAATGTAAGGTGAAGGTCCAATGTAAATGTCAAGGCTAGCTTCGGTCACACAAGAGACATCGACTAGAGTAAATGGTTCATAAGATCTACTCAAACTCAAATATTGGATGTGCGGCGCTACAATCTCTGTTGGCCCTTCATAACGCTCAACGTAATCATCAATCATCTCGGTTGGGTCCCTCCTGTAATCCCAAATATGCAGTGTCCTCAAACTACGTGATTTACTCAGATCAAGACGCTGAGGTCCTCTACAGTTAGACAATTTCAAGGTTTCAAGAATTGGAGAGCCAGAGAGAATATTAGCAAGCGATGATTCATAGAGACTACAATTGCTCAACGTCAAGTTCCTTAGTGATTTCCAAGATATTGTGCATCCCAGATTCATTTCAAAATTCACGCGGAGCTTCTCTAGAGACGAACTACGATAGAAGAAATCTGGGAAACATTGAGTCGTGTAACCATCGAAGACAAGAGACAGCTTCTCCACGTTACGGGACACAACAAACTCCATCCAGGTATTAACCTGGGGTTGAGGGACATATCGGGGTAAATCAAGATGGAAACTCGTGATTTTCGGAGCCTTGTAGGAACTTAGGGTTTGGTTTATAACTCGAGCCGTCTTCTCTCCATTATCTTGGAGATTATGAAAGTAGAGACAAGGTGTGTGGCACCATACATGCCTCCATGCTTTGGACAAGGCGGAAGTTCTGATCGCGAACTGAGTTGGAATAAAAGAGAGAATATGGTGGAGGATCACATGTGGCATCGAGCTGATGATATCAACACCTTCCACTGTTTCAGCGACTGGTTTGGTTTCTGGTGGAGAACCGGAGGGGTGGCTAGCGACTCCACTGTCGATGATGCTGCCATCGTCTCCATCTTCAGCCTCGTCCACCATCTCTAACTTTTTAGGGTCGGAGAAGACAATTAGGTTGTTGGGAATATTAGCGGGATAACGTTTCTTGTAGCGGATAAATTGGAAATTGGACTGCTACTATAAAAGTTAGCCTCCGTATTTAGAAAAGAGATTTGCTACTCAAGCTTTGTATTTAGAGAGAGTTTTATAACTCTTGAGAGAACTCTTTCTCAAAACTACTACTCTTTATTTATGATTGTTTTTGCTTGTTGTGGGATGCTCTTACAAGTGAGCCAAGCATCCCTATTTATACTACTTAACTATCTCTAGATCCTTCTCTTAGTCTTATCCATAATTTCTTCTACACACTTCTTCTTCTTGGGCTTCTTGGGCTTCTTGACTTTTGCTTTGAATCTTGGACTAGTGGGAAAACCCAAAACCATGTTTATATTTCAACATAGGTTTCACACCTAAGGAGTATATAAAATAAATTTGTATTTCCTTTTTTTTGAATGACTAGATTGTATTTAGAAAAATTGAATGCAATAACTATGAAAAAACCAAAATTTGCAAAGTAGCTAAAATTTCACCCTCTTTCTTCTTTCTTGTTCCTATCTCTCTCTAACTTATTTCTAAAAAACTAATTTTAAATTTTTTCTTGATTATATGGCAAATAAACCCTTGTATTTATTTTGGTCAGCGAGTTCTTTTTTTCTTTTTAAATGTAGCAATTTAGAGTGTGGATAGTTATGACTGGAAATATTCTCTAGAGCATCATATATTTTTAAAACAACAATTCACAACAATCAAATTTTAACATTTTCTTTTAAATTAAAAATTAAAATTTTCTAGAGTCAAATATTCAAACAATTTTTTTGAACTTCTCATTAAATCTCTAGCAACAAAATCTAAAATTATAACAAAAAAATCTACCATTTATTTTCTACTGCAAAAATTTTAAAGATACATATTATCAATATGATACTTAACTTCTTTTTTTTGTGTCAGCAAATAGCAATTTAACTTCAAAATTTTATAATTGAATCCAAAGCAAATTTGACCAAACCTGCATTTGCTGATGTGGCAAACCATATATACAACGTGTCGACTTCTTACTTGTCCCTGCGTACACCTTTATATAACGTGACGCATCTGAATAAAAACACTCGTTCCCATTACAGAACACGTGTCACGCATCCACATCTTGTCCGGAGCCTCACCGTCTGACTTTCCATTTTTTCTCTCTTCCCATCCACGTTTCCGTCACTTTAGGAAAGGAGAAGACCAAGAAGAAACCGAACGTCAGATTCCCTCTGGATCTACCACCCACCAAAATGGATCTACCTCCGAAACTCAAAGCCATAACTCTCACACACGTTCGTTACCGCCGCGGCGACCACCTCGGCCACTTCCTCGCGTGGATCTCCCTCGTCCCCGTCTTCATCAGCCTCGGCGGATTCGTCTCCCACTTCCTCTTCCGCCGCGAGCTCCAAGGGATCTTCTTCGGCGTAGGCCTCGTGATCTCCCAATTCATCAACGAATTCATCAAAACAACCGTCGAACAAGCTCGTCCCGAGACGTGTACCATGCTCGAGGCCTGCGACTCGCACGGGTGGCCTTCGAGCCACTCGCAGTTCATGTTCTTCTTCGCGACGTACTTTAGTTTGATGGGGTGTAAAGGGATCGGGTTCTGGTTCGGGTTGAGGAGTAGATGGGTTTTGAATCTGTTGCATTGGTCGTTGGCGGTTGTGACTATGTATTCTAGGGTTTATTTGGGGTATCATACGGTGGTTCAGGTTTTTGCTGGGGCGTTGTTAGGGGTGGTTGTTGGTGGGAGTTGGTTTTGGGTGGTGAATAGTGTTTTGTTTCCTTATTTTCCGGTGATTGAGGAGAGTGTTTTAGGGAGGTGGTTGTGTGTTAAGGATACTTCTCATATTCCTGATGTGTTGAAGTTTGAGTATGATAATGCTAGAGCTGCTAGGAAGAAGAACTTGGAGGGTGTTAAGTCTGATTGATTTGGTAAGTCTGAAACTTCTATCACTGTTTGTTAGAATAAAAG
This sequence comes from Eruca vesicaria subsp. sativa, assembly GCA_932364175.1. Lineage (NCBI taxonomy): Eukaryota > Viridiplantae > Streptophyta > Magnoliopsida > Brassicales > Brassicaceae > Eruca > Eruca vesicaria. The sequence goes on from CAKOAT010486264.1 coordinate 402,906, forward strand.
GAAATGGGAATCAGAGTTAGCTTTTGATGATACTTTTTGTTTAGGTCAAGAATGTTCAATTGCATTGATGTGGTGAGCGCTCATTAGTGATCTTACTGGTTTGTTCATCTTGTTTTGCTATAGGATGAATTAAATGAGTGGAAAATAGTTAGTCTGGGTTGTTTGGATATGTATTTGTTATCTTCGTTCGTTGGAAGTGTGTGCCATAACACATGAAGAACTATGTGAATGTGAATGTAAATGAAATGCATTTATCCAGAAGTTTACAGAACCATTAGCTTGATTGGACTTTTTTAGATTTGATCAACATTAGCTTTTGATCAGCTGTAGCTTTTGATGATATTTTTTGTTTAGCTAAAGAATGTTTATTGCATTGATTGGTGGTGAATGCTCATTGGACTTGGTCGACAAAAGTGCATCTTGATACTGGTTTGTTATTTTGTTTTGCTGTAGGATGAATTAAATGAGTGGAAATAGTTAGTCAGGGTTTGTGGATGTGTATCTGTTATCTTCGTTTGTTGGAGTTGTGTGCCATTTTTAGCAGTAGATACACACATGAAGAACAATGTGAATGTGAATGTGAATGTAAATGAAATGCATTTATCCAGAAGGTTTCAGAACCAAGTTTGTTCTTTTGTCTTCTCATTTTTTTTCATTTTTGGCGTATTTGTGCTAAGGAGTTTCTCTAGTTCTAGATCCATCTTCTTGCTTGCCTTCATTGACTGCTTCCTGCATGCTGATCATTAGCTTTTATAACTTAATTCACAATCAAAAGAGTTCGAGAATTATATTCAAGCAGTTTGATTGATTCATGGAAACATGAAAAACAATATGTTCTCCCCATCTCTGTTGTTCGGTAATAGTAGAAATGGAATTTGTAAACACGGTTAGGCTGCTTTCAGTTCTACTGTAAGCTTGACCAAAACGACTAAAACCAGTTCACGTCATACTTCTTGTAGCTCATTTAAGCTATTCTGATCATCCCTCATAACGTTAAATTTGTTTTTGCATTGCTTAATGCCGCCAACAAATTATCTGATTCAGTATCTTGTAATTTTTTTCTCAAATGTGTTTTGTTTGCTTCATGCATTGCAGGTCGGGAAAGCATTGTTTAGCCACTGTTGCAAGACTTTATGGCATTGGTGAGATTATCTGCTCATATAAACATGAAACTCACAAGGATAGTCTTCTTCACACTTATTATTTGCATATTATTGTCATCTTGACTTCCATTTTCGTTTGATCTATATATTGAAAGACACGTTGCTTCCTAAAAGTAAAGAGAAAAGTTATGCCCTTTCTAATTTCTGGTTTTCGGTGATTCAAGCACTCTAATGTATCTCTTTAGTTATGAAGACATTATTTAAGATTCAGATTTGCTTAATGAACAAAAAGTAAAACACTATCAACTGTTGCATAGTCCTGTTATAAATGCTCTGTTATATTATGCTATGGACTTGGGTTGCAACCTATTTTAGCCCAAAAGCTACAAAAGTGTTATCTCGCGGGTAAATGGAGGAGCAATAGTGTTAACTGTGTCACGTTACAGGGCCATGTCGGTTCCTTGTGTATTTGCTGAAACACTAAGCCCAACGTTAAACCAAAATAAATTTAAGATCCGAACGAGTGATATTAACAAGTTTTATTCCGAGCTTTTAAACAGAAACCAATTTTTTGCAGACATGCTATATATTCATCGTGTTGTTTGAAACGTCTAAATCATTATTTTATAATGACGTGACGTCTAACGTAGTTGAATATTGACTGGGAGAGGTTTATAATAACACCGGCATCCATATTCAAATACAATTGTTACACAAGCTAAATAATTAACAAGACTCAAGTGGAGTCATAATATGACGATTGACCCTTATATAACAATATTGATGCTAACTTTGTGATGTAAATATAGCGAGATTATTTAGATTGGTTTTTGCGTTAACTCTTCAATAATTTTGAAAAGACAAATTATTTTCAACAATTTCGTTTTCATAATCGTTCTCATGAAGAACCACTATCTAAAGAATCAGACTACAGAACCAAGTTATTTACACATTGAAATTAAAGTTTGAGTTCCAGAATTTACGGTTGAGTCAAGAATAATTTATCTTGTATAACTGTATAGACGTATTAGTAGTTTAGTACATATGATAAACCTAAAATAATGAGATTTTTAAATCGTATACACAAACTTTGGATACCAAGTAGGGAATATCAAAGCATCCAATGGACCAAAAGAAAGCAAACACAAAAAGCCAAAATAGAGGTTGAGTTGCATCATTTATGGAATTTTTAATGTAATGTAATGTAATCTATAAGATATGTATAATTATTGTATACTTGTTTACACTAAATTTCTTCTTACACCATGTGCAAAAATAAAAGTTTTAAAACTTAAATTGTATTTAAAATATTTTTTGTTTATTTTTAAATTTCATCATTTGTTTACAAAATTTTAATTTTAAAATTTAATTTAAATATATATGTAAAAATTATGATAAAACAATTTTTTTTATTATATTATATTTTTACTATTATGTTATTTTATTAATGATAATTTATGATTTATTATCATATTTTATAATTTATCAATATAAAACAACAGTAAATGTAAATATATATTTAGTGGCGATCCAACTGAATTTTGATTTTTTTAAGCAATAATTTTAAAACCAGTTCAATTTTTATGAAAGTGTTTCCGATTAATTTAAAATATATATGGATGTCTCCAATTAAATTTGCTCCTACATCTGCCTATATGTGCATTTATGTTGTCGTATTATCTTTAAAACGAAAAGCAATATAATAATCACATATGATCAAATCAATTCTCAAATAATATAAAGAGTATTTCGGGAATTCACTATACATAAAATTAAATTTAATACTACCGTCGATCTTCTAATATGTGCATGTCTATAAACTTGCATTCACCTTACAAAACTGTTTATATAAGTATAAAATAAACAAAACTTCCAAATAATATATCCATTTATTGAGAAAACAATATCAATATTTTAATGAGATTTTCAAAAAAATAATAATATTTAAATGAGCTGAAAATAGAGATATATCAAACCATCACCTTCATATAACAACCTTTTTCACATATTCAGCGTTGAATTTGAAAATCTTATAATTATTTTATCAAGCATCAAAATTGTAAACGTAAACCATGTGCGTTAGACAAAATTTAAAAAGGTGTTATACAATCTAATACAGTATATAAAAAATGTTTATACCAGCCTAAGCAAATACTAGAAAGCCATCACTACATTAGACTTGGATCCAAATCTAAAAATTGGAAGCGCAGTTATATATCATTATCACCATGATGCTCATGAACTTATATATAACTGAAGATTAAAAAGAAAATAGTATACGCTGATAATAGAAGAAGAAGAGAAATGTGCATGAAAATCATAGCTTCAAAAAGAGGGTCCCACAGACAGAGAGACAGGCGTCACGGACTGTCCTATCGTCTTCATCGGGAAATGCCAAAGATCCTCTCTCTAACACAGAGTACAAAACAACATGCAACATGCCATGTTTGGGCCAACTCTGTAATTATGCCTTCATCATTTCTTTCCATCTATTTCCTTAAAGGCATTCTCCTTTCTTCTTACTTCCTCGATATCACAAACCTAAAGAAGAAGAAAGGAAGATCTAAATGTTCAATAAGTTGATGGAAGCAACTTTTAGTCCACTCAAGATCTATCAAATAGCTTTATTTTGTCCACGCACATAATCGTTATTTTGGAATCCAAATTCGTTATATTTCAAATCTGTTAATTAGTACTATTTTATGCTCAAATTAATAGCACAAAAAATAAGTAATTCACCTGTGAATGAAATATTTTCTTCTTCCAAAACTTTTAGATATAATCCCGGCTAAGATTAATACACGTTTCACTACGTGAAGTACTAGACTACTAGGCTTCAGGTTCAAAAAAATTAGTACTAGGCTATATATCGTTTGATCGCTGTATTATCGGTGACAATAGACAGTCATCAATAGATCTTTGTTTTCGTGTCAATATACTGATCGTTCGTACCACATGTTGACTTCTCTTGCCTGTACACTTAATTACATTTGAACCTAAATCACTTTTAGGAAAAAAGACTAAATCACATTTAGTTAAAAACTAAATCACTTTTCTTGGCGTGTGTCAATGAATCATAGTTTGCATTTCCATTAAAAAATGTATAGATTATAGTTGAAAGAATACAAATTACAAAAAGGCTTTTTGAGTTCCTAAAACTTTTTGGGAGTCAAAGATGGTGCTCCCTTTAAAAACCGGGAACTTTTTGCATCTACCTATATGCTTTGTTCTTGGGACACAGAACATTTTCCTTTGCCAAATACAATTTCTTGGATGTACAATTTTTTACTAATTTATAATAAAGTAGGAGTTGAAACTATGTTCAATTAAAATTATATATAGGTCTAAACCATAGCAAGTACATAACATTTTTCAAAAGGTACATATTAACATAGGATTTTTTTCATAAAATAATTAACAAAAACTATTGGGTAGCGTTGGCAATTGAATATATCTGATGAAATTGATATCGTTAAGAAAGCATAACGGACAGAGCAACTTTGTGTTACCATGCAAAAATTATTATCCTAGATAAGATAATGATTCAGACTTAAAAGAGTATATATTTGATATATTTTTGCGAACATATAAAAGTGTTTTTACTAATGGTTCGCGTCTATATATTAGGCAGATTTAACTTGACATACATGCATATGTGTTTGAAGATGGTTAAATGAACAATTCTATGTGTTTCAAAAAAAAAAAGAACAATTCTATAAATATCAGGATCAACAACAAATAATTAAACTAATTAAAATCAGAAAAATACCAGAAACTATAAAATATTATAAGTTTTTAATTCTGACTGTGATAGATAAATATAAAATATAATCAATCAATCTTTAAAAATCATACAAATTAATTATTAAAATGTAATAGTTGTTTCTAGTAGAATGATCAAATTCCAAAATATCGATATAAGTTACTATAAATAGATATACATACACTTATTTATAAACATATCATAACTGTATCAATGTTGATCTCTCTTACTATTTATTTTCCCAACTTTTAAACACCCCATAGGGTATACACATGCACGTGTGTCTATGTAACTGCGAGTCTGTGAGAAAGGGAGAGTCTGGCCTTTCCGAAAAAATTACTAGTATTATATTATTGTAAACAATTAATTTCCGTTTTGAAAGAAATCATAGATCGACTAAACCAAAAGAAAAAAAGGTAGGTCTCTACAAAAACATCTCCCAGATCTCTCAGGCATTATTTAGACGAAAAAACTTTATTCATGTGTTAGTTCTGTTTTTTGTTTATTAAATAACAAATCCTCCTTCAATATAATCTTTATATACACATATACTTTCGTGCCTTCTTCCTCATCTTCTTTGGTCTTTTCTTGTCATTTGGCACAACCAAAGAGTCAAGCACATTCAAACATTCTCAAGCCCTAAAACCCAAAAGAAACTTATATGCTCTTGTTCTTGTTCTCCCTCTACAAATTAAACCCTAATTAACTATCTATTTTGTTTGTATACTGTTCTAATCTCCTGACCACCTCTTTGTTTTCTTGCATAGTCCTATTAAAAAACAAAACCCAGTTCTTGTTCTTTAGCTCTGTTTACATCAAAACAAAAATATGCAGATGATTCCAGGAGATCCATTTTCTATTTCATCTTCCATGGGAGGGTTTGTCCATCAAGAACAGCATCTTAATCATCTTCAGCAGCATATCCCGGAAATTAACCCTAACTATAGCCCTAACCCTAATGTTAAACCGAACTCTTCATCAGCCAAGAAGAAGAGAAATCAACCAGGCACCCCAGGTACCACCTTAATCATCACCACAATATACTCGTAAATATATATTTGTATATATATATTTTTTTTTGCTGATCAATAATTACAAACTCAATATTGACATATATATATATATATATATACTTATATGAATATTGTGTATCTTCCATTATTTGGTTATATCCGAGTGGTTAACATATATGTGTGTTTCTTTTATAATCTTCATGTAAGTATAACACAGTTGAACTCATTAGAACAGAATATGTGTTACAAAAAATACATCATATTTATACATATATATGTATGGACAGATCCAGATGCGGATGTCATCGCTCTATCGCCAACTACCCTCATGGCAACAAACAGATTCGTCTGTGAGATCTGCAACAAAGGGTTTCAAAGGGATCAGAACCTACAACTCCATCGCCGTGGCCACAACCTTCCATGGAAGCTGAAGCAACGGTCCAACAAGGAGGTGATAAAGAAGAAAGTATACATATGTCCTATCAAGACTTGTGTTCACCATGATTCTTCTAGGGCCCTTGGAGACCTCACTGGGATAAAAAAACACTATAGCCGCAAGCACGGCGAAAAGAAGTTTAAGTGCGAGAAGTGTTCGAAGAAATATGCTGTTCAATCTGATTGGAAGGCGCACGCGAAAACTTGTGGCACTCGTGAGTATAAGTGCGACTGTGGCACGTTGTTTTCCAGGTACCACATTTGATTTTATTTACGAGATGAAAATTAACATTTGTATTGGTTGATATGGAGTTTAAGCATATTAGAACTCGGTAATCAGTCTTATTATAGCAATATATCGGATGACAAGGCATATAAATAAAGCGAGTGTTACAAACTAAGAAATTTGTGTGAAAATAAAATAAAATACATTAATATAGATAGATGTATATGTATGATATCTAACCATAGTGTCGGTATGAATGTGAGTACAAGTCTTGTGATTTGGTACTGTTGAGAAGTTTGATTAGAGTGCAGAGCATTAATTGAAGAGTTTCTGACTTTTGGGAGCACTATTTTTACTGTCGAAAGATTTTGACAAAAAAGCTGCATACTTTGTGATTATGATATTCGATGAGATTTTTGATGGTATGAGCATCTATTTATTTTGTGTGTTTGTATGTGTACATGTCTATTTGGCTTCACTCTTTTCTTCTATTCACACGAACACACATGTACATATAGATGCCTGATGAGTTGGTGTTTTACAGTGTGTTTTTATTTTCTTAATTAAGTTTGTTTCTGTCTTCATGTCGTGATTTTGCATAGGAGAAATAAATGCTTCCTCCGGCCAAGAATGTCTTGTTTTGCTAATGATTTCAAATTCAATGCTATGTTAAATAATCAATGCCCTTTGTCTCTCGCTTCTTAGATTAACTATTATTATTATTATCACATCGCGTTATTTCAATTTATGAACAAACCTAATTAGCTTTCTATTATAGGAAAGATAGTTTCATCACGCATAGAGCGTTCTGCGACGCATTAACAGAAGAAGGTGCAAGGATGAGTTCACTTAGTAATAATCCAGCGATCTCTACAACAACGATGACGACAAATCTGAACTTTGGAAATGAATCACATGTTATGAATAATCCAAATCTTCCACATGGATTTGTCCACCGAGGAATTCATCATCCCGACATTAATGCTGCTATCTCTCAGTTCGGTTTAGGGTTTGGACATGACCTAAGTGCAATGCATCCGCAAGGTACACATATCTCAATCTTTATCCTCCTAATTTTCATATTAAGTTTTAATTAGACTATTATCATAATTTCCATTTGTATATTTCTTGTAGGTTTATCTGAGATGGTACAAATGACATCCGCCGGGAACCACCACCTCTTCCCGTTGTCTTCATCATCAGTCCTCCCTGACTTCTCCGGCCACCACCACAACCAACAATTCCAAATTCCCACGACTTCCACAAACCCTAATCTCACCTTATCATCATCCTCAACATCACAACAAACCTCAGCTTCACTATCATCACTACAACACCAAACCATGAAAGACTCTTCTTTCTCCCCACTCTTCTCCTCCTCCTCCAACAGCAAACAAAACAAGCCTCTCTCTCCAATGTCTGCCACTGCACTCTTACAAAAAGCTGCACAAATGGGATCCACTAGAAGCAACTCCACCACCGCTCCGTCCATCTTCGCCGGCCCAACAATGACGTCATCCTCATCCGCTGCTTCTACTCCTCCTCCTAGATCGTCTTCTCCAATGATGATCCAACAACAGCAGCTCAACAACAACTTCAACACCAATGTCTCAAGAGAGAACCAGAATATTGCTCCTCATACCAGTGGTGTGGATAATAATCATCGACTTCAACCAAACCGGTCAGGTATGAACCCGGTTCAGCAGATGGGTTTAACCCGGGATTTTCTTGGAGTGAGCAATGAGCACCAAACTGGTCGAGGTCCGTTTTTGTCTCAAGAATTCGCAAGGTTTGCTCCGTTGGGTTGATAATTGGAAGGTTAGTATTGGAAGTTTCTTTGTGGAGACAAGTCTAAGAATCATACCCAGCTTGCGGTCGGAATGTGGGGACAAATGTTGGTGTCAAGATATCTTCATACATTATATATGCTATGTACTATCACTATATATGTTCATGAGGATGATCATCATATATCTATACCACGTATGGGCTTGCATTTTCCGACACTGTCGTTTTGTAAATGTTTTTTTTTTTCGTTGTTACAATTATTGAGATGTTCAAGAATTTGGTCCGTATAATTATCTTTAGCCTTTCCAGGATTTATTTATTTTTTACTAAATTTTTCAGGATTTTTACTATTAAGATAATGCTTTCTTTCCGTTGTCAGTTTGTCACGAACCGAACTTGAATGTAGTGTTGCATATGAGGAAAATTGGTTACGTCGTTTATATATAATCATGTGTGGTATGGTCATAATGATCTATTCAAATCCGAAAGTTGTACGTCTAGAAATTTAATTCAAGAATCAAATTTGATATATATATATCTTTCTTTCTTTTTTTCCTGCTAACAAAATTTGATATATATCCCAATAACCTAATTAACCTTCTTAAAGACTACACAAAGTTGCATCAAAAGTAAAAAAGAAGTAAACTTAGTTTGTAAGGTCATATAGTAATCTCTTATAATTAGTAAGATTATTTTCTTTTACAATACTGTTTATTTATAAACTTTAGTTCATGCACTAATTAAAAATTTATATAGAACTACATAAACCTAAACGACATTATTTGTTGAAAATGCCTTTCAATAGGTACTTGATCCAGGCACATGTTCTCGAGATACAAGTCAGTGTTCCTTAGGATTCTGCAAAAACTCAACATTTTTAACTGATATCAGCTCTCAGTAGACTTATAGATATTAGGGAGCATTGTCTTTATTTTGACTTATCTCTCTAACTCCTCCACACGAGATAGAAAAAAAAAGGAAATGTGTCGTTTTGTGGATCCATGCATTATTCCTTTTCATTTTGTCAAACACAACTACCATATAAAATTGTAAATGTTATTTCCCCCCACCAATAACTAATCCTAAGTGCCATTAACTATATGCTAGTAATATAGGGATTCAAGAAAAGAAAGAGCACTCTACCACTACCACCATCTTGGGGGTTGTATTATGTATATGTTCTTTTTAAAAATAATAAAATAGGTAATTTAAAATTTTCATATCTATTTTCAAATAATGACATTTAGAAAAATTACTGTGTATTTTCATCTAAAACATTTTATTTTTCCTTCAAATCAAGATAGTTATGAACAAAAAAAAATGAAAAAACCAATTTATTTTTATGGACCTTAACATTAAGGGCCAATCAGATATATAACCCATTAATTCGGAAAGTTATAATGGTCTGCCCATAAGGCCTCAACTTCTTACCTCTCTTGTAGATCCCAATAAAGGCCCAGGAATACAGTTATATTACGTGGCAGAGTTAGGCCAGCGTGTAAAAAGCTTATCATACGTGTACGCTTCTCATTAGTAGACACAACGAAACTAAGACCTACTTAAAACAGATTCCACGTGGAGATAACTAATTGGATAGAAGGACGTGTTCTTACCACTGCGCTAACACTGCAAATCAAAATCGAAAGCTTCAAAATCCATCCGAAAACACGAATTCGTCTGAGCTTGAATCAAAGATTCTTCTTCTTCGTTCGCCTCTCTGATTCAAGAACATTCCAAATCGGTGTGTGGGGCTGTAAGTTCGCGTATAGAGACACTTGTATGTATTGAGATCGATCGATGATGGATCTGTTCCGAGTGGGGTCAGGTATGGATTTGTTAGCGTGGAGAGGAATGGCGTACACGTTTCTTCTCCTCAACTTCGTCTTCGCTTGCCAGCTTCTTCTTCTTCAACCCCTCGTATCCGCCTTAGGTAAATTTTTATGGATTTGGTAATAATTGATGTTACTTTTCTGTTTAGTTGATTTGAGAATCTTAGCGTTTAGAAATTTCGCACTAAAATTGCGTATTGCATCTATATTTATCGAAAGCTTTCTCCTTTTGGTGTTGGGCTTGTCGTAATTTCTGGCATTATGTGGAGGATTGCTTGTGATTGTATCGGACTCTGTTTTTTAAATAGGGGACTGGTAGTGAAAATAGACAACATTTCTTGCTCCACATTACCTATTGATCATGTTTGTAGAAATTAGGTTGAACTTTGAGTGATGATGTTTTTATCGTTACATATTGGTTATTTTTTGAACAGATGGTGAATCTGTGAATGCTGCTGAGTTATTTGAGAGGGCATCACAAAGCATCAAAGTGAAGCGTTTTAGCGATGCCCTTGATGATCTCAATGCTGCCATTGAAGTAGACCCTGCTCTTTCTGAAGCTTATTTCAAACGTGCTTCCGTGCTTCGTCATTTTTGCAGGTATATAGTAGAAAAAAATGGCTAAAGGTTTTATCTTTGTTTGGCATTAATGTTTTGTCGAAAAGAGGCGGCTCAGAATTTGACGTTTGTTTTATTTCAATGTAGATACGAAGACTCTGAGAATAGCTACCATAAGTATTTAGAACTACATCCAGGCGATTCCAATGCTGAGAAAGAGCTCTCTCAGCTTCATCAAGCTAAGAGTGCTTTGGAGACTGCTTCGTCTCTTTATGAATCCAAGGACATTGGGAAGGCTCTTGAGTTTGTTGATAAAGTTGTTCTTGTCTTCTCCCCAGCTTGCTCTAAGGTGATCCTATTTGCAATATATTTTATTACCTCTTTGATCTTGCAGTTCCTTATTGTCAACATTGTTTTCTTTTTTAACTTCAGGCAAAGCTTCTTAAAGTGAAGCTCCTTATGGTGTCTAAAGACTACTCAGCTGCAATTTCAGAGACTGGTTATATTCTCAAAGAAGATGAAAATAACCTCGAAGCTCTTCTCCTTCGTGGCCGTGCCTACTACTATTTAGCAGATCATGATGTTGCCCAAAGGTTTTAGCCCTAACTTTAAACTTATTTCCAATCAGAGAGAGTGTTTGGATCCAAAACTGATAAATAAACTCTCTGTTTCAGGCATTACCAAAAAGGGCTTCGTCTTGATCCAGAACACAGTGAACTAAAGAAAGCATACTTCGGACTGAAAAAACTGCTCAAGAAGACAAAAAGCGTGAGTCCTGCAAAACCTTTTTATCTTCCTAAAGAACACTGAGATTTACAAGCCAATTGTTGTGCTCTATTGCAGGCAGAAGATAATGCAAGCAAAGGGAAGCTGAGAGTTTCAACAGAGGACTACAAAGCAGCTATAGCTCTAGACCCTGAACACACTGCACATAACGTTCATCTCTATCTTGGACTATGCAAAGTCTCCGTCAGGCTTGGGCGTGGAAAAGACGGCTTAGATAGCTGCAACGAAGCACTTAACATAGATTCAGAACTGACTGAAGCATTACATCAGGTTCATATCATTAAATCATCACTAACTCATATCCAACAATCATGTTTCTGATCTAACCACTTCCTCAGAGGGGAGAAGCTAAACTGTTGCTTGAAGATTGGGAAGGAGCTGTGGAGGATCTGAAACAAGCCGCTCAAGGTTCCCAGGTTAGTTAAAACTTAGTTTGCGTATTCTTATCTGTTGATCTAACTTGGATCTTTTAGACTCAACACACATATCTAACTGTGATTAGGACATGGAAATTCATGAAGCACTTGGTAGAGCAGAGAAGGCACTGAAGATGAGCAAACGAAAAGATTGGTACAAGATTCTTGGAATCTCCAAAACAGCCTCTATCTCTGAAATCAAAAGAGCATATAAGAAGCTCGCTTTGCAATGGCATCCTGATAAAAACGTTGGCAATAGAGAAGAAGCTGAGAACAAGTTCCGAGAAATCGCTGCAGCTTATGAGGTTTCAAAACACTCCTTTGCATCTCATTCACACCCACGCATGCACAGGGTTTAATCTAACTTGTAAATTGATCAGGTTCTTGGAGATGACGATAAGCGGGCGAGATTTGACAGAGGAGAGGATCTTGAAGAGATGGGTGGAGGTGGCGGCCATCATGGAGGATTTGATCCATTTGGTGGCGGTGGAGGTGGTGGTTACACCTTCCATTTCGAGGGTGGTTTCCCCGGTGGTGGTGGTGGTTTTGGCGGTTTCGGTTTCTAACTTAGACATGAAGCAATCATGTAACTTAAGACTAAGCTTTTTTTCATATTATACTCAAAACACATGTTGCACTCTTCATCAAGAAAGTTTTGTTCAGTTTCAATCGTCATGTTATCTCATTTAAAATCAAAACAATAATATGATAGCACAATCTTTTAACACAACCTCAAATTACAACAAAATGTATAGTTTTCAATCGTATATATATATTTATAGCTCTCCCTCCAGTTACATCCATAGAGAAGCAGCAGCAATGGCTGCCACGGTGGCAACTAACCCGAATCTGAATCTCTCTCCATCAGATGAATCAGTAGAATCTCCTCCACCGTCGCTGCCGGAAGCTGAACCTGTCGTAACCGAGCCACCTTTCTCAGGAGCCGGAGCAGGAGCCGAGCTGGAACCAAACATGGCTAACGGCAGCAAAACTTGATCCACTTGATACACGGCTAGCTGCTTATCGCTGTAAACAGAGTTAGCCACGGTGGCGCTCACAACTCCGGTGGTGATGTTGACTTGGTTACCGGAGCTAGTGATGTTAAGAGGGAACTTACCGTTTTGTCCATCACCAGCTTGCGTGCGTAAGGGGTTACTAACTGTTTGAAACTGAGGCATGGTCAAGAGTGTAGGAAGGACATGAAACTGAACAAGCTGAACCTTCTGCTGGTCAGACAATGAGTTTAAGGTTCCTGATTTGAGGCTGTTAAAAGCGTTGTCGGTAGGGGCAAAGACGGTTAGGCCTTGGCTCGAGGAAGAGTTGATCTGAGTGTTGATTTGGTCTGCTGCTTGTGTGCTCTTGAGTAGTCTTATGAACATTGTGAATTGACCGGCCTTTTCTAGGACTGCGGTTATGTTGGTTGGACCGGAAGGTGCTGGAGATGGAGCTTGACCATTGGTTGAAGCCATAACGAGGAAGAAGATGAAGGTATTAGAGATCATGAATGTTCTTGAAGTAGCCATTGTTGTTTTCGTTGTCTGTATGTTGAGAGGTTTTCTGGTATGTTATATAGAGAGGTGTAGTTTGGTGAAGGGTAGGATTCTCTTTGCTAGTGTGAAAGATTATTACTTGTTAACTAAAACATATTCTTTCAATTAATCCAACAAAGAGAGATTGGAACTGTTTTTAGGTTAAACAAAAGTTTTGTTTAAACTGAGAGTGAGAGAGAGAGAGAGGAAAGAGATTGCTTCCAAGGGAGGTTTTGAGTAGGTGAGGATTGAAAATTAAGAATGAAACTCAAAAAGTGTTATTGTGATGATCTGTCAAAAGCTGTGAAGAATTGTTATTCAAGAAAGGTGAGATTGCTAATCAATACTATTCATTATGATGTATGTTGTCATGTGATGTAAGCAACAATAAAAAATAAATGACTGTAGCTTCAACCAGGCCTTACTCTGTTGTCTAAGACGGTGTTGTTGTAGCCACCTGAGTGCTTGATGGCTGGTGATGAGCATGGCTTCTCCTCCACTCCATAAACACGTTAATAACCGCTGGGCCGGACATGGTGAGTCCAAATCCGACCAGAATGGCTAAGACAATGCATGTAAACGGCTGCTTAATCTGCATACCAGTTAAATGAGAATTTGTGAGAACCAAAGGTTACATTAAAAAAGAAAAAAAAAACTATCTGAGTGAAACATTACATTCAGTATTGAGTAAAGGACATGACCGGAAAGGACAACGAAACTGAACTGAATGGCTGCAAAAATCCACACATATTTACTCTTCACTGCACCAAAAATCATCTTTCAGATTAATAAATTACAATAATAATTTCGGAAAAAGGCTTCAAGAATTCTTAATATTATTACCCATTTTTGTCGATGTCACTGATGCAAGAAGACCAATTATGAAAGAAGATGGTAAAGCTACTCCAACGGCACTCAATTTCATTTCCATGTCCAGAAGCTGCACAAGGAAAAGGAAGTATGCAACCACGTTTACGATAAGAATCTGCATATCTTGCGACCCGTTAACCTCTGTATGCTCTGCTTCTCTAGACCGGTCCTGAGGATCCTCCACACGGAGAAGTGTCACGGGGAGATTTTTCACCTCTTGTTTGCACACATCACATGTTACGTTCCCTTTAATTCTGAACCATTTGATAGTGCACTCTTTGTGGGCAAGTGCTAGCTCCCCTTTGCACATGCATTCCATCTTGAAAGTTTCTGAATCTTCTCCTAACTCAACCATGCAGATTCTGCACACAGCTTCCTCTTCCGGAACATCTTCTCCACCATCTGAACACATATCAGTAAATACATAAGGTAAGGTTGTTATAAACATGATCAAAAATGTTACATCACAAAGAACGTTTACTCGTTTTCGATGCATGCATCATCTCTAGACGAGATGGAGTAGGAATCACACGGAGAATTCCTACAGGCTTCACAGTACCATCTTTGCCGATGAGCGTTGGGAGAGAACGTGTACGGCGAATAGTCAGTGTACGCTCTCTTTTCTACCAAAAATAAACACATGTACAAGTTTTAAATCTCTCATTCTTTATAGTATAACCAAGTTCTTTAAGAACAGGATACTGACTATGGAATTTACTTGATCATTAACGGCATAGCTTCCATGCATGGACTCCGGATTTGAGTGAGCTAAAGGGGTAACAGGTAAAGACTCTGTCTTCTTGAACTTTTTAGTAGTTAAGAGATTAGTGAGAGACCATGTTCTTGTGATATTAGACTTCTCTCTGCCATCAAACACCAATTGCACACCTTCCTCGATATCTGCATTATTGTTACGGTTCTTGAAGTTAAAGACATTCTTTAGATTAGTAGAGGAAGGACTCATGGAACCAACGCGTCTCCTCCCGATTCTAGGACTTGCCATGGGAGAGAAGAACTTGAACCTTCTGGAGACATGACTAGGAGGAAAAGGAGTGAAGGATCCGTTGGCTCTCAAGAAATCGTCATCTTGTGCTCTCAACTGTATATCTAACACGAGGTCTCGCCACCTTTCGTGTTGGCTTGGTGATATCTCTTCCGTAATCTTTTCAGGAACTCCATTCTACAACACACACAAAAGAATATAATTCACTTGGCCCAAAAATCATTAAAAAAAGAGAGACAAGACTCTACCATTACAGCAGGGGAAACATCTTGGCGGGACCCATCATCATGTTCTTCTACTTGGCGATTGTTATCTTTAACACCATCCATCATCCCAGTTCAAAAACTAACACCAAGAAACAGTATAACAGGAGAAGAATTTATCGGATCCTTTTGAGTTAAATGATGATAACTCTTGAATCATTTATGGTCTTGACATTCGTTGGTTCAGTGAATGTCCCCACCGTTTCTCTTTTACTATAAGAGTAGATTTGGTTTCATTTTTGTCAATATTAAGTCATATATACGATTTCTTAACATCTAGATGCTTATATCTTTTGTTCAACGTGTCCAATCTATTTTTAATTAAATAAATAATGATCAATTGCAAATTTAAACATAATTAATTGTATTTATTAAACACAATAAGTAGTAATACAATTATATCTAAAATGTAACATATTTCATAAATATTATTTGATAATATTTTAAAGAACCAATATTGATGTGTCGTTACCCTAATGATTTTCACAAAAAAACATTGATGCTCGTATAACAGATTAAAAAAACATATTTTTTGTTACATAAAAAGTACGAATTTAAAAATATATGATAATTAATAATGTTGAATAAAATTTGATTTTTTTTTGGTGGGAATGTTGAATAAAATTTGATAATATATCTATATCTTCCTTCATTTTTCTTCAATGTTAATTTACTAAAATAAAATAAAATAAAACAATCGCATTAACCACTTAACTTACAGCTAGTTTTCGCAGTTGTAGTGCCTGAAACTTAACCTTATGTCGTCTTGTAAAGATGTTCATGGATGTGCACTCAATGTTGTGAAGCTCTATCAAAGGTAATTAATTATTCCTCTGCATCTGTTCCTTTTAACTTAACCCGACTTGTTTGATCATCTTTAGCCATACCTTCATGACCCAACCATGCTAATTATATGTTTTTTTTCTTCATGTTTCACAGGAATAGACGATCCTTATGAAACCACCTTTGGATTGTGATTCAAAACAACAGAGACGAGAATTCATCTTCATCTATTTCTGAAATGGTAGAGATTGTTGTGTCCTACTTAGACTAAAATGGATACCTCAAGCCGTCGTAGAGAAACACTCCACAAAGTCACATAAGAATATGGTTAACATGTACAAACAAATATCTCTTGTAAATCTTTTCTGCTCAAAAGTATTAAAAACTCATTGGTCATGTAATGTATGAATCATTTACACTCGTTTTCCTTGTTTGATAGAAATATTTAAAATCATGATTGTAATATTCCTTAGCCTTTTTGCACGTAACCAGAGTATAGTCACTCAAATGATTGATGAGGGAATGAGAATCATGACATATATATAAGTTGGCGCCAAACTCTCCAGGTGAATAGCGGTTATCATTTTGGTTTAGGCTTGAATTCGTCAGCCCAAATTGTTTTAAAAATAAGCCCACTTATAGAACAGAGCGAGATACTATTTGGGCCGGAGACAGAGTGGGCTACTGAACAGAGCGAGATACTGTTTCTGCGTCTTTTCTATTCCACGCGGTGCCGAAGGGTGAGTCATCGTCTTAAGATCCCAGAATCCGAACGTTGGAGTGTCAGAACGTTACTTTTCACTTTTCTTTTTTCTTTTTTTTTTTTTTAACACTTTTCACTTTTCTTGATTTTCGAAACTAGCCGTTGTTTTATTTTTTTATTTTTATTTTTAATTTTCGGACAGGAAGTAGCCGTTGTTGTGTTTTCTATTATTTTCGGACAGAAACTAGCCGTTGTTGTGTTTTTTCTTTTCGTCTATAAATTCACATCCTAGACGATCTCTCTCGTTACAGATCTCATCCCCTTCTCCCCCTCAAAAAAAAAAACAGTCACTCTCTCTGATCTCTCTCGTTACAGATCTCATCCTCTTCTCCCCCTTAAAAAAAACAGCCACTCTCTCTGATCTATGGAGAGAAACTTCAACGCTGCTTCTCGTCCCATTCTCAAATCGGGAGCTATTTGCCGCCGACGAAGCTACACCATACTCAGACCCAACTGATTCGCTGATGACGATGAAACCTCCACTGACAAGAGGTACAATGCTTCTCTCTCTCTCTCTCTCTCATTCTCTCTCTCTCTCTCGATTATTAGAGATTCATCAATTGATTTTTATCACAAAAAAAGACATTCTATTAGAGCTGTTTTGTGTGTTAGAATAGTTTGATTTTGCCAACCTCATGAATCGTAAGGTTTAGACTGAATTCAATTTTTTTTCTCTGGATGTTTTGCTTTGCAGGTGAGAAGGCAGAAACCCATGAAGCAAGCTGCTACGTGTCTCTCTCTCTCAGTCACAGTCATGATTTGCTTTGATTGTCTCTCCTCTCCTCTGCATCTCATCCGAGGCGAAACAAAACACTACTTCTACCATCGGCCCCCGTGAGATTCTCGCCACCGTCTCTGAATCCAGATTCCATTTAAGGTATAAATAAAAT
The DNA here is from genome assembly GCA_932364175.1 of Eruca vesicaria subsp. sativa. NCBI lineage: Eukaryota > Viridiplantae > Streptophyta > Magnoliopsida > Brassicales > Brassicaceae > Eruca > Eruca vesicaria. The sequence goes on from CAKOAT010486264.1 coordinate 420,924, forward strand.
CCTCTTCTTTCTCTGTTTTTAACAAAAAGTTTTTATTTTCTCAAAAAAGTTTTTTTTAAATTGGGAGGAGGAAGAAGATTCTATGTTACTGGATTGATAGATGCTTTGTAAATTCATGATGTGAAAACGAGTAGAACTTGCGTCCAATATGTGAGAGATCGTATAGTTTCATTTGGCTTTTTCACACTTATGATTACTTAGTCCACTCATGATCAGTCTGGTAATTATAAATCATCTTCTTCTCTCTCTGTTTTAAAAATGTTTTTGTTTTTGGGGAAATTCTATATATTATTGGATTGGTAGAAACTAAATTTAATAATGTGTAAACAAATAGAACTAGTGTCCAATCTTTGTTATCGTTAGCGATCACTATGTTTCATTTCTCTCTTTACACTTTGTGATCATTTGGTCAATCAAAATCAGTTTCGGTAATTAAGAGTTTTGTAACACCCGCATTTTCCAAAGTAGTAAAATAAATAAAAATGTTTGAAATCTCCATTTATTAAATTGCATGAATCATCTCCAAACTCCGTAAATCCAAATAACATAATAAATCTCAAAATAACGATAAAAATAAGTCTGAAAATAAATAAAATAAACTCCCAAAAGCACCAATCCGAAATGATCACTCCTGATCGTC